>OZ026526.1:79902149-80372680 GCA_964019695.1 Loripinus fragilis | reverse complement strand
CCGAGTACAGTTAATGGCCCAGTTTCGAATCTTTCCCAGTTCCGAATCACGTCATAGTTTCGTTGCAAACTACACATCAGCGGTAAAATTTAAAATACATATTTTGGTTTTGTTTTGTTGTAGTATTATCCCTCTGTATGTGAGTGAAAGAAAATATCTATAAGTTATCTGCTTTGTGAAAATAATTACAATTTTTCCCCATGACCCATTTTATGAAGGTATATTTTCACTCGTGTCAGTATATGTTCACTGCATATTTCCGAAAAATGCTTTCGTTTGAAATGCATTTTTCATCAAACTTTCGGTTTCAGCATGTTTTCCAACAATTATTTAAACACATCCAAGAAAAAAACGAACCTTTTATTCTGTTTTTGGTTCCGTGATAGCCGTGTAATCATTGTCACTTTTTGGCCCAGTTTCGAATCAGCTGAAAACAAGTTTATTTCACGTCACATAAAAATAACGTACACGCGCTCAGCTGTTTGTACAACATAGAAGTCAAAATTATGCGAAAAAGTTTCACGGGCACCATATGCTCTCTCTCTCTCTCTCTCTCTCTCTCTCTCTCTCTCTCTCTCTCTCTCTCTCTCTCTCTCTCTCTCTCTCTCTCTCTCTCTCTCTCTCTCTCTCTCTCTCTCTCTCTCTCTCTCTCTCTCTCTCTCTCTCTCTCTTAGCTGATCCAGAAAGTTTTAACTCTGACAACGTTTTTTTGTATTTCATGCCGTTTTAGTTGATGAGGGGAGAGAGGATCCAAATACCACAAAAGCGGGCCGTCATCGGCCGCCAGCAAAACTCCATTTAATGACCTTGGTAGCTCTAGAGAGCATTAGTGGGAAAATAGTCTGAATTTAAGGGGTATAGCTATGGGACTTTACAGGGGTTGGCTGGGGGGGGGGGGTCTGTGCCCCCAGTCTTGCCTGGATCCGCGTATGCATGAGGATTATGCCTTTGTTTGTGTCTGTTGAATTTATATGCGTGAAGTTGGCTAGTCAATCAACAATCAACAATCGACATTCAATGTCTAGCTAGACAATCGACATTCAACTCAACATTCAATGTCTAGCAAGACAATCGACATTCGGCTCAACATTCAATGTCTAGCTAGACAATCGACATTCGGCTCAACATTCAATGCCTAGCTAGACAATCAACATTCAGCTCAACATTCAATGTCTAGCTAGACAATCGACATTCGGCTCAACATTCAATGTCCAGCTCGACAATCGACATTAGGCTCAGTATTCAATGTCTAGCTCGACAATCAACATTCAGCTCAACATTCGAGTTAGCAATGAGTCCGAACTCCTGAAGCCGAATCTTGGCGTATGTTGAGCAGACAATCGACATTCAGCTCAACATTCAAGTCTAGCTCCACATTCGGCTCCATAATGAATGTCTAGCTAAACAATCAACATTCAGCTCAACATTCGAGTTAGCAATCAGTCCGAACTTCTGAGGCCGAATCTTGGCGAACGTTGAGCTAGACAATCGACATTCAGCTCAACATTCAATGTCTAGCTAGACAATCGACATTTAGCAATGCGTCCGAACTTCTGAAGCCGAATCTTGGCGAATGTTGAGCTAGACAATCGACATTCAGCTCAACATTCAATGTCTAGCTAGACAATCGACATTAGGCGTCCGAACTTCTGAAGCCGAATCTTGGCGAATGTTGAGCTAGACAATCGACATTCGGCTCAACATTCAATGTCTAGCTCGACATTCCGTTCAACATTGAATGTCTAGCTAGACAGTCGACATTCAGCTCAACATTCGAGTTAGCAATGCGTCCGAACTTCTGAAGCCGAATTTCGGCGAATGTTGAGCTAGACAATCGACATTCAGCTCAACATTCAATGTCTAGCTAGACAATCGACATTCGGCTCAACATTCAATGTCCAGCTCGACAATCGACATTAGGCTCAGTATTCAATGTCTAGCTCGACAATCAACATTCAGCTCAACATTCGAGTTAGCAATGAGTCCGAACTCCTGAAGCCGAATCTTGGCGTATGTTGAGCTAGACAATCGACATTCAGCTCAACATTCAAGTCTAGCTCAACATTCGGCTCCATAATGAATGTCTAGCTAAACAATCAACATTCAGCTCAACATTCGAGTTAGCAATCAGTCCGAACTTCTGAGGCCGAATCTTGGCGAATGTTGAGCTAGACAATCGACATTCAGCTCAACATTCAATGTCTAGCTAGACAATCGACATTTAGCAATGCGTCCGAACTTCTGAAGCCGAATCTTGGCGAATGTTGAGCTAGACAATCGACATTCAGCTCAACATTCAATGTCTAGCTAGACAATCGACATTAGGCGTCCGAACTTCTGAAGCCGAATCTTGGCGAATGTTGAGCTAGACAATCGACATTCGGCTCAATATTCAAAGTCTAGCTCGACATTCCGTTCAACATTGAATGTCTAGCTAGACAATCGACATTCAGCTCAATATTCGAGTTAGCAATGCGTCCGAACTTCTGAGGCCGAATCTTGGCGAATGTTGAGCTAGACAATCGACATTCAGCTCAACATTCAATGTCTAGTTAGACAATCGACATTCGACTCAACATTCAATGTCTAGCTAGACAATCAACATTCAGCTCAATTTTTCGAGCTGGCAATGCGTCCGAACTTCTGAAGCCGAATCTTGGCGAATGTTGAGCTAGACAATCGACATTCAGCTCAACATTCAATGTCTAGCTAGACAATCGACATTAGGCTCAACATTCAATGTCTAGCTCGAAAATCAACATTCAGCTCAACATTCGAGTAAGCAATGAGTCCGAACTCCTGAAGCCGAATTTTGGCGAATGTTGAGTTAGACAATCGACATTCAGCTCAACATTCAAGTCTAGCTCGACATTCGGCTCCATAATGAATGTCTAGCTAGACAATCAACATTCAGCTCAACATTCGAGTTAGCAATCAGTCCGAACTTCTGAGGCCGAATCTTAGCGAATGTTGAGCTAGACAATCGACATTCAGCTCAACATTCAATGTCTAGCTAGACAATCGACATTCAGCTCAACATTCGAGTTAGCAATGTGTCCGAACTTCTGAAGCCGAATCTTGGCGAATGTTGAGCTAGACAATCGACATTCGGCTCAACATTCAATGTCTAGCTCGACAATCGACATTCGGCTCAACATTGAATGTCTAGCTAGACAATCAACATTTAGCTCAACATTCGAGTTAGCAATGCGTATGAACTTCTGAAGCCGAATCTCGGCGAATGTAGAGCTAGACAATAGACATTCGGCTCAACATTCAATGTCTAGCTCGACATTCGGTTCAACATTGAATGTCTAGCTAGACAATCGACATTCAGCTCAACATTCGAGTTAGCAATGCGTCCGAACTTCTGAAGCCGAATCTTGGCGAATGTTGAGCTAGACAATCGACATTCAGCTCAACATGCAATGTCTAGCTAGACAATCGACATTCAGCTCAACATTCGAGTTAGCAATGAGTCCGAACTTCTGAAGCCGAATCTTGGCGAATGTTGAGCTAGACAATCGACATTTGGCTCAACATTCAATGTCTAGCTCGATATTCGGTTCAACATTGAATGTCTAGCTAGACAATCGACATTCAGCTCAACATTCGAGTTAGCAATGCGTCCGAACTTCTGAAGCCGAATCTTGGCGAATGTTGAGCTAGACAATCGACATTCAGCTCAACATTCAATGTCTAGCTAGACAATCGACATTCAGCTCAACATTCGAGTTAGCAATGCGTCCGAACTTCTGAAGCCGAATCTTGGCGAATGTTGAGCTAGACAATCAACATTCAGCTCAACATTCGAGTTAGCAATGCGTCCGAACTTCTGAAGCCGAATCTTGGCGAATGTTGAGCTAGACAATCGACATTCAGCTCAACATTCAATGTCTAGCTAGACAATCGACATTCAGCTCAACATTCGAGTTAGCAATGAGTCCGAACTTCTGAAGCCGAATCTTGGCGAATGTTGAGCTAGACAATCGACATTCGGCTCAACATTCAATGTCTAGCTCGATATTCGGTTCAACATTGAATGTCTAGCTAGACAATCGACATTCAGCTCAACATTCGAGTTAGCAATGCGTCCGAACTTCTGAAGCCGAATCTTGGCGAATGTTGAGCTAGACAATCGACATTCAGCTCAACATTCAATGTCTAGCTCGACAATCGACATTCAGCTCAACATTCGAGTAAGCAATGAGTCCGAACTTCTGAAGCCGAATCTTGGCGAATGTTGAGCTAGACAATCGACATTCGGCTCAACATTCAATGTCTAGCTCGACATTCGGCTCCATATTGAATGTCTAGCTAGACAATCAACATTCAGCTCAACATTCGAGTTAGCAATCAGTCCGAACTTCTGAGGCCGAATCTTGGCGAATGTTGAGCTAGACAATCGACATTCAGCTCAACATTGAATGTCTAGCTAGACAATCGACATTCAGCTCAACATTCGAGTTAGCAATGCATCCGAACTTCTGAAGCTGAATCTTTGCGAATGTTGAGCTAGACAATCGACATACAGCTCAACATTCAATGTCTAGCTAGACAATCGACATTCAGCTCAACATTCGAGTTAGCAATGAGTCCGAACTTCTGAAGCCGAATCTTGGCGAATGTTGAGCTAGACAATCGACATTCGGCTCAACATTCAATGTCTAGCTCGATATTCGGTTCAACATTGAATGTCTAGCTAGACAATCGACATTCAGCTCAACATTCGAGTAAGCAATGCGTCCGAACTTCTGAAGCCGAATCTTGGCGAATGTTGAGCTAGACAATCGACATTCAGCTCAACATTCAATGTCTAGCTCGACAATCGACATTCAGCTCAACATTCGAGTAAGCAATGAGTCCGAACTTCTGAAGCCGAATCTTGGCGAATGTTGAGCTAGACAATCGACATTCGGCTCAACATTCAATGTCTAGCTCGACATTCGGCTCCATATTGAATGTCTAGCTAGACAATCAACATTCAGCTCAACATTCGAGTTAGCAATCAGTCCGAACTTCTGAAGCCGAATCTTGGCGAATGTTGAGCTAGACAATCGACATTCAGCTCAACATTGAATGTCTAGCTAGACAATCGACATTCAGCTCAACATTCGAGTTAGCAATGCGTCCGAACTTCTGAAGCCGAATCTTGGCGAATGTTGAGCTAGACAATCGACATTCAGCTCAACATTCAATGTCTAGCTAGACAATCGACATTAGGCTCAACATTCAATGTCTAGCTCGACAATCAACATTCAGCTCAACATTCGAGTTAGCAATGAGTCCGAACTCCTGAAGCCGAATCTTGGCCAATGTTGAGCTAGACAATCGACATTTAGCTCAACATTCAATGTCTAGCTCGACATTCGGCTACATATTGAATGTCTAGCTAGACAATCAACATTCAGCTCAACATTCGAGTTAACAATCAGCACGAACTTCTGAGGCCGAATCTTTGCGAATGTTGAGCTAGACAATCGACATTCAGCTCAACATTCAATGTCTAGCCTGACAATCGACATTCAGCTCAACATTCGAGTTAGCAATGTGTCCGAACTTCTGAAGCCGAATCTAGGCAAATGTTGAGCAAGACAATCGACATTCGGCTTAACATTCAATGTCTAGCTCGACAATCGACATTCGGCTCAACCTTGAATGTCTAGCTAGACAATCAACATTCAGCTAAACATTCGAGTTAGCAATGCGTCCGAACTTCTGAAGCCGAATTTGGCGAATGTTGAGCTAGACAATCGACATTCGGCTCAAAATTCAATGTCTAGCTCGACATTCGGTTCAAAATTGAATGTCTAGCTAGACAATCGACATTCAGCTCAACATTCGAGTTAGCAATGCGTCCGAACTTCTGAAGCCGAATTTGGCGAATGTTGAGCTAGACAATCGACATTCGGCTCAACATTCAATGTCTAGCTCGACATTCGGTTCAACATTGAATGTCTAGCTAGACAATCGACATTCGGCTCAACATTCAATGTCTAGCTAGTCAATCAACATTCAGCTCAACATTCGAGTTGGCAATGCGTCCGAACTTCTGAATCCGAATCTTGGCGAATGTTGAGCTAGACAATCGACATTCAGCTCAACATTCAATGTCTAGCTAGACAATCGACATTAGGCTCAACATTCAATGTCTAGCTCGACAATCAACATTCAGCTCAACATTCGAGTTAGCAATGAGTCCGAACTCCTGAAGCCGAATCTTGGCCAATGTTGAGCTAGACAATCGACATCTAGCTCAACATTCAATGTCTAGCTCGACATTCGGCTACATATTGAATGTCTAGCTAGACAATCAACATTCAGCTCAACATTCGAGTTAACAATCAGCACGAACTTCTGAGGCCGAATCTTTGCGAATGTTGAGCTAGACAATCGACATTCAGCTCAACATTCAATGTCTAGCCTGACAATCGACATTCAGCTCAACATTCGAGTTAGCAATGTGTCCGAACTACTGAAGCCGAATCTGGGCGAATGTTGAGCTAGACAATCGACATTCGGCTCAACATTCAATATCTAGCTCGACAATCGACATTCGGCTCAACATTGAATGTCTAGCTAGACATTCAACATCCAGCTCAACATTCGAGTTGGCAATGCGTCTGAACTTCTGAAGCCGAATCTTGGCGAATGTTGAGCTAGACAATCGACATTCAGCTCAACATTCAAAGTCTAGCTAGACAATCGACAATAGGCTCAACATTGAATGTCTAGCTAGACAATCAACATCCAGCTCAACATTCGAGTTGGCAATGCGTCCGAACTTCTGAAGCCGAATCTTGGCGTATGTTGAGCTAGACAATCGACATTCAGCTCAACATTCAAGTCTAGCTCAACATCCGGCTCCATAATGAATGTGTAGCTAGACAATCAACATTCAGCTCAACATTCGAGTTAGCAATCAGTCCGAACTTCTGAGGCCGAATCTTGGCGAATGTTGAGCTAGACAATCGACATTCAGCTAAACATTCAATGTCTAGCTAGACAATCGACATTCAGCTCAACATTCGAGTTAGCAATGTGTCCGAACTTCTGAAGCCGAATCTTGGCGAATGTTGAGCTAGACAATGGACATTCGGCTCAACATTCAACGTCTAACTCGACAATCGACATTCGGCTCAACATTGAATGTCTAGCTAGACAATCAACATTCAGCTCAACATTCGAGTTAGCAATGCGTCCGAACTTCTGAAGCCGAATCTTGGCGAATGTTGAGCTAGACAATCGACATTCGGCTCAACATTCAATGTCTAGCTCGACATTCCGTTCAACATTGAATGTCTAGCTAGACAATCGACATTCAGCTCATCATTCGAGTTAGCAATGCGTCCGAACTTCTGAAGCCGAATCTTGGCGAATGTTGAGCTAGACAATCAACATTCAGCTCAACATTCAATGTCTAGTTAGACAATCGACATTCGGCTCAACATTCAATGTCTAGCTAGACAATCAACATTCAGCTCAACATTCGAGTTGGCAACGCGTCCGAACTTCTGAAGCCGAATCTTGGCGAATGTTGAGCTAGACAATCGACATTCAGCTCAACATTCAATGTCTAGCTAGACAATCGACATTAGGCTCAACATTCAATGTCTAGCTCGACAATCAAAATTCAGCTCAACATTCGAGTTAGCAATGAGTCCGAACTCCTGAAGCCGAATCTTGGCGAATGTTGAGCTAGACAATCGACATTCAGCTCAACATTCAAGTCTAGCTCGACATTCGGCTCCATAATGAATGTCTAGCTAGACAATCAACATTCAGCTCAACATTCGAGTTAGCAATCAGTCCGAACTTCTGAGGCCGAATCTTGGCGAATGTTGAGCTAGACAATCGACATTCAGCTCAACATTCAATGTCTAGCTAGACAATCGACATTCAGCTCAACATTCGAGTTAGCAATGTGTCCGAACTTCTGAAGCCGAATCTTGGCGAATGTTGAGCTAGACAATCGACACTCGGCTCAACATTCAATGTCTAGCTCGACAATCGACATTCGGCTCAACATTGAATGTCTAGCTAGACAATCAGCATTCAGCTCAACATTCGAGTTAGCAATGCGTATGAACTTCTGAAGCCGAATCTTTTCGAATGTTGAGCTAGACAATCGACATTCGGCTCAACATTCAATGTCTAGCTCGACATTCGGTTCAACATTGAATGTCTAGCTAGACAATCGACATTCAGCTCAACATTCGAGTTAGCAATGCGTCCGAACTTCTGAAGCCGAATCGTGGCGAATGTTGAGCTAGACAATCGACATTCAGCTCAACATTCAATGTCTAGCTAGACAATCGACATTCAGCTCAACATTCGAGTTAGCAATGAGTCCGAACTTCTGAAGCCGAATCTTGGCGAATGTTGAGCTAGACAATCGACATTCGGCTCAACATTCAATGTCTAGCTCGATATTCGGTTCAACATTGAATGTCTAGCTAGACAATCGACATTCAGCTCAACATTCGAGTTAGCAATGCGTCCGAACTTCTGAAGCCGAATCTTGGCGAATGTTGAGCTAGACAATCGACATTCAGCTCAACATTCAATGTCTAGCTCGACAATCGACATTCAGCTCAACATTCGAGTAAGCAATGAGTCCGAACTTCTGAAGCCGAATCTTGGCGAATGTTGAGCTAGACAATCGACATTCGGCTCAACATTCAATGTCTAGCTCGACATTCGGCTCCATATTGAATGTCTAGCTAGACAATCAACATTCAGCTCAACATTCGAGTAAGCAATCAGTCCGAACTTGTGAGGCCGAATCTTGGCGAATGTTGAGCTAGACAATCGACATTCAGCTCAACATTGAATGTCTAGCTAGACAATCGACATTCAGCTCAACATTCGAGTTAGCAATGCGTCCGAACTTCTGAAGCCGAATCTTTGCGAATGTTGAGCTAGACAATCGACATACAGCTCAACATTCAATGTCTAGCTAGACAATCGACATTCAGCTCAACATTCGAGTTAGCAATGCGTCCGAACTTCTGAAGCCGAATCTTGGCGAATGTTGAGCTAGACAATCGACATTCGGCTCAACATTCAATGTCTAGCTCGATATTCGGTTCAACATTGAATGTCTAGCTAGACAATCGACATTCAGCTCAACATTCGAGTTAGCAATGCGTCCGAACTTCTGAAGCCGAATCTTGGCGAATGTTGAGCTAGACAATCGACATTCGGCTCATCATTCAATGTCTAGCTCGACAATCGACATTCAGCTCAACATTCGAGTAAGCAATGAGTCCGAACTTCTGAAGCGGAATCTTGGCGAATGTTGATCTAGACAATCGACATTCGGCTCAACATTCAATGTCTAGCTCAACATTCGGCTCCATAATGAATGTCTAGCTAGACAATCAACATTTGGCTCAACATTCGAGTAAGCAATCAGTCCGAACTACTTCTAATGGAAATGTCTGGTCTGTGTTTACGCTAATTGTCAGATGGTATTTACATTTCTAGACCCTCAATTGAAGTGAATGGACTGGTTGCGCTGTGTTGTTCAAAGTCTGGGATAAGCAGGGAAAAAGATGGTAACAGGGCTTCAGATTTTTTTCAAGATTGGTGGGCCAAAGTGACCCATGGGGCCTTTTCTGAAATGATGGGCCCAAGCATATCAAACTACTCACAGTTGACGTTTGGGTGATGTGCTTTGCCTACATGCTGGCACAGACACTTGTATGCAAATATGAGCCGCAGTGCATGATTTCCAACAGTGTGGCATTTTGACAAGTGTAGACTTGGAGGAGCCTGTGCAGCCCCCTTTTAGGCTTAGAGACTCCGAATGATGTTTGATCGGTGGCCTAAGGGTCAAAGAGTGTTCAAGTGACAAGCAAAGGCTCTGACCAGACTGCGCGTATGCGCAGGCTGATCTGAGGCTTTGCTTGTCGCTTATACCACATTGTTGGAGGCCTTGTGTTGCTGCTCATATGTATATCAAGTACTGATTATACAGTAGACCCTGTCTTGAGTGGCCGCTCAGAAAAGAAGACCAATTATCTCCTAATGCAGGCCAAAAGTATTGCGGAATGTTTTAAGCCTTCTGCAATGCTTTTGACCTTCATTAAGCTACAATTTGTTATTGGGGTCTTTTCTCTGTCTTTTTTGGGTGGCTGCTTTAAGACTAGTTTTTGCTGTATCGAATACCTACATGTACTTTCTGTTTTGTGGAGTTCAGCTCTATTTAATTGTGCTTTTTACACAACTTAAAAGGATGGTCCACTGGGCCCACTGCCTTGTAAAGTGATGGGCCATATTTTGAAATCATGGGACAATGACCCGGGCCCACCGTGGGGCCGAAGACAATCAACAAAAAAAACCAGTCTGGATCCTGATCAGCTGGCATCACCAGAAGTCAACTAATCTGGCTTTATACTGTTTTGAAATGAGAATCTTGAAGTAGTCATGCACATTGAGCACTTATTAGGTCAATATGGTAAAATGTTTACCCTATTCTGGGATTATATGGACTGATATGTGTAAAATATCAGGAAAATGTTAATTACAGTTATGCCTTGGACTCCTTTACTTACTGGGTCGTCATGTCAATATAAAAATAATATTCCAATGGATTAACCATTATCATGTTGATGTTTGAAAGTACACCACACATCATCAATTTTAAACAAATTAACTTGCATGATTTGCAATTGGAGTGGAAGGCAGTGTGGATCCTGATTAGCAGGCCTCGTAGAAGCCAGCTTATCAGGATCTACACTGCCCCACAACAGAATGTAGGGTTCACTAAATGTATACTTTTGATCAGCAAAAGGGACATGTTATGTGTCTCTGTTCCTTAATATAGACCTTGCTATTAGCAACTGCTCCCAGAAGTAGTCTACTCTTGTATTTCGTTTCGACAAGAGGACTATTCGAGAAGGAGTTTGCAGACTGGACAACTATGGTTCCCTCAAGATTCCCTTCTTTTGAAGGGTCTTAAGTGGGGTAACCAAAGTTTTACATTGTTTTGATTGAAAGGATATAAAATGTGTTTCCCGAATGTCAGGCATTTCATGCTGTAGGTCTGGATGGGAATGACATTTAGTCAAACTGACCTCAATTTCAGAACAAATCCTTGATGGTCACCAAAAACTATATTGTTTTTTGATAATTGATCTTTCTCAAAAATTTTGGTGCCATCAGAATGCACATTTTGGATGCAGATCAGTCCTAATACTTGGTTGGGCCTGACTTGCGACAAAAGTGTTGCTAAAGGCCATCAGCAGACAACACAGCTAGACAAAAGGCCAATATGGCAAACAGTTTCCACTGAAGGCCAAAAACAGAATACCCTCAGGGAATATTCTGAAATGAGCCAGTATAGGACCATAAACAACAAAATCAGCTTCGATTGCAAAATAATCTATTTTAATATACCTTTGTAAGTTAAATGAGTGTTAAACAATTAGCTCGGAATTAGCTCTTTCCTTGCTGGTGGCGATCTTTGCAAACAGTTTGGACCCAGATCAAGACCAGCTAAAAATCGATCCTGATCTGGATCCAAGGCGTTTGGCACAGGTTTAGTGCTCCCTAAAGAATATTTTGAGAGAGTAAAAGTTGAAAAGACGTAAAGTCAGCAGGTGGCTTCAGGGACAAAAAAATACCCAGCAAGTAAGGAGTTGAATCTAGCCTAATACATTGTAAATGGACAACATTAAATTTTTGCTCCTGTGTATACATTTATATAAGCATGGATAGCTCTGGTAAGAGCAGGCTTAGCTAGCTATATAGCTAAGGCCTTGGCTGGCTACCATTGCAGTACAAAAGAGATTGCATGCCCTGACTAGAGTGTGATCCTTCATTTAGATAAGTAAAGGATAGTTCTGCATTGACATATAGATATGCCAGATATGCTTATCTTAACGACATTTTCATCGAACATATGCACATTGTGTGTACATGCACTTGCATGAACACAGGGTGTGCCTGCCTTTGATGATGCTTGTACCAATACATATAATTTATGCATATCATATCCCAGTTTGCCCTTAAAACAGTGGTACAGCTGGGTGACTGCTATTGGTGAGGTACCTGTATACCATTGACAAAAAACACTGAGTGTATGAAACCTTAAAACTACATCTAAATGCTGCAACCTAATTGTACAAAACTTGTAAGCTTTTTTTTGTATCTATCTATGTTTGGAGAAAGTTCAAAGCTTTCTTGTTTATATTTTTCTATGGTCTTGGATTCTCTACCATCACTCACAGCCTGGCAGCCCATCTTTGTGGTAAAATAATGTCTGTAAAAATACTTTCTGCTAACTGTCAGGGTATAGGTTCTTTGGAAAAAAGATTGGATGTTCTAAATTACTTGAAAGATAGAAAATGTGACATTTATTGCCTTCAAGACACACACACTACCAAATCATCTGAACGTCTGTTTAGGTCTCAGTGGAACAGTGATTGCATTTTTAGCTCCAGCACATCCAATTCTAGAGGAGTGTCAATACTGTTCAGACAAAACTTAGCTTACAGAATACATGAACACATATCTGACCCAGAGGGAAACTACTTAATTTGTGACTTAGCAGTTGAAGAAAATAGATTTACCTTAATAAACTTATATGGACCTAACAAAGACACCCCTAATTTTTTTGATAATATTATAAACATAGCTGAAAGAATAGGAAATGCCAGCTTAATTATATGTGGAGATTTTAACACTGTTCAAAATGAAAAATTAGATTACTTTAACTATAAGACTATCAATAATAAGAAATCACATGAAAAAATTTTACAAATTAAGGAAAATTATAGCCTGGTTGACCCCTTCAGAGAAATGTACCCATCATTAAAAAGATACACATGGAGAAAAAAATCTCCAATTCAGCAAGCTCGGCTTGATTATTTCCTTGTTTCACAAGATTTACTCACTTCAGTTAACAAATGTTCAATTGAAGGAAGTTATAGATCAGATCACTCCATGATTACTCTAGATATATCTTTTGTTCATTTCCAAAAGGGAAAACCCCTTTGGAAACACAATAACTCTCTTTTGAATGATAAAGACTACCTTAAAGCAATAAATAATAAAATTGATGAAGTTAAAAAACAATATGCATTGCCTGTTTATAATATGGACCAAATTAATAATGTACCAGATGATGAAATCCAATTTGTAATTAATGACCAACTTTTCCTCGAAACACTTTTAATGGAGTTAAGAGGAAAATCAATTTCATTCTCCAGTTACAAGAAAAAGATGGAAGAACAAAAAGAAAAAAAAATAATCAGTAACATAGAAACTTTAGAAAGCAACATGTCAAGTGCTAACTTGGATGAACTTGAAACTTTAAAGAAGGAATTGCAAAACATAAGAAAAAACAAAATGCAAGGGGTCTTAGTGAGAGCAAGAGCAAAAATCATTGAAGAAGATGAAAAACCCACCAACTTTTTCTGTAATCTAGAGAAACATAACTACACTAGTAAAATTATACCTAAATTAGAAACAAATGATGGGAAAATAATAACAGACCAGCAAGAAATTTTAAATGAAACAAAATTGTTTTACGAAAACCTCTATTCTAACAAAGATAGCCAACTGATTGATATTAATTTGTATGAATTATTTAATAATAAGGATATTAAAAAATTAAATAAAGATGAATCTGACTCTATAGAAGGACCAATAACCTATCAGGAAGCTGCTTTAATTCTTAAGGCTATGTCCAATAACCGAAGCCCAGGCTCAGATGGTTTTAGCGCTGAATTTTTTAAAATGTTTTGGAAGAAGATGGGTCATTTTGTAGTACGTTCTATTAACTATGGGTTTTCTAAAGGTGAACTATCTATCACTCAAAGAGAAGGAATAATAACTTGCATACCAAAAGAAAACAAGCCTCGCCACTTTGTTAAAAACTACCGACCTATTTCCCTACTCAATTGTGTATATAAAATAGCTTCTGGAGTCATAGCATTCAGAATAAAGGGCACACTGCACAAATTGATACACACTGATCAAACAGGATTTATCGCTGGCAGATACATAGGAGAAAACATCAGACTAATCTATGATATTATGCAATATACTGAGGAGAATAGTATACCAGGGCTACTGCTTTCTGTAGACTTTGAAAAGGCCTTCGACTCAGTGTCTTGGTCATTTATATATAAGGTTATGGAATTCTTTGGTTTTGGGAACTCTATTATTTCTTGGATAAAAACATTTAACAACAATGTCAAGTTAAGTGTGAGCCAATGTGGCAACTTGTCATCCTTTTTTGGTATAGGCCGCGGATGCCGTCAAGGTGATCCAGTATCAACTTTTCTATTCATCCTCTGTGCGGAGATTTTAGGTTTAATGATCAGAAATAACATGAACATAAAAGGTATTGTTATAAATGACAAGGAACATAAACTATCTCAATATGCTGACGACACACTATTTCTTTTAGATGGAACAAGTAAATCTCTAAATGCAACGCTCGATGTTTTGTATGAATATGCACAGTTTTCAGGACTAAAAGTTAACTTCGAAAAAACTCATGCTGTATGGATAGGGGTGAACAAATATAGTACAGCATCTATTAAAACAAGGTGGAAACTATCTTGGGGGAAAACCGACTTCAAACTTTTAGGGATAAACTTTCACATTGAATTAGACCAAATGGAAAAGATAAACTTCAAAGAAAAAATACAAAAAATCAGATCATTAATTAAACTTTGGAACAGACGATATCTTACCCCATTAGGTAAGATAACAGTAATAAAAACACTTCTACTCCCGATATTAAATCACTTGTTTATTTCAATACCAAATCCATCAGAACAAATAATTAAAGAATTGAATAATATATTTTTTTATTTTTTGTGGGATGGCCCAGCAAAAATTAAACAAAATGTTGTTGTAAAACAGTATTGTGAAGGTGGACTAAGAATGATAAACCTGAAAGCATTTATAAATAGTATGAAATTAACTTGGTTAAGAAGAGTAATTTTATCCAATGGTCCTTGGCAATCCATTGTAAATGATACAATAAACTTCAACAAATTATTAGTATTTGGTAGTTGTTATGCTAATGATGTTCAAAATAAGATAAAAAATAAATTTTGGATTGATGTACTTCGTGCATATTCAGATGTTCTCCAGCTTTCTGGTGAGAACACTGAATATTACATTCTCTCAAGTCCAATTTTGTACAACAATACCATCACAATTGGTAGCAAACTGATATATATAAAAGAATGGGATCAGAAAGGAGTTAAAAATATAAATGATCTGGTTCATGAAAATGGTGATTTTTTCACGCAAGATGAATTTGAACACACTTTCAATATAAAAACTAATTTTGTTCAATACCTAGGCTTAAAGCGAGCAATAGTGGCATATGCAAGAACACATAATGTTATAAGCTTTTCTAAAAAACTACATATGCCATTACTGCCTGCAAATATACACCTCCTAATTAAATCCAAGAAGGGAGGGAATGATTTCTATACAATCCTAAACCAAAATTTAGATAAACCTACATCCCAGCATAAATGGAATAACGTTTACAATATTGAAGAAGAAAATTGGAAAGCAATCTACTCTTCTCCTTTTAAACTTTCTTTAGGAACAAAAATGCAATGGTTTCAAACAAGAATAAATCATCGAATTCTACCAACTAAAAAGTATCTATATAACATGAAGTATGTACCAAGTCCAAGGTGTAGCTTTTGTCAAGAGGAAGAAACAATAAATCATATGCTCTGGCAATGCCAGGAATCTCAAAACCTACTTAGAGATTTCAAAATATGGCTCAATAACAACAATATTAATCTGAGATTTCTTGAAGAATTATTTATATTTAATATAGGGAGTATATACTCGTCAGCAGACTTGCATATTTTTATTATTGTCAAATATTATATATTTGCTGCAAAACGTCTCAACCTCCCCCTATCCATAGTAGCATTGCAAAATAAAGTAAAGCACTCTTACATTCTAATGCAACATACAGCTACAAGAAAAGGCTATTTAGATAAATTTGAAACCACATGGAGCAAATACAAAGACCTGATAAATACAATTCATTGACTGAACAAAACCCTGGACAAAAGCAGATCTACATAGAAACAAAACAAAATTTATTACATAAATAAAGAGCCAATGGTGCTGCCATGCTGTGAGAAAATAGGTTGTCTGAGATCCATTTTTTTATTATTATTATTATTATTATTTTTTTGTTAAAATTTATCTTTTCCATTTGACTCTCCTGTCATCTCATATGCATGACAATAAAGGTATTTACCCTAAATATTCAGACACGCTGATTTAATAGTATACCCTAAACAATTGCTGCCTCAGTAAGTATAGACTCTTTAGCAATAGATAACAGGGCAAGTTAAAGGTGATAACAAAATGAGATGCAATGTAGACCCAGAATTATCAAGTTAATTCCCTATATTGAAGTTTGAGCAAGGTCTGCACTGCTTGACTCAAAATATCTGTCTGGATGTAGAGGGTAGGTGCATAAATTGCCTTGAATGTACTTTATATGATGTTTTTCTATAGCACAAGCAAGAGGGTGCCATGATTAACACATTTTACCCAACAAGTGAATACGCCCACTAGCATGAAGTATCTGAGACTGTGCTCATTACACTTGTTGGATTGAGTGTGATAATTTTAAGGCTTTTTCAAATGACTACATGGATTCACCATCAATCTATTACACGATCCATCAAAATACTAAAACACATGGGAAAAACACCCTCGTGGTTGTGTACAACTGTCTCGAAATCGCTTAAAAAATGCATGATAGATGAATGAAAGAGGTGAGCAAGCGTAGTAATTAACCATCGAAATACCATATCTGTAGTTTGTAAGGCATGCAGGGGGATGGCCCTCCCCGACCCTCTGTATGTCAGATGACGGGGAGAATAAAGTGTTAAAAGGTAAAAAAAAAAAAAAAAAAAAAAAAAAAAAAAATCAGTCCGAACTTCTGAGGCTGAATCTTGGCGAATGTTGAGCTAGACAATCGACATTCAGCTCAACATTCAATGTCTAGCTAGACAATCGACATTCAGCTCAACATTCGAGTTAGCAATGCGTCCGAACTTCTGCAGCCGAATCTTGGCGAAGGTTGAGCAAGACAATCGACATTCAGCTCAACATTCAATGTCTAGCTAGACAATCGACATTCGGCTCAACATTCATTGTCTAGCTCGACAATCGACATTCAGCTCAACTTTCGAGTTAGCAATGAGTCCGAACTTCTGAAGCCGAATCTTGACGAATGTGGAGCAAGACAATCGACATTCAGCTCAATATTCAATGTCTAGCTCGACATTCGGCTCCATATTGAATGTCTAGCTAGACAATCAACATTCAGCTCAACATTCGAGTTGGCAATCAGTCCGGACTTCTGATGCCGAATCTTGGCGAATGTTGAGCTAGACAATCGACATTCAGCTCAACATTCAATATCTAGCTAGACAATCGACATTCAGCTCAACATTCGAGTCAGCAATGTGTCCGAACTTCTGAAGCCGAATCTTGGCGAATGTTGAGCTAGACAATCGACATTCGGCTCAACATTCAATGTCTAGCTCGACAATCGACATTCGGCTCAACATTGAATGTCTAGCTAGACAATCAACATTCAGCTCAACATTCGAGTTGGCAATGCGTCCGAATTTCTGAAGCCGAATCTTGGCGAATGTTGAGCTAGACAATCGACATTCAGCTCAACATTCAATGTCTAGCTAGACAATCGACATTAGGCCCACATTCAATGTCTAGCTAGACAATCAACATTCAGCTCAACATTCGAGTTGGCAATGCGTCCGAACTTCTGAAGCCGAATCTTGGCGAATGTCTAGCTAGACAATCAACATTCAGCTCAACATTCGAGTTAGCAATGCGTCCGAACTTCTGAAGCCAAATCTTGGCGAATGTTGAGCTAGACAATCGACATTCGGCTCAACATTCAATGTCTAGCTCTACATTCGGCTCAACATTTAATGTCTAGCTCGACAATCAACATTCAGCTCAACATTCGAGTAAGCAATGAGTCCGAACTTCTGAAGCCGAATCTTGGCGAATGTTGAGCTAGACAATCGACATTCAGCTCAACATTTAATGTCTAGCTAGACAATCGACATTAGGCTCAACATTTCAATGTCTAGCTAGACAATCAGCATTCAGCTCAACATTCGAGTTAGCAATGAGTCCGAACTTCTGAGACCGAATCTTGGCGAATGTTGAGCAACACAATCGACATTCAGCTCAACATTCAATGTCTAGCTCAACATTCGGCTCCATCATGAATGTCTAGCTAGACAATCAGCATTCAGCTCAACATTCGAGTTAGCAATTAGTCCGAACTTCTGAGGCCGAATCTTGGCGAATGTTGAGCTAGACAATCGACATTCAGCTCAACATTCAATGTCTAGCTAGACAATCGACATTCAGCTCAAAATTCGAGTTAGCAATGCGTCCGAACTTCTGAAGCCGAATCTTGGCGAATGTTGAGCTAGACAATCGACATTCGGCTCAAAATTCAATGTCTAGCTCGACATTCGGTTCAACATTGAATGTCTAGCAAGACAATCGACATTCAGCTCAACATTCGAGTTAGCAATGCGTCCGAACTTCTAAAAGCCGAATCTTGGCGAATGTTGAGCTAGACAATCGACATTCAGCTCAACATTCAATGTCTAGCTAGACAATCGACATTCGGCTCAACATTCAATGTCTAGCTCGACAATCGCCATTCAGCACAACATTCGAGTTAGCAATGAGTCCGAACTTCTGAAGCTGAATCTTGACGAATGTTGAGCTAGACAATCGACATTCAGCTCAACATTCAATGTCTAGCTAGACAATCGACATTTGGCTCAACATTCAATGTCTAGCTCGACAATCGCCATTCAGCTCAACATTCGAGGTAGCAATGAGTCCGAACTTCTGAAGCCGAATCTTGACGAATGTTGAGCTAGACAATCGACATTCAGCTCAACATACAATGTCTAGCTCGACATTCGGCTCCATATTGAATGCCTAGCTAGACAATCAACATTCATCTCAACATTCGAGTTAGCAATCAGTCCGAACTTCTGAGGCCGAATCTTGGCGAATGTTGAGCTAGACAATCGACATTCAGCTCAAAATTCGAGTTAGCAATGCGTCCGAACTTCTGAAGCCGAATCTTGGCGAATGTTGAGCTAGACAATCGACATTCGGCTCAAAATTCAATGTCTAGCTCGACATTCGGTTCAACATTGAATGTCTAGCAAGACAATCGACATTCAGCTCAACATTCGAGTTAGCAATGCGTCCGAACTTCTAAAAGCCGAATCTTGGCGAATGTTGAGCTAGACAATCGACATTCAGCTCAACATTCAATGTCTAGCTAGACAATCGACATTCGGCTCAACATTCAATGTCTAGCTCGACAATCGCCATTCAGCACAACATTCGAGTTAGCAATGAGTCCGAACTTCTGAAGCTGAATCTTGACGAATGTTGAGCTAGACAATCGACATTCAGCTCAACATTCAATGTCTAGCTAGACAATCGACATTTGGCTCAACATTCAATGTCTAGCTCGACAATCGCCATTCAGCTCAACATTCGAGGTAGCAATGAGTCCGAACTTCTGAAGCCGAATCTTGACGAATGTTGAGCTAGACAATCGACATTCAGCTCAACATACAATGTCTAGCTCGACATTCGGCTCCATATTGAATGCCTAGCTAGACAATCAACATTCATCTCAACATTCGAGTTAGCAATCAGTCCGAACTTCTGAGGCCGAATCTTGGCGAATGTTGAGCTAGACAATCGACATTCAGCTCAACATTCAATGTCAAGCTAGACAATCGACATTCGGCTCAACATTCAATGTCTAGCTCGACAGTCAACATTCAGCTCAACATTCGAGTTAGCAATGCGTCCGAACTTCTGAAGCCGAATCTTTGCGAATGTTGTGCTAGACAATCGACATTCAGCTCAACATTCAATGTCTAGCTAGACAATCGACATTCGTCTCAACATTCAATGTCTAGCTAGACAATCAACATTCAGCTCAACATTCGAGTTAGCAATGCGTCCGAACTTATAAAGCCGAATCTATGCAAATGTTGAGATAGACAATCGACATTCGGCTCAACATTCAATGTCTAGCTAGACAATCGACATTCAGCTCAACATTCGAGTTAGCAATGTGTCCGAACTTCTGAAGCCGAATCTAGGCGAATGTTGAGCAAGACAGATAAAGACAGATGGACGAATTAACGGATGGTCAGACGAAAATTTGAAATGTTTGGCCTGATCTGGATCCAAACTGTTTGACACTAGCGGGAAAAT
This sequence comes from Loripinus fragilis, assembly GCA_964019695.1. NCBI lineage: Eukaryota > Metazoa > Mollusca > Bivalvia > Lucinida > Lucinidae > Loripinus > Loripinus fragilis. The sequence goes on along the minus strand of OZ026526.1, from coordinate 80,352,358 downwards.
AGTTAATTCTGTGATCAGGATCGACTCAGATCAGGGTCGACAAAACGTATGGCCTGTTCTGGATGCAAACTTTTTGACACGCTGTATAGTATTTCTGAAAAATGATTTTGAAACAATTATGTTATTGGGCCATCAAAGGATTATTTGTGTGAAATCCTTTCAAAATCGGACCAGTGGTTTAAAAGAAGATGATTTTTTCACATTTCCCTATATAAGCCTATGTAAAACATGTCACCCTGGGCGTGGCCATTTTTTGTGCCAGGGACTTAATTTTAACAAACATGGTAGAGATCCACTAGATGATGCTACATACCAAATATTAAGGCTCTAGGCATTGTGGTTTCAGACAAGAATATTTTTTTCACATTTTCCCTATATAAGCCTATGTAAAACATGTGACCCCCGGGGCGGGGCCATTTTCGGCCCAAGGAGTAAAATTTGAACAATCGTGGTAGAGGTCTACTTGGTGATGCTACATACCACATCACAAGGCTCTCTCTGGTTTCAGATAAGAAGATTTTTAAAGTTTTCATCTCGAAAATCTATTTTTAGCCTCTTAGACCTAGAGATGCAACGGACCAGAACCATTTGAACAATTATGGTAGAGGGCAACGCAAAAATCATTTGTGTAAAATTATTTTAAAATTGGACAAGGGGTTTAGGAGGAGTTGTTATTTAAGGCAATTGTTGACGGAGGACGACGACGACGGACAAAGACCGGTCACAAAAGCTCACCTTGTGGCTACGTGACTGGTTAGCTAAAAAGTTAGGCAAAATTACTCTGCATGTAAAGAGTTGAGTAAAAACCAGCTAGAGTTAGAATCTAGGTAGACCTTTCACTTATGGCCACAGACCTGTAATTGTAAAAAAGGCAGTGATTGGTTCAAAAGGGTGGTGGAAGCTCAGCACTACTTTTAAGTTGTAAAGTGTTTCATGATAAAAATAATAAACATACGGGAAAAATCATATTTTAGACGGAACTATGTTTGCTGCATCTTTTGAAACAACACCTCACTGCTTTTGATGATGTTGTTTACAGGTGTGGCTTAGAACAAAGGATATTGTATTTTGATATTTTTTTTCAATGAAATGTTCATCCCAAGTAGGGTGCCCACCTTCAGGGGCCGAAAAGTGGTAAAACATGGCGTTCTCCGGGGTATCTCATTCTTGTTTATTGATTGAACTAGGTCCAATCAGTAAGTCTAAGGCTGCCTCATTGTGAGTTAAGAGTTGTTAGGACCACAGCTTACATACAAGCTATAATGGAGGTCTATGGAAAACATTTACAAATCTGGGTCCTAAAGAGGAATATCAGGCATGTTTTGTTGGATATCCTGGCTTCTATGTATGTGACCTGTTGTATGCTTTTGATACTTTTATTTAATCAGTAAGTTCTATAATAATTTCAACTGTCAAAAAAATCCATCTTTTTAAAACAAAAATCATCTAGACTGCAGAAAAAGAGCCCGATTAGTGGGTAGGGGTCGATGGGTAACTCACTTTGCACTACATATTCAGGGCGGCCAATCACGTGATACGCAATTGGTAATCTCACATTTTTATGACGGTTTTCTGATCGATTCAAGGTAAGTCAAGTTTCTTTTCGTGGGTTTCAGATCGTTTTCAGAAAAGACACTAAGTGTGGAGTGACCGGATATACAGGGGATCATTCTATCGTTTACCATTTTCAGCTAAAACATGCAGTTCTTGTGATGAGCCGTGCAAAGTCTGCCGGAGTGAAATGGCAGGAATCACACTTTTGTCAGTACAGGGTCATGACGAAAGCTAATCAGCTAATTTATTCAATTTAAGGCTTATTAATATATTCCGGTCATTGCTACAAGTGAATAGTAATCAGTTTTCCACAAATTGAGCAAAAGATTGCTATCCCTTGTATAAAAATGGCAATTGAAGACGATGATAGGAATCACACAGTTAGGTAGGAGTCACACATGAATCTACGATAGCAAAATAGATAGGAATCACACTCTTTTTTTTGCTAGCTCAGCTAGCATTGATCAAAGTCAGTCTTTGATACGCCATGTTGTCTGTTATTGATCTGCTAATGGTCCGTCTCAATCATTAACTTAATTTGTTATATGACTTGAGATTGTTATATGACTTGAGAGAATCCTGTCTCCTGATTGGCCCAATTTGTCTTCATAAATCTCTATGTCTACCTGGAAACTTGTCTAAACCAGTCCACAAGTTAATATTGCATGAAACCAGCTGGAAATAGTTTTCAGAAATTAATATTTTTGACACTTCTGCTATATTACCCTCTAGAGAGCTAAAAATATCATGACGAGTGTGAAACTAGCATGTGCTACATGAAATTGACATGATTTGCTGTTTCACCTCCCAACAGGTAAATTAAAGACTTTCATGAATTTTTACAACAGTTTTGATATGTTTTGTCTGCTTATTTATCTTTGTTTGAATAAACAAACTGTAAAAACAGTTTCATGATAACATTTTATATTCCCCATTACAAGAATTAATATACATTTGAAATGCAAAATACTGCATTAAAACATTTTTATAACAGTTGCTAACACTTGTGAGAAAGTCCTTAGGCTTAGATGTCTTAGATTGAAGGTTGAACATGTCTTTAACAACAAAAGTGAAAGTAGCAAAATTGTCATTCTTAAATGAAAAGTCATATAACAAAACAGTTATTGATTTCAATTTCGGTAGACATAAGGATTTATCTACCCTTAAAAGTGATATTCACCTCTGCCTAGCGGCCTGGGTGAATTATCACTTTTTCGGGTAGATAAATTCTTATGTCTACCTCAATGAAATCAATAATTGTATAATACTCTATATCTACCCTAGATGCATCAATGAAATTGAAGTGAAATCATGCGAGGCATCAGGCCAACAAAAGATAAGATAAACTGAAACACTCACACTTTTATTTGCAAAATTGCCATCATGGTTGCCAAATTGACACTCTTCAAAAGATTTGTCACAAACCATACTAAGGTCTTAACTGAAGCTTGGTATGGTAGGAGACATAAGGGATAAATTAAAATTTAGACACCATGGCAACATGGCAGCCATATTGAAATTATTTATAACGCATTTCATCCCAAACAATACATTTTAATTGAGCCAGGCTATGGGGAACATGGTGTCTTAGGTTTGAAATTATGGCTCTGTTCTGGTATATAATATGTCATCTATTTTGAAATTCTTCAAATTTCATCTAAAAAAGCTATGCTGTTTTGAACAGTACTTTTGTGGAAGGCATCTGGGCAATATGGATGTGAAGTTTTGCAAAAAGAATATATGGTCACAATGGAAGCCATATTGGAATTCTTAAAATGACTTCTAGACACTGAGTTGCTAATAGACTTCCACTGTTCACAGGGAATCTAGTTAATTAGGATTTTCTAAAACTACACTATATCACACGTAAATTGTCACATGATAGCCCTCTGGTAGTTAGGAGCTTTACTGCATAACAGCCATGTTTACTGCATTTAATATCCTATTACAGTTACACATCTTTTTTATGCATGTACAAAGCTATATCTAAATTTTATTTATCATCATGTTCATTGCCTTAAATCACTTAACTAAGTGCTGCAAATAGGTGTTATGAGTTCAAACAGTGTAAGTATATAGTACTGCAGTTATATAAGTTCCTTACCCTAAGTTTATACCACTATTTAGTGCTGTGATGTCACTAAACAATGGGCTGCCAAAATATATCTGAGGGGGATTTTATACACTTTGATTATCTAAAACCACATTACTTAAGCCACAAAATATTTAAATAGCAGAGTTTGATACACCACCCTAAAATAATTAGAATTTTATATTAGACATATCAACTGCTGGTTATTCTTACATATCAGTTTGATCTTGAAATTGAAAGTATATGACTAGCAGTATACTTTCAACTTTTTTATCTAGCTTTTATAACTGTTACAGGCGAAACATTATACTAGATACATACATTAAATTCACTTTATAATTTACCATTTTATACTCAATTTTATAATGTCTTTGACAACATTTTGGATACACATAGTACTTTATGATAATATACGTTATGTTAACACTTGTACTTTTTGGAATTTGCTATATAAATTTTTTTTGCTAGTGAAGATTATATCTATAAATTTTGCCAAATTGGTAAAAATATTTTGTATTTTTCAAAAGTTAAAATATTTTCCCCAAAAGCAAATATACTTTGACAATTTAACCTTTTTTTAACATTTTTTTTGGATTTAACTCAAAATCAGCTTTGAACTGAATATAAACCTTATGATATAATATTTAATTTTTTAAGCACTATATAGAATGCCTTGAAAATTGTAACATACGTTACATATTTCCAATCAAACAACAAACTTGATTTTTACACCAGAAACAATGTTTTCCCCTTTGAATAAAATACTCTATATATATTATATTTTAAGCATACAGATAGGATTACATGGGTTATTTAAAAACGAAAAGATTCCAACCTTAAATAACGTTTTTCTTCGAGGCGGTAACATAAAAAAGTTTATAAATTGCGATAGAAGCAAGCTGTTAGCACTTTTGAAATGATAATTAAATTGTATCTTAGATACATGTTATTTTAACCTAAAATATTTATTGAAAAATATATATAATGAAACTATTTAACAAAATATTAATGATTTACTAGGGGCTTAGTAGAAAATGTAACGTAAATTGCACCATAATGAGCAATTCAAGTTCCACTGCATTATCATAATGGTATGGCCTAGTTTTTATCTCTTAAGGATCAACGATAAGGAGAGTCTATGGTGTTGCACTATATAAGTTAATTGCATTCGAATAAATGTACCATAAATATCCATTGCACTTTGACAGCATTTGCAGTATGTATTTCCAAACATAACTGTTACAATCTGATTAACAATTCACGTCTGGTTTAATCTTTGTTCCTTCGATTGTAAAAATCTGACTGTACCCACAGCTTTGTAAAGGTTTGAATTCTAGCAAGCTCAATGGATAAACCACTTGTACCGAGGTGCCCCAAGTTCAATTGCATCTCCTCCAATTTGTAATGGCCCAGTCTCTATAAGACCCTAGCTGTAAGTGGGACAGAAACACAATCTCGCTTGCTTAGTCTATATTATTCAATGTTGCTTGTCATTGTGAATGTCAGATTTGCCAACGAAATTAGCATGGATTGACTTCTTTCAGACTATGAAACCCTCAATACAAAATATGATCTATAACATGTTGGAACTTCACATTCCTAATACATATATCGGGCCCCAATTTGTCAATCTAAACATCTGTTGTGGGTTCTAAAAGAAATGTGGTAATAAGACTCCCGACTCGTATGTTAAAACGTATGGATAAGAAAAAACAATCAAGAGTTTACACTTAATAACATGTTTATCACAAGCGTTGAATATAAGTAAACAATGTAGACCATGATCACATGTCACATATGTAGCTGTTGATCAATGTACACACTGTTGGCAACAACAAATGCATAAGACCTTTGTTACCCTGGCCCCATACCTGGGAGAGGGCAGGGATAGCGGTGCTTTAGTACCTTGGTTTTACTTTTGGACCAGTGGTTCATAAGGAGTCGTTCAAAGGTTTTATTCTAATTTTAGCTCTGGTGACAGTGTTCAGTGTTAGTTCTAGATTAAAACAAAATACATATTAGCTTCCCTCTCATAATAGTGTGGCGATGTGGTGTCATGTGTATAATAGGGTTGTGTATTTTATTATATGTACTATGGGAACTACAAACCTTACTACATGTATGTGAAACAAGTATAGGGTAGCCATAAAAGTAATAAAACTTTCATAATGGGTGAGTATGCTTTTCGTTGATGAAGTTTGTTGGCTAGATGACTTTGTTGGAAGCCTTTGAATAATGTCAATTGCCAGGCCAGAGTTATCTTACCCATGTGTTTACATGGCCAAGTGGTGGGCCAATACTGATTTGAGGGGAAGGCTATGTGACCATATAGTGTCACGTGTATTATACATTTTTAACGTATAATATGTAATGTACTGTATGGACTATGCAACTTCAAACCTTACAATACGAGATAGGAGTAAAGGTAGCATGTATGATTAATAAATCACGCTTTGTGGGTGAACCTGCTTTTCCAATGTTGGATATTGTTAGCTGGATGGCTCACTCTACAATAACATTCATGAACAGCAGCTGTGTAGTATAAAATCCATGTGATTTTCATTTAACAATTTACAAGTGTGAGGCCTATCCATTTTGATTGAAAACTTACGTGTGATTCCTACCAACTCAAATTGCACAACCTTGCGACGAATTTCAAGAGAACTATACCAACCTAGTCTAAAAGAACAGTGTCATGAGGAAGAACAATCTAGTCCCGGTACTGTTCACTAGGTGTCATTTCTGTACTCCACCATAAACAAAGATAATAATTGCTAAATACGCCTTCAATCAAGCGCAAAATGTAATCAAAACGTGTGAAATTACCACATGTATATCACGTGATTGTCCCCGTTGATATTGGGCTGTGAAGCATGTGGGTTGCACTTCTGCACGGTGAGGCTCAAATTTAAGCATCATTTCATTTATCTAAAACTCACTGCTTCCCATATCAAAGCATGAGTATGATTCATTGTTATGCTGAAGCATTTTTTGGAGTATATGTATAGTTCATAAATCACATTTCGTGGGTGAACCTGCTTTTCCACTGACGAATATTGTTAGCTGGATGGCTCACTCTGCAATAATATTCATGAACAACAGTGGTGTAGTATAAAATCCATGTGATTGTCATTTAACAATTTACAAGTGTGAGGCCTATCCATTTTGATTGATAACTTACGTGTGATTCCTACCAACTCAAATAGCACAACCTTGCGACGAATTTCAAGAGAACTATACTACCCTGGTCTTAAGGTACAGCGCCATGAGGAAGAACAATCTAGTGCCGGTACCCTGCACTAGGTGTCATTTCTGTACTTCACCATAAACCAAGAAAATAATTGCCAAACACACCTTCAATCAAGCGCAAAATGTTAACAAAACGTGAGAGATTACCACATGTGTATCACGTGATTGTCCCCCTTGATATTGGGCTGTGAAGCATGTGAGTTTCACTTCTGCACTGTGAGGCTATACTATGAGCATCATTTCGATAATCAAAAATTCACTGGTTCCAATATCAAAGCATGAATATCATTCATTGTTATGCTGAAGCATTTTTGGAGTATATATATAATAAATCATACTTTGTGGGTGAACCTGCTTTTCCACTGACGGATATTATTATCTGGGTGGCTCACTCTACAATAATATTCATGAACAACAGCTGTGTAGTATAAAATCCATGTGATTGTCATTTAACATTTTACAAGTGTGAGGCCTATCTATTTTGATTGAAAAATTTCTCGTGATTCCTACCATCTCGAATAGCACAACCGTGCGATGAATTTCAAGAGAACTATACCACCCTGGTCTAAAGGTACAGCGTCATGAGTAAGAACAATCTAGTTCCGGTACTCTGCACTAGGTGTCATTTCTGTACTCCACCATAAAACAAGAAAATGATAGTCAAACACACCTTCAATCGAGCGCAAGAGGTAAACGAAACGTGTGAGATTACCACATGTGAATCACGTGATTGTCCCCGTTGATATTGGGCTGTGGAGCATGTGAGTTGCACTTCTGCACTGTGAGGCTATACTTTGAGCATCATTTTATTTATAAAAACTCACTGGTTCCCATATCAAAGCATGAGTATCTTTCATTGTTATGCTGAAGTATTTTTGGGTTTATGTATAATTATCACACTTTGTGGGTGAACATGCTTTTCCACTGATGGATTTTGTTACTTGGATGGCTCCCTCTACAATAATTTTCATGAACATCAGCTGTGTAGTATAAAATCCATGTGATTTTCATTTAGCAATTTACAAGTGTGAGGCCTATCTATTTTGATTGAAAACTTAGATGTGATTCCTACCAACTCAAATAGCGCAACAATGCCACTAAATTCAAGACAACTTTCTCACCCTGGTCTAAAAGAACAGCGTCACGAGGAAGGACAATCTAATCCGGGAACCCTGCACTAGGTGTCATTTCTGTACTCCACCATAAACCAAGAAAATAATTGCTAAATACGCCTTCAATCAAGCGCAAAATGTAAACAAAACGTGTGAAATTACCACATGTGTATCACGTGATTGTCCCCGTTGATATTGGGCTGTGAAGCATGTGAGCTGCACTTTTGCACTGTGAGGATATACGTTGAGCATCATTTTATTTATCAAAAACTCACTAGTTCCAATATCAAAGCATAAGTATCTTTCATTGTTATGCTGAAGCATTTTTAGTACATACTAGGCCAAAAAAGAAACGCCGCACATAAAGATTAAAATATTGACCGTTAAATGAGTTACAAAAATTCATCTGATATCTATGTTTCGCGACTATTCCTGCCACACGTTATTCCCATTGTTTCATTGAGCTCAGTCAACCCAAACCAGTGTACTGGCTGTCTTTTTATTTTCAAATTTTTCACGTGCAAATTCATTTTATTTAGATTTACACATGTAATAACTAATGAAATCACTAGTCTAATATCCAAATTGCTTAAAACATTTTAAAACTTTAAAATGAAATGTACACATTGCTTATTTACGATGCCAAAACGGACACATGTTGAACGCAAAAAGGCGATAAGAAGGTTATAAGCTAACGTGACGCCATCGGTGATAGCCCAACAATTTCGATGCCAGGCAAGGATGATTGAACGTCTTAGGAAACGTTTCTGATAAATTGGAACAATGTCAGACCGTACACATTCATGACGTCATCGCCTTATGACGCGACGTCAAAATCGATTAAAACGGAGGTTTTAACTTTTGAATCAATTTCGTCCGGTGACAATGATAGCTAGCACAACCCCCAGGAACTCATTATCCAAGAATCAGCGATCAAACTGTGACAAATCGTTTGCGAGATATTGGATGAAAGACCCTATAAACAATATATGTTTTATATGCGGCGTTTCTTTTTTGGCCTAGTATATATATAAATAATAAATAACACTTTGTGAATGAACATGCTTTGCCACTGACGGATATTGTTAGCTGGATGGCTCACTCTACAATAATATTCATGAACAGCAGCTGTGAAGTATAAAATCCATGTGATTTTCATTTAACAATTTACAAGCTTGAGGCCTATCCATTTTTAATTGAAAACTTACGTGTGATTCCTACCAACTCAATTAGCACAACCTTGCGACGAATTTCAAGAGAACTATACCACCTTGGCTAAAGGTACAGCGTCATGAGGAAGAACAATCTAGTGTGGGTACTCTGCACTAGGTGTTATTTCTGTACTCCTAAGAAAATAATTGTCAAACACACCTTCAATCGAGCGCAAAAGGTAAACAAAACGTGTGACACTACCACATGTGTATCACGGATTGTCCCCGTTGATGTTGGGCTGTGAGGCATGTGAGGTGCACTTCTGCACTTTGAGGCTCAACTTTGAGCATCACGTCATTTATCAATAACTCACTGGTTCCCATATCAAAGCATGAGTATGTTTCACTGTTATGCTGAAGCATTTTTTTGAGTATTTGTTCTTGTAATTATCAAAATTTCACAAATGTTCATAAGCTGTAATAGTGGTCACTTGATTGAGTTATGTCAAGGCGGACAAGCACATGATACACATGTGATAATCTCACATGATTTGCGTACCTTTTGCGCTCGATTGAACGTATGTTTAACAATTATTTTATTGTTTTTGGTGGATTGCAGAAATAACATCTAGCTAGTGCAGAGTACCCGGATTAGAAGTTCTTCCTTATGACGTTGTACTTTTAGACTAGATTGGTATAGTTATCTTGGAAATCGTCGTAAGGTTTTGCTATGTGAGTAGTCTGGTTTGTCAAGTAATGCGTTGTTTGAGCGTTTTAGCTGCATACAATATCCTGCAGCAACAGTATTATATTGGTAAAATCAAAATTGGTAAATAAATGATGACAGACAATTTTACTCTATGCAGTAAACTTGAAATTTGCAGTAAACTAGAAAAGAAAGACAATGATAGAAATCACACCATATGATAAGAATCACACTTAAGTTTTCAATTAAAAATGGACAGGCCTCCCACTTTATCAAAATGGACAGGAATCACACTTGTTTATTGTCATACGAAAATCACGTGGATTGTATACAAACGACTGTTGTGCATGAATAATATTGTAACATGAGCCATCCACCGTCAGTGGGAAAACATGTTCACCCACCAAGTGTGATTTATTAATATATATACTAGCTTTACTTTTATCACATATAGTAAGGTTTGATGTTGCATAGTGCATATAGTACATCTTATGCGTTACACAAATGTATTATACACCTGAGACTACATTGTCACATAACTTTCCCTCTGAGAAGCCTCGTTCCATGATTTGGAACTTTGGCCTGGCAGCTGACATTATCCCAACGCTTCCACCAAATTTAGTTTGAGTCATCTAGCCAATAAACTCCATATGTGAAAAAGCAAACTCTTCAATCAAGGCTGGTTTATTACTAACAATGATAACCCAATAATTAGCGGAAATTTCTTTACAATGTAAGGGTTTGTACCATTTAAACATCACAAATAAAAAAATAGATTGCATAACTTGTTGTGCATGCAACAGTATGTATATCCAAAAGTTTGAAGGAAAGTGATGTCACTTGCTGCTTAGCAACATAAACATGTTATTAAATCTAACCTTGCAGGATGTCCTCAAATGGTTGCCATGGTTACTGTCATGTGCAGATCACTTCCATAATTAATATATATTTCTATACTACAACATAAAATAACTATTCTGTAAAACTCATTGAATTCTTTGAAAAATGTTAAATTGGCAGGTACCTTTAGCATGATAAAGGGGCAAAATGCAAAATTGTTGCATCAGAAATAGGGAAAGGGGTCCAAAATTGGCCTTTAAATTATCGTTGGTTGGTATAAAAGATTTGAATCATTTTGTTCTAATTACATTGGGGCTATCTGCCAAGTTTCAGTTCATTCTTGAACACGACGCTTGCGAGGAAATATCATTTGAAGAATTAAGAAGGTCAACATTGAGGCCATCTTGTATATCAGAATGAAACTAGCTGGGCAATTCTGACTTTACATGTTTCCATGGTGTCTATATCTTAATTTTCCCTGATGTCTCCCACCAAGCCAAGTTTAGTTAAATCCAACATATGGTTTGTGAGATGTCTTTTGAAGAATTTCAATTGGCCAATGTGATTTTTATATACAAATAAGTGTATTTTAGAAAATTTGTATCTGCATATTGGCCTGGTGTCCCGCATGATTTCATCTCAATCCAACTCATGCTTCTAGGGGAGGTGTCAAATATATCAAGTTAATGATAGAGAGATCAGTAAAGGACAAAGGCAATGTCATAAACTGACTTCGATCAGCTCCAGATGAAGTAGCAAGTTTTGAATTACACAAAGGAGTGTGATTCCTATCTATTTTGCTATCACAGATTCAAGTGTGACTCCTACCAAACCATGTGATTCGTATCATCGTCTTCAGTTGCCATTTTCCTCTCAAAGGAATAGCAATCCTATACTCAATCTGTGGAAAACTGATTTCTATTCACTAAAGGTAGTGTTTGAAATGCATAAATAAGCCTTAGATCACCTGGTGGGAAAGGGTTGACCTATTGGCTCTCGTTTGTGATGTCTAAATGTGAAGTTGTCACTTTCCCATTGGTATCCTGGGTCAGGTGTAGTGCTTGATCGTATCGATTCCTGATCTTTGCCTTCTTTTTTACTTAGATTGATTAATTAGGCAATTAGCTTTCAACATAAACATGTACTGACATAAGTGTGATTCTTGCCCAATCACTGTGGCAGACTTTGCACAGCTTTTCACAAAAATTGCATGTTTTAGCTCAAAACAGTCAACGACAGAATGATCCCCTGCAAAACCAAGGTACTTTTCTGAAATCGATAAAAAGCACCTACGAAAAAAAGTATTCCTTACTTTGACATACCTTGCATCGATAAGAAAACCTCCATAAAATGTGCGATTACCAATTGCGTATCACGTGATTGGCAAACCTGTATATGCAACTGAGTTGAAAAATATTACATGTGGTAAACCCACATATGCATGCTCATTTATTGTCATGCTCATCTGTCTTGGTTAAACTTAGAGATAGCACAGGAGGCTGTCATATGACCCAATATGACCTTGACCTTTTAAAGATTGACCTTTCAATTGAGCAAAAGTGTAGAACAATTGGAAACCTGTCTGATGTTGCACTGTCCACATTGTTCAGTTGGGTCAGATTGTATTGATTTTCTGTCTAAATTGACCCTTGACATTAAAGATGACCCTGACCTTGAGTTATTTCAAATGTATATATGTATGCGTATTAGTCGATTTTAATCTTTACTATTATATCCTGCAATAGTCATGACACTTTGAAAAAAATGGCATAATGAAACAGCAGCAACATACCAATTCACAGGCATGCTTTTACCAAATTTATAGCCTGCCATTTATTAAAAAAGTAAGTTGTGCTAGTATTTTCAAATTTTGTCAATAATTTGATGTTTTTCTCTGGCCAATTGACCTCAAATGAGAGCAAATATGCCATAAATTGTAGAAATTGTACCTTTCTGACCATTAAAATTGCAAAGTGACCTTAAGCTTTGTCCTTTGACCTCCATGACCTTGATATTTCCCTTTCCTTAACCTTGACCTTGCAGCATCCTGGTAGTTTTATTCTCCAGCTAGGCCTTTGGAAAAAAATATAAGTGGTCAAAATGTCTAGTCGGTGACCATAGCCACTCTGTATGGAAAATAGTTATGCTCTTCATCGACTCCGGCTGTCGCATATTATAAGATTTTGTCACTTAAATTAGCAGAAATTGCTCAATTTTGCACAAAATAGCTTTTTATATGATTAGAATTTGATAAAATGTGAAGGATTCTATGTCCCATAGCTAGGAGCAAGTAATTCTGGCCTTGTCAATGGGGGTGGGTGGGGTACCTCCACATTAGACTCATCATGGTAAAGCACATTCATTTTCTAGGTATAGTATATTGTAAAGTGGTGTAATTAGCCTATATGAGTGAAGATTAAAGCATTTCTGATATAAAATAATAGAAATATAAGAAAATGAATACTTTTCTTTTCCATTTCCTTTATTTTGCTGTACTATGAATTTGCCAGTAATATGTGTAGGGTGTAGCGTTGTTAAATAATTCTCTAGAATAAATACTGCAAACAAAAAATATAAACGTACTATAAAATGTTTATTAGTTTGAATTATAAGATTTCTTTGGTCATTTTTCTAAAAAGGGGTTTGTTTTTAGGCCACAGACCTGTTATTGTAAAAAGTGCAGTGCTTGGTTCAAAAGGTCGGTAGAAGCTCAGCACTATATCTAAGTAGTAAAGTGTTTCATGATTGGTCAATAATATGTTTTCGGAAAAGAAATCATATTTATTATATATTTGCTGCACTTTTTGAAACAACACCCCAGTGCGTTTGTTGATTTAGTTTACAGGTGTGGCTTAGGAAAAAAGACCTTGCATTTTGATTTTTTAATGAAATGTTCCTCCCATGTAGGGTGCCCATCTCCAGGGGCCAAAAAGTGGTAAACATGGCGATCACCGGGGTATCTCATTCTTGTTTATAGATTAAACTAGGTCCAATGTGTAACTCTATGACAACCTCATTGTAATTTAAGAGTTGTGAGAACCACAGCTTACATAACAAGCTATAATGGAGGTATATGAAAAACATTGATAGGTCACGTTTGCACCCATTCACAGTAAGTACTACTTCTGTTAACCCTTTGTACTCATAAAGGACTACTTCGAAAACAGTGAAGACCGACATGAAATGTGGTAAGATTAATGCGGTTTTTAATCATGGTCTGCACTTGGGCAATCTCTTTACACTTTAAACGCCAATCGCACCACCATTTGTCTGCTTTTGTTGTCTGCTGAAATATTTTTGAAGCCTTTTTTGCATTCAGTGAAGGCTCAGATCAGACTGCTCCTATATAGGAGCAGTCCTATTTAAGTCCACACTGTTTGCCTCTATACTGACAAAGCCAAATAATGTTACCAAAAAAATGCAGCATGCGACTCAAGTAAACATCATTTTCAGATGAATTTATTAATGGCGCTTTATGTGCAGGCCGATTGATACACTGGTAAATGAAAAAGCACCAGAGACTACTACAACGATATGATGGAGGGTATTTCCGCACTGGAGTAAGCTTAAAATGGCGGAATGCTTGCTCATTTTGAAATATGAAGCATACATTGTTTATATCTGACAAATGGGACTAGAGAGCTAACTTTAATTTTCTCAGGCTTCATCTTCATCCATACTTTCTGTACGTGAGTAACAAAGGCCCATGCGTCTGAGCAAGTTTGCCCAAGCATTCATTGCGCTAAAATGCAACAAGTAACAAAATCACAGGTGCTAGCTTAGATGTAGTAGATACAACACACGACATATGTGTACAGTTCTCTTTTATCTAAACTCAATAACTGCATACAGTAGGGACCCAATCACTGGTCCAGATCACCCGATATATACAGAACTTTGCGTACAGTATAAAAAGCTTGAATATACTTTCAAAACACTCTGTCCACAGATTTCGTACTTTTGCACGTTAGAGTACTGATATTTTGCATTTTTGTCTTAAGTAGACACATTCAAGAACATTAACAAAATGCCTTTTCAGGAAAAAAGGTCACTATTTGGCATAACTCAGGAGCTGTATTAGCTATCGCTTAATTCACATAAGTCTTGATAAGCAGATTCGCAGCTGGGTATATAAGTGACAATGATTAGTGAAAAATACTTTCAGAAGTAAACTATTGACAAACAATTTACCTTCTTAACAGCCAGGTATACTAAAATGCTTATTGCCCTCGTCGACAGCTACTAACCCGCGATGACTACGCTGTTAGTACAGTGGTTCTCTAGCGTGAAGAATATATTAATAAAGTGTATATCAGAAGAGTCTCAGCGCATCTCGAGGTGCTTCCTATAGACATACCCACAAATGACCTCTGTAGACCGACAAATAAGCCACTTCTATGTATAACAATACCAGCCGAATGTCTCATATTTTACTATATATGTTAAACCTCTCTATTGTTGTGCTATATGTCTCAGTGATCTAAATCACCACCACATACTTGTTTGTATTGACCAATTCCTGGGCGTTTTGACGACGGAACTTTACAATACAAGTCGAAATCGAAAGTATATAACTGTCAGTTTATTTGATGCCATGTGGGATCATTAGATCACATGATTGCACTAAGTCACATGATATTATAAAATGGTGGATTTAACCAAACCTCAGGGAGCGCAGTGGCTCAGTGGTAGAGCGCTTGACTCGAGCCCGAAGGGCCGTGGGTTCAAGCCTCACGGGTGTCACTGCGTTGTATCCTTGAGCAAGACCCAATAATCCTTGCTTAGCGCTGGTTCAACCCAGGAAGACCCGTCCCAGCATAACTGAAAAATTGTTGACTGGGACGTATAAAATCAAACAAGCAACCAAACCTTAGATAATCTACGCGCTGGCACGTAGACCATAATAAGTATTGTACAAGTATTAGCTTTAACAAACAAAAGCTTGGGTTTGCGCCAAGTACACAAAAAGTGTAGTCATTTGAATGGAAAGAAAATAACAATTTATTTTTCGTGTGTTTTACTCGTATAGCAGCAATACTATGTACAGGGCGTCCCGAAAAGTGGCCCTTTGGAAAATATCGCAATTACTTTACTTTTCATACTAAGACAATTGAACTATAGACAGAGCCCTCGTACGCAAATTAATAAAAATAGCTTCTGTATCCTGCAATGAGGATAGATCAATATACTCCCCATCCCAAAATCTTTTTTCTTTTCTGAGACAAGGGCATGAAGTGATGTTTAAGAATTAAATTTAATTAATTTTTTTTAAGAACTTCATCAGTACCAAACTCACGAGTGTTGAGTCGAATGTCGATTGTTTAGCTCGACATTCGCCAAGATTCTGCTTCAGAAGTTCGGAAACATTGCTAACTCGAATGTTGAGCTGATTGTCGATTGTCTAGCTCAACATTCGCAAATATTTTGCTTTAGAACATATGCAGTACCCAGACATCGAATGCTGTGCCGAAAGTCGATTGACGAGCTCAACATTCGCCAAATTTCAGCTTTAAAAATTCAGAAACATTGCGCACTCGAATGTTGAGCTGTATGTCGATTGTCGAGCTCAACATTCGCCAAGATTCAACTTCAGAAGTTCGGAAACTTTACTAACTCGAATGTTGAGCTGAATGTCCATTGTCTAGCCCAACATTAGTCGAAATCGGGTTCAGAAGTTTGGAAACATTCGTAACTCGAATGTTGAGCTGAATGTCCATTGCCGAGCTAGACATTGAATGTTGAGCTGAATTTTGATTGTCTAGCTAAACATTCACCAAGATTTAGCTCCAGAAGTTCGGACTCATTGCTTACTCGAATGTTGAGCTGAATGTTGATTGTCGAGCTAGACATTGAATGTTGAGCCGAATGTCGAGCTAGACATTGAATGTTGAGCCGAATGTCGATTGTCTAGCTAGACAATGAATGTTGAGCCGAATGTCGATTGTCTAGCTCAACATTCGCCAAGATTCGGCCTCAGAAGTTCGCACTGATTGCTAACTCTAATGTTGAGCTGAATGTTGATTGTCTAGCTAGACATTGAATGTTGAGCCGAATGTCGAGCTAGACATTGAATGTTGAGCTGAATGTCGATTGTCGAGCTCAACATTCGCCAAGATTCGGCTTCAGAAGTTCGGACTCATTGCTAACTCGAATGTTGAGCTGAATGTCGATTGTCTAGCTAGACATTGAATGTTGAGCTGAATGTCGATTACCTAGCTCAACATTCGACAAGATTCGGCCTCAGGAGTTCGGACTGATTGCTAACTCGAATGTTGAGCTGAATGTTGATTTTCTAGCTAGACATTCAAAATGGAGCCGAATGTCGAGCTAGACATTGAATGCTGAGCCGAATGTCGATTGTCTAGATCATTATTCGCCAAGATTCGGCTTCAGAAGTTCGGACTCATTGCTAACTCGCATGTTGAGCTGAATGTCGATTTTCTAGCTAGACATTGAATGTTGAGCCGAATGTCGTTTGTCTAGCTCAACATTCGCAAAGATTCGGCTTCAGAAGTTCGGACGCATTGCTAACTCGAATGTTGAGCTGAATGTTGATTGTCTAGCTAGACATTCATTGTTGAGCCGAATGTCGATTGTCGAGCTAGACATTGAATGTTGAGCCGAAAATCGATTGTCTAGCTCAACATTAGCCAAGATTTGGCTTCAATAGTTCGGACGCATTGCTAACTCGAATGTTGAGCTGAATGTTGATTGTCTAAATAGACATTCAATTTTGAGCCGAATGTCGATTGTCGAGCTAGACATTGACTGTTGAACCGAATGTCGATTGTCTAGCTCAACATTGGCCAAGATTCGGCTTCAGAAGTTCGGACACATTGCTAACTCGAATGTTTAGCTGAATGTCGATTGTCTAGATAGACATTGAATGTTGAGCCTAATGTCGATTGTCTAGCTAGACATTGAATGTTGAGCTGAACGTCGATTGTCTAGCTCAACATTCGCCAAGATTCGGCTTCAGAAGTTGGGAGGCATTGCTAACTCGAATGTTGAGCTGAATGTTGATTGTCTAGCTAGACATTCAATGTTGAGCCGAATGTCGATTGTCGAGCTAGACATTGAATGTTGAGCCGAATGTCGTTTGTCTAGCTCAACATTCGCAAAGATTCGGCTTCAGAAGTTCGGACGCATTGCTAACTCGAATGTTGAGCTGAATGTTGATTGTCTAGCTAGACATTCATTGTTGAGCCGAATGTCGATTGTCGAGCTAGACATTGAATGTTGAGCCGAAAATCGATTGTCTAGCTCAACATTAGCCAAGATTTGGCTTCAATAGTTCGGACGCATTGCTAACTCGAATGTTGAGCTGAATGTTGATTGTCTAAATAGACATTCAATTTTGAGCCGAATGTCGATTGTCGAGCTAGACATTGACTGTTGAACCGAATGTCGATTGTCTAGCTCAACATTGGCCAAGATTCGGCTTCAGAAGTTCGGACACATTGCTAACTCGAATGTTTAGCTGAATGTCGATTGTCTAGATAGACATTGAATGTTGAGCCTAATGTCGATTGTCTAGCTAGACATTGAATGTTGAGCTGAACGTCGATTGTCTAGCTCAACATTCGCCAAGATTCGGCTTCAGAAGTTGGGAGGCATTGCTAACTCGAATGTTGAGCTGAATGTTGATTGTCTAGCTAGACATTCAATGTTGAGCCGAATGTCGATTGTCGAGCTAGACATTGAATGTTGAGCCGAATGTCGATTGTCTAGCTCAACATTCGCCAAGATTCGGCTTCAGAAGTTCGGAAACATTGCTAACTCGAATGTTGAGCTGAATGTCGATTGTCTAGCTAGACATTGAATGTTGAGCTGAATGTCGATTGTCTAGCTCAACATTCGCCAAGGTTCGGCCTCAGAAGTTCGGACTGATTGCTAACTCGAATGTTGAGCTGAATGTTGATTGTCTAGCTAGACATTCAATATGGAGCCGAATGTCGAGCAAGACATTGAATGTTGAGCCGAATGTCGATTGTCTAGCTCAACATTCGTCAAGATTCGGCTTCAGAAGTTCGGACTCATTGCTAACTCGAATGTTGAGCTGAATGTCGATTGTCGAGCTAGTCATTGAATGTTGAGCTGAATGTCGATTGTCTAGCTAGACATTGAATGTTGAGCTGAATGTCAATTGTCTAGCTCAACATTCGACAAGATTCGGCTTCTGAAGTTCGGACGCATTGCTAACTCGAATGTTGAGCTGAATGTTGATTGTCTAGCTAGACATTCAATGTTGAACCGAATGTCGAGCTAGACATTGAATGTTGAGCCGAATGTCGATTGTCTAGCTCAACATTCGCCAAGATTCGGCTTCAGAAGTTCGGACGCATTGCTAACTCGAATGTTGAGCTGAATGTTGATTGTCTAGCTAGACATTCAATGTTGAGCCGAATGTCGATTGTCGAGCTAGACATTGAATGTTGAGCTGAATGTCGATTGTCTAGCTCAACATTCGCCAAGATTCGGCTTCAGAAGTTCGGACGCATTGCTAACTCGAATGTTGAGCTGAATGTTGATTGTCTAGCTAGACATTCAATGTTGAGCCGAATGTCGATTGTCGAGCTAGACATTGAATGTTGAGCCGAATGTCGATTGTCTAGCTCAACATTCGCCAAGATTCGGCTTCAGAAGTTCGGACACATTGCTAACTCGAATGTTGAGCTGAATGTCGATTGTCTAGCTAGACATTGAATGTTGAGCTGAATGTCGATTGTCTAGCTCAACATTCGCCAAGATTCGGCCTCAGAAGTTCGGACTGATTGCTAACTCGAATGTTGAGCTGAATGTTGATTGTCTAGCTAGACATTCATTATGGAGCCGAATGTTGAGCTAGACTTGAATGTTGAGCCGAATGTCGATTGTCTAGCTCAACATTCGCCAAGATTCGGCTTCAGAAGTTCGGACGCATTGCTAACTCGAATGTTGAGCTGAATGTTGATTGTCTAGCTAGACATTCAATGTTGAGCCGAATGTCGATTGTCTAGCTCAACATTCGCCAAGAT
The DNA here is from genome assembly GCA_964019695.1 of Loripinus fragilis. Taxonomy (NCBI): domain Eukaryota; kingdom Metazoa; phylum Mollusca; class Bivalvia; order Lucinida; family Lucinidae; genus Loripinus; species Loripinus fragilis. The sequence continues at coordinate 80,332,637 of OZ026526.1, read as the reverse complement.
TCGGCCTCAGAAGTTTGGACTGATTGCTAACTCGAATGTTGAGATGAATGTTGATTGTTTAGCTAGACATTGAATGTTGAGCTGAATGTCGATTGTCTAGCTCAACATTCGCCAAGATTCGGCTTCAGAAGTTCGGACGCATTGCTTACTCGAATGTTGAGCTGAATGTCGATTGTCTAGCTAGACATTCAATGTTGAACCGAATGTCGAGCTAGACATTGAATGTTGAGCCGAATGTCGATTGTCTAGCTCAACATTCGCCAAGATTCGGCCTCAGAAGTTCGGACTGATTGCTAATTCGAATGTTGAGCTGAATGTTGATTGTCTAGCTAGACATTCATTATGGAGCCGAATGTTGAGCTAGACTTGAATGTTGAGCTGAATGTCGATTGTCAAGCTCAACATTCGCCAAGATTCGGCTTCAGGAGTTCGGACTCATTGCTAACTCGAATGTTGAGCTGAATGTTGATTGTCGAGCTAGACATTGAATGTTGAGCCTAATGTCGATTGTCTAGCTAGACATTGAATGTTGAGCTGAATGTCGATTGTCTAGCTCAACATTCGCCAAGATTCGGCTTCAGAAGTTCGGACGCATTGCCAACTAGAATGTTGAGCTGAATGTTGATTGTCTAGCTAAACATTCAATGTTGAGCCGAATGTCGATTGTCGAGCTAGACATTGAATGTTGAGCCGAATGTCGATTGTCTAGCTCAACATTCGCCAAGATTCGGCTTCAGAAGTTCGGACACATTGCTAACTCGAATGTTGAGCTGAATGGCGATTGTCTAGCTAGACATTGAATGTTGAGCTGAATGTCGATTGTCTAGCTCAACATTCGCCAAGATTCGGCCTCAGAAGTTCGGACTGATTGCTAACTCGAATGTTGAGCTGAATGTTGATTGTCTAGCTAGACATTCAATATGGAGCAGAATGTCGAGCTAGACATTGAATGTTGAGCTGAATGTCGATTGTCTAGCTCAACATTCGCCAAGATTCGGCTTCAGAAGTTCGGACTCATTGCTAACTCGAATGTTGAGCTGAATGTCGATTGTCGAGCTAGACATTGAATGTTGAGCCGAACGTCGATTGTCTAGCTAGACACTGAATATTGAGCTGAATGTCGAATGTCTAGCTCAACATTCGTCAAGATTCGGCTTCAGAAGTTCGGACGCATTGCTAACTCGAATGTTGAGCTGAATGTCGATTGTCTAGCTAGACATTCAATGTTGAACCGAATGTCTAGCTAGACATTCAATGTTGAGCCGAATGTCGATTGTCGAGCTAGACATTGAATGTTGAGCCGAATGTCGATTGTCTAGCTCAACATTCGCCAAGATTCGGCTTCAGAAGTTCGGAAACATTGCTAACTCGAATGTTGAGCTGAATGTCGATTGTCTAGCTAGACATTGAATGTTGAGCTGAATGTCGATTGTCTAGCTCAACATTCGCCAAGGTTCGGCCCCAGAAGTTCGGACTGATTGCTAACTCGAATGTTGAGCTGAATGTTGATTGTCTAGCTAGACATTCAATATGGAGCCGAATGTCGAGCTAGACATTGAATGTTGAGCCGAATGTCGATTGTCTAGCTCAACATTCGTCAAGATTCGGCTTCAGAAGTTCGGACTCATTGCTAACTCGAATGTTGAGCTGAATGTCGATTGTCGAGCTAGACATTGAATGTTGAGCTGAATGTCGATTGTCTAGCTAGACATTGAATGTTGAGCTGAATGTCAATTGTCTAGCTCAACATTCGACAAGATTCGGCTTCTGAAGTTCGGACGCATTGCTAACTCGAATGTTGAGCTGAATGTTGATTGTCTAGCTAGACATTCAATGTTGAACCGAATGTCGAGCTAGACATTGAATGTTGAGCCGAATGTCGATTGTCTAGCTCAACATTCGTCAAGATTCGGCTTCAGAAGTTCGGACGCATTGCTAACTCGAATGTTGAGCTGAATGTTGATTGTCTAGCTAGACATTCAATGTTGAGCCGAATGTCGATTGTCGAGCTAGACATTGAATGTTGAGCTGAATGTCGATTGTTTAGCTCAACATTCGCCAAGATTCGGCTTCAGAAGTTCGAACGCATTGCTAACTTGAATGTTGAGCTGAATGTCGATTGTCTAGCTAGACATTCAATGTTGAACCAAATGTCGAGCTAGACATTGAATGTTGAGCCGAATGTCGATTGTCTAGCTCAACATTTGCCAAGATTCGGCTTCAGAAGTTCGGACGCATTGCTAACTCGAATGTTGAGCTGAATGTTGATTGTCTAGCTAGACATTCAATGTTGAGCCGAATGTCGATTGTCGAGCTAGACATTGAATGTTGAGCCGAATGTCGATTGTCTAGCTCAACATTCGCCAAGATTCGGCTTCAGAAGTTCGGACACATTGCTAACTCGAATGTTGAGCTGAATGTCGATTGTCTAGCTAGACATTGAATGTTGAGCTGAATGTCGATTGTCTAGCTCAACATTCGCCAAGATTCGGCCTCAGAAGTTCGGACTGATTGCTAACTCGAATGTTGAGCTGAATGTTGATTGTCTAGCTAGACATTCATTATGGAGCCGAATGTTGAGCTAGACTTGAATGTTGAGCTGAATGTCGATTGTCTAGCTCAACATTCGCCAAGATTCGGCTTCAGGAGTTCGGACTCATTGCTAACTCGAATGTTGAGCTGAATGTTGATTGTCGAGCTAGACATTGAATGTTGAGCCTAATGTCGATTGTCTAGCTAGACATTGAATGTTGAGCTGAATGTCGATTGTCTAGCTTAACATTCGCCAAGATTCGGCTTCAGAAGTTCGGACGCATTGCCAACTAGAATGTTGAGCTGAATGTTGATTGTCTAGCTAAACATTCAATGTTGAGCCGAATGTCGATTGTCGAGCTAGACATTGAATGTTGAGCCGAATGTCGATTGTCTAGCTCAACATTCGCCAAGATTCGGCTTCAGAAGTTCGGACACATTGCTAACTCGAATGTTGAGCTGAATGGCGATTGTCTAGCTAGACATTGAATGTTGAGCTGAATGTCGATTGTCTAGCTCAACATTCGCCAAGATTCGGCCTCAGAAGTTCGGACTGATTGCTAACTCGAATGTTGAGCTGAATGTTGATTGTCTAGCTAGACATTCATTATGGAGCCGAATGTTGAGCTAGACTTGAATGTTGAGCCGAATGTCGATTGACTAGCTCAACATTAGCCAAGATTCGGCTTCAGAAGTTCGGACGCATTGCTAACTCGAATGTTGAGCTGAATGTTGATTGTCTAGCTAGACATTCAATGTTGAGCCGAATGTCGATTGTCTAGCTCAACATTCGCCAAGATTCGGCCTCAGAAGTTTGGACTGATTGCTAACTCGAATGTTGAGATGAATGTTGATTGTTTAGCTAGACATTGAATGTTGAGCTGAATGTCGATTGTCTAGCTCAACATTCGCCAAGATTCGGCTTCAGAAGTTCGGACGCATTGCTTACTCGAATGTTGAGCTGAATGTCGATTGTCTAGCTAGACATTCTATGTTGAACCGAATGTCGAGCTAGACATTGAATGTTGAGCCGAATGTCGATTGTCTAGCTCAACATTCGCCAAGATTCGGCCTCAGAAGTTCGGACTGATTGCTAACTCGAATGTTGAGCTGAATGTTGATTGTCTAGCTAGACATTCATTATGGAGCCGAATGTTGAGCTAGACTTGAATGTTGAGCTGAATGTCGATTGTCTATATCAACATTCGCCAAGATTCGGCTTCAGGAGTTCGGACTCATTGCTAACTCGAATGTTGAGCTGAATGTTGATTGTCGTGCTAGACATTGAATGTTGAGCCTAATGTCGATTGTCTAGCTAGACATTGAATGTTGAGCTGAATGTCGATTGTCTAGCTCAACATTCGCCAAGATTCGGCTTCAGAAGTTCGGACGCGTTGCCAACTAGAATGTTGAGCTGAATGTTGATTGTCTAGCTAAACATTCAATGTTGAGCCGAATGTCGATTGTCTAGCTAGACATTGAATGTTGAGCTGAATGTCGATTGTCTAGCTCAACATTCGCCAAGATTCGGCTTCAGAAGTTCGGACGCATTGCTTACTCGAATGTTGAGCTGAATGTCGATTGTCTAGCTAGACATTTAATGTTGAACCGAATGTCAAGCTAGACATTGAATGTTGAGCCGAATTTCGATTGTCTAGCTCAACATTCGCCAAGATTCGGCTTCAGAAGTTCGGTCGCATTGCTAACTCGAATGTTGAGCTGAATGTTGATTGTCTAGCTAGACATTCAATGTTGAGCCGAATGTCGATTGTCGAGCTAGACATTGAATGTTGAGCCGAATGTCGATTGTCTAGCTCAACATTCGCCAAGATGCGGCTTCAGAAGTTCGGACACATTGCTAACTCGAATGTTGAGCTGAATGTCGATTGTCTAGCTAGACATTGAATGTTGAGCTGAATGTCGATTGTCTAGCTCAACATTCGCCAAGATTCGGCCTCAGAAGTTCGGACTGATTGCTAACTCGAATGTTGAGCTGAATGTTGATTGTCTAGCTAGACATTCATTATGGAGCCGAATGTTGAGCTAGACTTGAATGTTGAGCTGAATGTCGATTGTCTAGCTCAACATTCGCCAAGATTCGGCTTCAGGAGTTCGGACTCATTGCTAACTCGAATGTTGAGCTGAATGTTGATTGTCGAGCTAGACATTGAATGTTGAGCCGAATGTTGATTGTCGAACTAATCATTGAATGTTGAGCCGAATGTCGATTGTCTAGCTAGACATTGAATGTTGAGCTGAATGTTGATTGTCTAGCTAGACATTGAATGTTGAGCCGAATGTCGATTGTCTAGCTAGACATTGAATGTTGAGCCGAATGTCGATTGTCTAGCTAGACATTGAATGTTGAGTTGAATGTCGATTGTCTAGCTAGACATTGAATGTCGATTGTTGATTGTTGATTGACTAGCTAACTTCACGCATATGTTGAATTTCTATGTCTGTCTGTCGGTGTGTCTGTCTGTCTGTCTGTCTATCAGTCTGTCTGTATATTTAAGTCTCTCTATATGTATTTGCCTGTCTGCATGTCCCTCTTTCTCCTCTCTCTCTCTCTCTCTCTCTCTCTCTCTCAGCATATGTGGTGTAGACCTGGCAGACCAGGGATCCCTCTCTAGCTTGATACCGGGCAATTCAAGTCTTTAGCTGGGACTCTAAATCAGTCCCGTGCCCTATTATAAACCTTAGCTGGTAGAAGCCCATTATACTAATTATGCATCATTTATCCGTAACCACTACATCATGCGCGGATCCAAGGAGGTCTAACCTTGACAACGTTTTTTCAGTTTGATGGGGGAGGAATTATCCAAATACCACTATTAGCGGGCCATTTTTGGCCCGCCAGCAAAACGCCACAATGGCGTTTCGCTGGCGTGCCGATTATGACCCAAAATTGAAAGCTGGCTTGGTAGCTTTACGATTTTTAAGGGATCGGGACCAATATTGCTAAAAAAAAACCTATATTTTTGTGATTTTCGAGGGGGAGTGGGGGGGGTCCGGACCCCCTGTCCCCCTCTGGATCCACACATGCACTACATCATCCTATGAGTTAAAGTAGGACTAACGTCTTGTTGATTTTCCCGTGCCCTGGTAAATGCCTCACTCCATCACAAGTGGACATACTTGTGTCGGATGATTCCCTTGCTTTTTTGTCCAACTATGTATAACAGAGTTTTTACTTGGGTAGAGACCAGAGCCAAATCAGAATTAAGAGTGAGGTTGGTACTGTTAAACATGTTGAAGCTCTCCAGTTTTTCTTTTTCCTGGCGCAGATTTCGTCGATTGCCTTTTTAAATGTTAAAAACCTGGCTTTTACCCCGTACTCTGTGTGTGTGTGTGTGTGTGTGTGTGTGTGTGTGTGTGTGTGTGTGTGTGTGTGTGTGTGTGTGTGTGTGTGTGTGTGTGTGTGTGTGTGTGTGTGTGTGTGTGTGTGTGTGTGTGTGTGTGTGTGTGTGTGTGTGTCGGTGGTGTGTGTGTGTGTGGGGGGGGGGGGGTCAAGACGTTATAACCATTCAAAAATCTACCATGACCCCGCCATCGGCTACAGTGTCACGTGTGTCGAACGCCCGCGGTGTTGGCGTGTGGGGCAGTGGTTACAAATGCATTTTATTCTCACAGCGCGTGTTGGTGTATGCGTGCACTCAATAACAATGGAAATGTGCACAGACGTTAAATAAAAATGTCACAAAATAGAAAAAATACTTTGAAAAAAGGGAATAGACTTCGAGCTAAAAAAGGTCCTGCTCCCCCCCCCCCCCCTAGGGAATTTTGCAGACATATCCTATCTTAAAGAAAATTTCAAGCCGCATCTTTTAAGAGATGTTTGCACTCTGTGCTCCGGGGCGTTAGTCTCTGACAGCCTGTTACATATGTTACTGTAACAAACTAAGGAAAAAATCAAAATGAAAGTTTGAGCTACAGAAAGAAGACATTAAACCATCTAATTATTCAAATTTCTTATGTAGTTTGCAAGCTGGATGCCTAAGCTACATAAAAGCAGCATTTCAAACAAAATTACAGCCTTCAATGGTGTTATATGCGTTACATAGATTAAATTTCCCTTTTGAAAGTTGAAATCGTGACTAACATCATTCATTTTACAGACAATTTGTGCATTTTTACAAGTGTTTTTAATCTTAGTTTACTAAAATACTCATTTGACTAATAGAAAAAACAAAGTTTGCTTTTCTATCTCAAATACATTGTTTTATATGAGCTATTAAACAACCCTACCCCCAATTTTAAACATCCAATTTTGGTATCTATTATTGAAGAAAAATATATGAAAATATTTGACGCTCGTGGATATCTTACATTTTTGGCACTGTCTTGCTAATGCAATAAAGACTCATACATTTGCAAGTTTGACATGAGGATCAGAGCATTTATTAAAGTATGTAACGTATGTTACATGGCATAATGAATGAGCAAGGAAATAGTCTTGGAAGTAAGAGATGATATTTCAGAAAAAATAATATTTTCACATGTTTTCCTATTTAACTCTAGCCTCTGGTGCCTTATTCCTAGTAATTTATAATAGTCATTGCTGATAACACGCCCATGGAATTGTGTTACAGATGTTATATATATTTTTATCATGTATTTCCTAATGCCTATAATATCAAAATGTATAGACATATAGATAGAAAATAATAGTTCTCATTTCAATGACATAATTTAATAAATATTCCTATTCAATACAATTAATCAAAAACAATCTTCATTCAAGTCACCCTCACAATGTCTATCATTGTGTCTGCTTCTATTGCAAAATAATCACCCATTTCATCACAACCAGTAGAATCATGGCATAGAATACTGCAAACTGAGTACAATCCTGTTCCTCTCCACCCCTTTGGGAATTATGCAGACATATCCTACCTTAAAAAACAATTCAAGCTGCATCAAATAAGAGTTGTTTGCACTCTATTAACCAGGGGGTAGCCTGTAATGGTATGTTACGTATGTTACCATATCAATTTAAGAATAAATGAATTGAAAGTCTGAGAAACAGAAAGAAGACATAAAACTATCTATTTATTTGAATTATTCATGTAGTTTGCACGCTGAATACCTTTGATACATAAGAAAGTGTTTTTTAACAAATACACAGATTCCTATGGTGTTATATTTGTTACATTAATTAAGATTACTTTTTAAGATTGGTAATTGTGACAAACATCACTTATATAAGCATTTCGTGTGATCCTCCTCTTTTGCCATCAAAAGACTTAAGTTTCTTTTTGCGTATGGCCAGTGCCAGCGTCAAACAAATTGACTCAGCTATAACTTGACTCCTTAGCATTCTTCAAAAGCAGAAACAGCATGTCAGTGTCATGGGATCAAACACCTGATAAAATATGGATCTTTGCACCCTTACTTACTTTAATGCCATTTGACATATATGCAGACAATGGTGTATGACTCTGATATATGTCTCTTCCTGTGAAGTGGCAAGAGCAATCTTACTGCAGCTGCCTCTGAATCCGTGCTATTCAAATGATAACTTTGCTCTGATTTTGCAGAAGCTATGTCTCTACCGTGTACCTCTAAGAATACTTTAAGATTTCTGACATTGGTCAAACAAATTTGATAGGCTGCTTTTTTACATCATTTGCCATGGAACCTTTTCAGCCCTTTGGTGCTTAAGTCCTCAGGTCTTAGATCAATAGTAGTTTGCTGCGCCCAAAGAACTTTATAAAAGTAAGTAAGGGTGCAAAGATCAGGAATCGATACAATCAAGTACCACACCTGACCCAGGATACCAATAAGTTTTCTTTAGTTACAATGTTGACTCTTGATGGTTTTGGCAGACCGTCTGAAACAATTTCTGTTACACCTTGAAAGTTATCTGGTATAAGAGAAAGAACACGAAATTGGATATTGCCATCAATTATGTTTGCAGCTGGTTGTTTTTTAATGTCAGTACATTGAAGCAAGCCTTAAAATGATGTAAAACCTTTGATTTCTCAGTTTTTGCAGCCATATCATTAGCTGTTGCATTCAAAAGAAGGAAAGTGGACTATGGGTGGAATAGGATAACCAGTAGTTCTATATTATGCTCTATGGAAGATTTATACAGAGTAAACAAGTTGATAAGGTTGCCCCATTTCATGATCCATTGAAAACACTGAAATTGAAAACACTTGCCTCTGACTGTGTAATCAAAAAGGATGTCACGACAAAGCCCTTGCTCAATTATTATGTCGAGTTATATATGTTACATCCTTTAATAAGCACTCTTATCTTAGAAACTTAGTGAATCATTGAAGTGAAAGGGTCTAATTTGCATTCTGTTCATCCTGCATTTCATTGCTTTACCTGCTGTGATACATCTAGTTTGTTTATCTGAAGGGAAAGAGTTACCTTGGTTTCAGCACTTCAGTAGTGCTAAGACTTCAAATAGGTTTTTGAATGCTTGGGGAAAGATAATAAGTACAGAGACATTATTAGATGAAAATATGTTTGTTGCATGAAAGGAAATGCTAAATTTATAAAAGTTAACCAGCTAAGATATGATTCCTTATCACAGAAATATCAAGGTACATCAGTCCAGGTACTCATTGCTTTTAATGGCATAATTTTCCTCCTTGTAAAGCTTTAGTCTTTCTCCCACTTGCAGAGTATCACTTGGAACACATACTCAAAGAGCCAACTATTAGCAATTCATATCAGTTTCAAAATGTTCCAAGCCGTGAATGGCAAAATTGGAAAGTTGATAAAGGCTCATCAATTTTGAGTGGACTGGTGGTAAAATTTTATAACAGTAAATGATTGAAATATTGTGGGATGAATCTACTAGTAGCAAGGAGGCGTGTGATAATTATGATTACCACAGAAGCAGACAACGACAAACGTTGAACATGAGTGTTTAATCAATGAGAATTAGTTTGGACCATTTCATTTATTGTATTGCTTTGTACAAATGTAAAACTATCTATTCTATTTGTGGCTCTATATTTAGCATTGTATGCACAGTATTAGGAAATGTGTCCAAAAGGTCATTGATAACATCTGTAACAACAGTCCATGGGCTTGATAATCAAATATGAATATAACTTGTAGTGTTTTGGCACCAACGACTTATAAGTACACATTAAGTGTCCTGATCTTAAACTTAATGGCATCTTGCAGATACATCAGCAAGACAGACTAAGAAAATGTAAAATATCCACACGCTGCAATCGCTTTCATGTGTTTTACTTTAACAGTAATAACAAAATTTGATTCTCAGTAAAACTGGGAGTAGGGCTGTGTATTAGCTCCTATAAGACAATATATTTAAGATAGAAAAGCAATCTTGGTTTTTCCTATTCATCAATTGAGTATATAATTGTAAAATCCAATAAAAGAGTTTGAAACCAAGTCATAGTAGTTGTTTAACTAAATGACGATAGCCACAATTATGGCTTTTAAATTATAATTAGATTAATGTAACGCACATAACACCACAGTTAGCCGTATTAATGTTAAACAGCTTCCATATGTAGTAAAGTCATCCAGTATGCAGACTATAAGAATGTCAATTTATTAGATAATTTTAATATCTTCTTTCTGTAGCTCAAACATTCAAATTTCTTATTCTAAAATTGATATAGTAACATATGTAACAAGCTGTTACAGGCTAACGCCCCGACTTACAGAGTGCACACATTTCTTATAAAATGCACCTTGAATGGTTACATAAGATGTAACATGTCTGCAGAATTCCAAAGGGGATTAGGATGGAGCAGGCCCTTACTCAGCTTGATGTCACAATACTGTTTGATGATTTTACTTATCACGTTAACATATGTAACACTCCCTGATCTTTAAAACTTGGTGACAACTAGCAGATCTATAAGTCTTTATCATACGAGCCAGCTTAAAATCCCTAAACAATGTAAGATATCCAGCAGCTGCAAGTTTTTTTCACAATTTTAGCTCAAACTTTCAAAAAAACATTTCCTTTATTTGATATAGTAACGCATGTAACATGCTGTTTCAGACTAACGCCCCAACTTAGAGAGTGCAAACATCCCTTATTCGATGCAGCTTGAGTTGTACTTTAAGAAGGAATATGTCTGCAAAATTCCCTCGAGGCGATTAAAACATTTCTAGGCATATTTTACGTATAGGCAATGAGCTTGCCCATTTATTACATCAGGTAACATATGTTACAGCCTCTGATATTCAAATTTTTGCAACAAACTTGCAGATTTATGAGTCTTTTCATATAAGCAAATGAATCCAAAACAATGAAACATATTCATCAACTGCAAATATTTTTTATCTATTTTTACTTTAGTTTTAATACCAAACTTTTCACCTTAAAACTGGGTAGGGGTAGGGTTGTTTAATTGCTTATTCCAGAAAAAATATTTAAGCCAGGGAAACAAACTTTAATTTTTCTGTTAGCCAATTGCATAAGCTAGTCAGCCATGGTTAATAACATCTTGCAAAACACACAGAGAGATTGTGAATGTAAATGATGTTAGCCACACTTGCAAATTTTAATGGGTTATCTGATTTATGTAACGTATATGACACCTTAGGAAGCTGCAATTCTGTTCAAATGGCTGTCATACGTAGTTAAGATATCCAGTATGCAGACTATATAAATGATTTTTAAAAATAAATATTTTAATGTCTTCAATTTTTAGCCCAAACTTTCAATTAACTTTTTCTTAATTCGATAAAGTAACGTATGTTACAGGCTCTAACAGACTAATGCCCCGGAGCACAGAGTGCAAACATCTCTTAAAAGACTCGGCTTTCAATTCTCTACAAGATAGGATATGTCTGCAAAATTCCCTAGGGGGGGGGAGCAAACCCATTCTCAGCCATCCGTCTAGAATATTAGTGTTTGTATCACAAAGCGATGCGTCAAATGACAGACAGTGCAGATCCTGATTAGAACGCGCCTCTAGCAGCTATCTGATTTAGTTCAACTCTACACTGTCTCATAGACCAAGTTTATCTGTAAACCTTTCGATTATTAGCCAGGAAGTATAATCGGGCGTATTACTTGCATGTGGTAAAAATGTTCATAGTCTAAGGACTTTTATTCATGCGCGGATCCACAGGAGTGAGTACTTGGGGTCCGGACCACCCCCTCCCACATGGAAAAGCACAAAGCTGTAGATTATCTTAGGATTTCCTGGTTGGAAAAGTACAAAGCTGTGCGATGTCGGGTCATCATCGGACCGCTAGCGAGGAGCCATTTATATGACGTTTCGCTGGCGGGCCGATGATTGTCAGTTACTTTCTGTGTCCGTGCAAGTTTACTGCAATGAATACGGTAGAATAATGCGCCAAACTCATCATTGGATGTACTGATTAAGCCAACAATGTCAAAACGTTAATGCAACTGTACTACTGAAGGTAATTTCTTAGATTTTCTAAAGTGATTCGAAACTGGGCAAATGACCCGCAACTAGGCCAATTGGCGGCCTACTTCAAAGCCGTGGTATGGCACATAGCAGAGTCCGAATGATACAAACTGAAGTTCATTATTTAGGGGAATGATAGTGCTTTGTAATAGTAAAACCGAAATCTTATTTACTCAGAGCAACTATTTGGAATACGCCTTGAAGTAAAAGTGATTCGGAACTGGACCATTAACTGTAACGTTATTTCCTTGGTCTGTCAAAATGTCATTTGATACTTTTGATTCGATTCTACGGTGTCCTCTACGCACCAACCCCCATTTTTGGGGTATACCCTTAAAAGCGCCATAGGGGACCCTAACGTGCTTCCTTTGAATTCGTATTAATGAGAAAATAAACATGACCTATTTTTCATATTATTGCCGAAAAGGTTCTGGCGAACTCCTGATATCTTGCCAGCTACAGAGATAGTTAATCGCATGTTTATAATTTTGCGTTTTCACTATAGATATAAAATACCATCCCTTACACATCCATATCAAGGTGGCCAATCACGTGGTCAGCATGATTGGGTTCATGGATTTCCTGAACCAGTAAAATCGATCGTAACTTTCGTAATACTAAATCAAATTTCATGCAGTAAAGAGCAACCCCCCCATCCCCCCCCCCTCATATTTTTCTGCACAAGACTGTGTCTAGGTTTCTCCTGATTTTGCTGTAGTTTCCCAGATAACTTCAACCAACTGAAGTAAAAACGGAAAATTCTCCGCGATTGGGTACACACTTCAGTTGGTCGAGGTAATCAGGAAAACTGCAGCGAACCCAGGAGAAACTTTTTCACAGTTTTGTGCAGAAAAATATGAGGGGTTTTTTCACTTTACCGCATGAAATTGACTTAGTATAAGAACAGCTATGAACGATTTTCCTTACATGTGATGTCCGATTACTGGTTCGTAAAGTCCGTGAACCCAACCAGGCAGACCACGTGATTGGCCACCTTGCATATATTTTGTTCTATCAAAGATATTCAGACAGATCATGTTTTCGGTTTTGTAACAATATGACACTAACAATTTTCATCTCGTAGTGGTATGAAAATGCCACAATGGGACAGCGAATAGGGTCAATTTAGGGGTAAGTGTGCATTTGCCAAGCCTAGTGGTTCACATTAATGCTTATCAAATAAAAAAAATAGCTGTAAATTGTCACCACTTTATCTTATTTCATAAATATAACAAGTATAACTTGATATTTAGAAAGCTTCACGGTTTTTTCTCGGGAAATGTTTAGGCGGTGCTTAACTTTTGACGCTATGTATAGCTAGCCTCATTGCTATCATAGAGGAAAGAGGGAGAATAAAGAAATTATTATTTTAAAATAAAGTTATCATTCATTAAAAAGAATATGATATCATACTTGTGGCTGGTCTAATAAATACTCTAGATCAATGTCGTCGTTCTGAACCAGTGGTGGATTTTAATAAAACTTGCATAGATATATTGTTGTGAAGGACGAAAGAGTTGATTGCATTTGTAGACTTTTCAAGGTCACACCAGCACTTTGAAATGTTAAGATTAATAAGTGTAATCAGATATTAATTTTAAGAGGTAAGCTGCGTAACAGCTGCTTCTCTCATTTAAGGTTGTGCTTTTTGAAATGCCCCCACCCCCCACCCACTAGGTAATTAAGAATCTCAGACAGTCTGGAAGTACTTCTTATCTAACGCTATCGGGTTACTAATGGCAGGCACTTGCAGGTACCAGACAGAGACTCTGATCATGCAGTCTGATGATGACTGCCTATCTTAACTTATCAGTGTTTGCTGTGGCCAGCTCAACCAGTGACATTTGCATTTATTTCATCCTACCTCAGTTCAAAAATAATGCTGCTGCAAGCAACACATGGAAATGTTAATTCTGAATTCAATTTTGGATATATGAAAAAGTATAAACTGTGAAGTTAAAGAACTATGTATCATTTTAAACATGCCGAATGTGTGTAAAAGATTGTTAGTGTTAAACATGCTAATTAGCGTTTAAAGAACTTCTAGCGATAAGGCGTATATTTTCCCTAGTTGACATGATTACAAACACCAAATTTTCAAATTGCCCTAATGTTCTTAAAAATTGTGTAGTTTATATTAATTGGCAGTAAAGTATGCTTAGTAGGCAACAAAATACGTTTTAAAGCGATTCGCTATTTACAATACGGTGTAAACGTGCACTTTCTACCCCCACCCCTCATTTAACGCCTTTATACTGGGTGCCGTTTAGACCAGATTTTGAGTTAACGCATTGCGAATTTTAAAAAAATAAAAGTGCTAAACTGTTAAGGATATAAGTGCTCTTCATTTCCAAAACCTTACCGTATTCCTTCTGCGCATGCGTACAAAATACACCTAAATTGTGACGTTTGTCATTGGAAAGATGAAACTGGTGTCTTTCAGTTTATTTTTAGATGCTTTGCCCCCCTAGACCCAAGATGCCCTTTGGACAACGACATGTCGCTATAAACATTTACAACATATGTAAAGGGCATCTTGGGTCTAGGGGGGCAAAGCATCTAAAAATAAACTGAAAGACACCAGTTTCATCTTTCCGATGACAAACGTCACACTTTTAGGTGTATTTCGTACGCATGCGCAGAAGGAATACGATAATGTTTTGGAAATGAAGAGCACTTATATCCTTAACATTTTAGCACTTTTATTTTTTTTTAAATTCGCAATGCATTTACTCAAAATCTGGTCTAAACGGCACCCAGTATAAAGGCGTTAAATGAGGGGTGGGGTAGAAAGTGCACGTTTACACGATATTGTAAATGGTGAATCGCTTTGAAACATATTTTGTTGCCTACTATGCATATTTTACTGCCAAACTACACCAATTTCAAAAACATTAGGGCAATTTGAAAATTTGGTGTTTGTTATCATGTCAACTAGGGAAAATGTACGCCTTATCGCTAGATGTTCTTTAGACAGCTGCCTGGGTAATGTAAAATAGGAGCAAATACCTGTGGAAAATGTTGTTGAAACGTAGACAATGTCAGCAGAGGAGGCAGCAAAAACCTGGGCAGTCCAGCATAGAATAAATGAAGCTGCATTGGAAAGACGATTTGAAGAATGGTTTAATTCCCTAGAAGCCATCAAGCTCATACAAGCAGATGATTTGCCAAAATCAAAAATAAGCAAAGGTCAAAGGAAGCTAATAGTTGACTTTGTGCAAAAACTGAACAGTGCATTAGCAGGGCAGACAGGGGATACAGCGCAATATTCCTCTGCGGCGTCTGCCTCTAGTTTGCAACATGACAATGTTCTAAACGAAATGAATGAGCCAACCATGCAAATCAGAAGTCTGGTAGCTGGCCAAACGGTTACTGGGAGCAGTCAATCAGTCACACAAACTGCTCCATGGAGCCATCAACCAGCAAACTGAACTGCTACAGGAAGCAGTCATCTAGCCACAATCTGCTACTGGGAGCAGTCATCCAGCCAACGAGAACAGCCAGCCATCTCATCAGACTGTTACTGGGAACAGTCATATTCCACAACAAGGTTCACCAGCTAAGGACCCCTACCGTCAAGCCCTTATTCAGCAACTGCAGTCAGGACAATACAATTTACCAAACATGCAGTCAGTGAATGCAGGAACACTTAATTTAAGTGGTGTGAACAATAGTGAACTGTTTCAAACTGGACAGACAATGAAAGTGCCAACTATGGAATCATGGAAGGACCCACAAATATACTTGTCGAGAACAGCGTTGGCTAAGTCCTCTCTTTCTCACAATGATATCACTGATTTCGTGACCGGAATGGCTGAAGGGGAGATTATTGTAGGAGGAAATGGGTCACATCAGATTGTCCTAAAGTCAGGCCCACAAAAGACAAAGTTAGAGTATGAGACCCTGGCCCAATGGTGTGTAGCAAACAATGCTATTTTGTACAGGCTTATCAGTGAATCCAAGCTTAATCCCAATAATATGATAGGTTATATTTCTTACAGCACAAAAATTTGTGCATTGGTTCAATGTTTTACCTTGGTGTCAGTATTACTATATGATAGGAACTATAGACAACCCAAGACCCAAAATTGTTTCAGATGGGGGACAGATGTTCCTCCCTTGCAAAATGTCGACCTTATCCCAAGAATACTCAGATCAAATAGTAATCAGCCACAAAAACCGGGTCCCTCCCAGCCAAATGGACCAAGTCAGAAATAGTAAGTGAGTATGATCACAAAATACCACAATCACAAACCGCAGACAACCCCAAGGCACCGCGAGGAAGAGCCACTCAACCATCACAAGACACCAGGAAGACAAATAAAGCAAAGCAACCAGCTCTCTCTTCCCCATCAAGATGATTGCAATACTAGAATGGACATAAAGTAACGCACAACAAAACATAGAACAGTTACAGACTCCCACAATGGGAGTAACAATGAACAAAAAGTCAACTCTAGATGGGCGGCTAATCTGCAAATTCTTTTATATCAAATCTGGCTGTCACTATAAAGAAAGTCGCTATGTACATTAATGTTCCTATAATGGATGTCACCAAGCCCGTTAGACGACAACCCATTATCAGGGAAAAAAGTAAATACCGCCCATTCACAGTCACCAAGTGGGTTATCTTTGGCCGCTTGGGAGGAGGAGTTGAAAATGATGAAGACAGGGATTTTATCCTTAATGGTTTACGAAATGGCTTTGACATTATAGATCCTGATGCCTATCCAGCAGTGGTGGAATATGAAAATCATATTTCTGCAAGGCCTGGTACCCCTTCTTATAAAGAAGCCACTGCTCAGGTCTTAAAAGAAATTGAAATGGGACACTATAAGGTTGTTTCAGACCCCCCCTGATATTATCAGCCCAATAGTAGTAATCCCGAAGCCAGATGGGGGGGTGGGGGGTAAGACTTATTCATGACTGCTCAAGGCCTGTGGGCATTGCTGTCAATGACTATTGCACTTCTGACTGGAAGCAAAAGTTTGCTAGGGTTGATGATGCAGCCAAATAAGTTACGCCTGGCTGTTTCATGGCGAAGGTAGATCTGAAACAGGCTTATAGGTCTGTGCCAATAAGTAAACATAGTCAACAGGTAACAGGTCTAAAATGTCAATTCGGTAATAATACAGTGCATCTGCAGGATACAAGACTTTGTTTTGGAACTAAGCTAGCCCCTGGCATTTTCCATCGACTCACCCAAGTGGTTAAGAGGATGCTCAAACGGCGTCGTCTTAAGGCTACAGTGGTGAGCCTTGACGACTTCTTTATTAAGGCAGAAACATTTGCTGACTGTATATCTGCACTAAACACTTTAAGTTTTACTCCTTAGAAAGCTTGGTTTCCAAATAAACTGGAATAAAGTAGTTGACCCAACAACAAAGCTCATCTTTCTGGGGATAGAAATTGATTCTGCTGATGCGTGTTTGCGACTAACTGATGACAAGCGGTCTCAGGTTAGGCAAGAGCTATCTCAGTTTGCTGCTCGAAAGTGTGCATCAAAAACCTTTAGGGGAAGCTTAACATTTGCACAAGCGTAATTTATGGTGGTAGAGCGTATTCGCGCCGTATCATAGATGAGCTAAAAAGGCTAAAAGCAGAAAATCATAAAGTGATTTTATGTGTAAGTATTAAAGCAGATATCACTTGGTGGCAGACTTTCGTGGCTACCAATGCTCCTTGATAAAATTCCTGTTAAGTCTGTTTTCACTGACAGTTGTAACTTTGCAGCAGGGGGCTTCTTTGAAGGTGACTGGTTTTACTGCAACTGGGAATGTGACTGGCCACTGGTGTCAAAATTGCATATAAACGAAAAAGAAATCATAACTGTCTTCCAAGCAGTTTGGCGCTGGGCACCATGTTGGCAAAATAAAAGGGTCTACATCCAGTCAGATAACATCTGCACAGTCCATACGATAAACTTATGTACTTCTAGAAATCATTTACTCATGGCATGTCTACGAGTCCTGTTTTGGCTGTCGGCAACTGTTAATTTTCATATTACAGCTCAGCTTATTCCAGGATTGACAAACACTTTGGCAGATCGAATTTTGGGTTTACATGAGCCGAAAAAACTTACTGAGGTAACTCCATTTGTGCTACCTTCTCGTCTTGATTGCCATATGTCTCAGGCCAGTCTGTTTTATCTCTTCAGTAGACCCTGAAAAAAGACAGAGCTTTCAGCAGTACTGGACCTTGAAGTGGCTCATCTTAGCTCTTTGACTTTTGCGGAATCTACTCGACGCACCTACAATTGTCAGCTATTGACTTACCCTTAGTTTTGTGGACACCTCAACCTGAAACTATTGCCAATTTCGTCAGCAGACCTGGGAAGATATATTGCTTACCTTTCAAGCAGGCTTACCTTCTCTTCTGTTCGGCAGTACCTTAATGCGGTGAGGTTAATGCATTTGGAAACAGGTTATCACAAAATATAGTGAGTATGATCAGGAAATACCACAATCACAAACCGCAGACAACCCCATGGCATCGCGAGGAAGAGCCACTCAACCATCACGAGACCTCAGGAAGACAAATTAAGCAAAGTAGCCAGCTCTCTCTTCCCCATCAAGATGATTGCAATACTAGAATGAACTTAAAGTAACGTACAACAAAATATAGAACAATTACAGTCTCCCACAATGGAAGCAACAATAAACAGAAAGTCAACAACAACAGAACCACCGCCTTAGAATGGACAGCAGCCTTAGCCAGGGGTGGGGGGTGAGCTTAAATGCATTTTACTGGTACCAAATCTTCGCCCTAGATTCTGCTGTTGTTGAAGTACAAGAAATGTTCAGCTTGCATGGAAGCAATCCCCTTTTAAGCAATTATTACTTAGTTTTCATTCTATAGGGTCTTAAACCTCTAAAAGGTGACTCAACCCGCCAAAAACTTCCCATTACTTGTCATATTTTGCATGGAATTCTAAGAGTTTTAGACTATGGAGTCTATATCTCTCAACTCATTCGTTTGAGTTGACTTCAACACTCGCAATAAATTGTTAACTCAGAAACTACTTAAACAAGGCTATCGGTATCATAAGCTTCGCAAAACCCTTTCTAAATTTTATAGACGATACTATGATTTGATATCTAAATTCCAAATTGGACTTAAATCTCTCTTGCGCAAAGGACTTTCGGAACCTGAATTCTATAGTGACTTGGTATATAAATTGAAGAAGATTGTTGGCTCTAATAATTATTCAGCGCAGTTCATAAAAATAATTTCCCATTATAAAGAGATGGCTGTAACATTAATGGTTTGCAGCAGACTGCATGCTTGGCGGTCAAACCAATCACGGTTTGTAACTTTGCTTTCCTCTTAAATTGCACGCTGATGGGTTGGACTTCAGACTCTATGACGGTTCCGATTTAAAGACTTATCTATTGATTAGATGGTAGGGGCCTGATGCTTTGGCTGTTGTCAAGCCCACCGAGGTTTACCTGTTGTATTTCTTTTGCTCTGGTATTCAGTTTTATTTACTGTTTAGTTCTTATCTTTGTCTCCTCCTTATATCTTGATTTATATGTTCAAGTAAATGTTGCATTGATAAGTTAGGGGTCTTTCATGCAAACCAAACATCTATGTGTCTTGATCCACATCTGAACTAAGGGTGAGGTTGGTGCACCGTTAAACTGGTTTAAGCCCTCCAGTAAAACATGTTTACTGACCGTTCCAAGGTGGTGCTTCTTTTGTGGATCATTTATGTTATTTCTGTCCTGTTTTGTTATGCTTTCATGCACGTCTGTTTGTTGATGCCTTGTGGTCACCTACTGGGAAAGGGCTGACCTCTTGGCTCTCGTTTGTGATGTCACTTTCCCATTGGTATCCTGTGTCAGGTGTGGTACTTGATTGTATCGATTTCTGATCTTTGCCCTCTTTCTTACTTTAAACCCGTGAAACTGTGGCTCTGTTGTTATCTATTGTTTGTTTATTGTTGTTCCCATTGTTTGTGGGGTTTTTGTGTTAGATCATTGCTTTGTTATACAGTACTTTGTGTATGTTCTAGTTTTGCTATCATCTCGATGGGGAAGAGAGAGCTGATTGCTTTACTTTTGTTGTCATCTTTGTGTCATGTGGCTGTTATTATTCTTTGACTCTTCCTCACAGTGCAGTGTGTAACCGATACATACCACAGACACCAAGAATGCTGATACGTCCAAACTTTCCTCCACACTTTAGCGAGACAAGAATTTATTTAATCGTATATGGAATAGTGTTATCCTGCCAACCATAGAGATCTCATCAATGACTAGAATTTTCATTTGTGACAACTGCGCTCTCAACGAAACAAATAGAGATATATTAGCTTTGAGCGAGTAATAATTGCCCCTTGGCAATGAAAAGCAGCATGTATTGTTTGCCCCCAATGTTATTTGTTTGTTTGATTTGATTCTTTACGTCCCATCAACAATCTTTCAGTTAAACAGGGGCGGGCTTCCTGCCATGAACCAGTACTAAGCTAGGATAAATGTGTCTTGCTCAAGGACCACAACGCAGAGACGCCGGTGAGGCTCGAACCCGCGACCCCTCGGTCTTGAGTCAAGCACTCTACCACTGAGCCACTGCGCTCCCTCCCCCCCAACGTTGTAAGTAGCTGTGCCAGCAGTAGCAGTTACATATAGTAACAACCCTAGTTGCTGCAGGCTTCGAATGGCTTATTATATTTTTTGAAAAATTATTAGTTAGTTAGGCTTTTGCCAGTCTCAGCTCCATCAGACAGGAAAATATGAAGAGGAAGAGGTTGTTTATTGTATTTCATTCCTGAATACAGCCCTTACACCATTGTATGACATACAGAAAAAGCTGTCTTTGTTTAACATTGAGCTTGTGTATCATCTGTAGAAGTCGCTTATTGTTGATAGCATATGAGCCGCGACATGAGATTTCCAACAATGTGGAATGTGCGACCAGCACAGCCTCAGATCAGCCTGCGCATATGCGCAGTCTGATCAGAGCCTTTGCTAGTTGCTTGAATTTTCTATGAGTGTTTAGCTACTGACTGAACATCATTTGGAGTTTCTAAGCTTAAAAAGAGGCTGCACATGCTCTTCTGAGTTTACACTTATCAAAATGCCACACTGTTGGAAATCACATGTCGTGGCTCATATGGTTTCATTGTGATGCTACAAATTTTGTCTTCATCTTCAACACTGTCTATATCTTGCAGATCTACTCTTCTTTGTTTCGCTTCTGGGTTCAGTAAATCAAATCACAAGCATGCTGCAGAGGAGTTAAATTATCAAAATTTTCGAGGACCTGGTCCAGTATATGTGCACGATGCACAAAACGTGATTTATTGGCATCAACGATTGATGTAACTGTCAGATAAAACTCTTCATATGTGTCTAAATGCCCTTCTGAGATTTGTACCTCCATTCTCCATAATTAAAACAACATCAGCAGTTGGTGGTAGTATTTTTCTGGTTCTTTGTGTATTGAGAAGACATGATGCTATTTTTATCAGTTACCTTATGAGAGTAACTTGTGCTAAATAAAAATTCTGAGGATGCCCTGGTTGATCAAAGTTTTCACTTTCATTTATGTTTGCATCGTATTAGTCTTTACCTCTACTCGTTGAGTAGTACCAAGAAACTAAAATATTCATGCACATTTTTGTTCAAAAATCTTATGATGACAGTGGCTATGGTAGACCAAGCCAGAATACATCTGTGTCATCCTCCTCCATGCTTTCCAGCATAGTTTTTAGTTTAACGAATCAAATGCTGTCCTCAGGAAGGTCTGAAGAACCCATATTGGCTTTATGTTGAAACGTTTTAGTGGTATTCCATCCAAATGGTACGCTGTTTCTTGCCCACTAACATCTCGGTGGTTAAAGAATATGAACCCAATCTCTTTAATCTTGTTTTCACTTCAACATTCTGTTATTCTTTTGAAACGTTTTTCATCATCTTTCATCCTTAGTAACAAAAAATGCAATGCATGAAATGCAGACATAGAGGTCATATACATACTGAATGTCCATGTTCCCCTGCCATGTTCTGTAGGAGATGTTTTGTATACTTCAGAGCTGATTAGTACTTTGCAAGTGAATCCTCGTCTTCAGAAAGATTGTAAAACTGAAAACACTTAGGCAAATGCTTCTAAAGCTACTTTTTGTTTTGCTCCTGGAGCTACTTCAGGACTGTTCTGGTTCTTTGGCTTTGCAAATAGTGTTTGTGTGGATGATGGTTTAGGAAAATGAAACCTAATACAGTGGTTTCGTTTCTTGCGACAAGAAAGAGAATGTGAATGTGTTGCTTTGTCAAAACTTCTTCAGAAAGGGTATCACCTTCATTAGAAAGCTTGTATGTAACAAACTAGTCAATCCAGGCTTCAATATCTTTGTCCTTAGCTGACTGGGGATGTGCAGCATAATTCATCCAAAGAACTGCATGACAATGAGGTGACCCACTCAACTTCGCTGGAACTAATAAACCATTTTTCCTTCAGGAGCTTCTTTGCTCATGAGAACATCTCTGAAAATGCCTGAAGTCTGTGGTCAAATCAACAGGCAGCTGTCATAGGATTCTGTCTCTTCATAAGCAATATTCTTGACATCTTTTTTGTTGGAATTAACAGTAGATAAATCATTAGGTTGTATATTTTACCCAAAGGTGTGCAAGGTTGCTGGAGGTAGTAATTCAAATTTTTAAAAACTTTGACAATACATATGCTGGTCGTGTAGCTTATTGAAATCAATGTAACTAATTATCATCGGTACAACATCTCTGTCTTATGCCTGTTTGATTATCGCCTGGCTCTCGAAGCGATTCCCTAGTCCAGGGTAGTAGGGTTTTCAAGATTCTGGGTGTTTGTAGAGATCTCAGCTGGGCTGGAAACACCAGTTGGAACTGCTATCTTTACAAGCTACTTTCTGAGCTATCATCTCAGAGAGTCTGAATGCACGTTGAGTTTCCAACTTGCTAGGCTGGAAACATATCAGATCGGGAACGTTATATCTCCAACCTGGTTCACAGACTGTTCGACGCTTGTAGCTTACAGCTAGGCTGAACACATAAGGTTTGGAAACGTCTAAACCAGGTGCCGAGCTATTGTTTCAGACAGATAGGCTGAAGAACATAATAGTTGATGCTTCGTAACGTTATATGATCTTTTATAGATCTGCTCAGGGACGAAGTTGAGCTACGTTCTTAGCACTGAGGCTGGAATGTGTTTCAAACCCGGGGTGGGTTTGAAACGATCATTGTTACGGTCGGCCGGGGCCGGCCGTATATATAAACTTTGTGCTAAAAATACATCAAATTCAGGTTTTGACCGAACCTTTATGCCATGCTCAGGCTAGTTTTTATGCGCTGCCGAACAACGAGCGGGGTACCAAATTCGTGGGTTAACCTACAGCGCGAGGCAGAACTGTCCGTGAATCTGTAGTTTCGAATTTGATCTGTTAGCATAGCCGTCGTGCGGTCCATTGAAACACCCAAAACCACCCAAAACCATCCCAAACCCCACCAAAGCATCACCGTACATATAATGCGCTAAATTTCTTTTTTGGAAACCTACGGCCTCGAAGTACCCAAACCTACCCAAAACACCCCAAACCACCCCAAACACCACCAAGCCATCACCGTACATATAATGCGCTAAATTTCTTTTTTGGAAACTTACGGCCTCGAAATACCCCAAACCGACCCAAAACACCCAAACACCACCAAACCATTACCGTACATATAAATGCGCCAAAACTTTTTTAAGACACTCACCGCGGCCACTTCGTGGGGGGTGGGGGCACGTGCCCCCAGCCCCCCCCCCCCCCCAATCCGGCACTGGCATTGTGCAATAATACATACAGTGATAGGGCTAAACGACCGCCAGCTTTTTTGAAAAGCTAATACTTGTTTTAGCTATACTGCTTCACTGCCCCCTCGTATGGACTAGGGACAGTAGCAAAGCGGTAGTCACGTGTTTTATTCAACCACTGAGATAAGCGGAGTAACTACTCGTCAATCAGGCAGTGTATTTATAGAACCGCTAATGTCTAACAGCCACCTGCATAGATTACACTTTTCCTATTAGCGTCGTCTGCTGATGATTTTTGAAAATAGTTTGGATCCACAAAATATCGTAGATCTATTTATTCTGAGGCTAAAACATGTCATAACATGCAGCTCACTTCTTTAATACACTGTGTTATCATGCGATAAAAGAACCAAGTTGGAGGTTTAGAGAAAAAATACACCCTCAGTTCTTTTCGTAATTTAACACAGAAGAAATCATGTAAATAAGATAAGAGCAAGTCGTCTATTTATAGATGAAAAATAGACGCTTGGTTTACGTAAAGCATTCAGCGATATGGATAACCAGGGTGCAACCAAATCGCCCTGGTAAATTTGGCTTTATACTGTCTCTCGTTTACCTACGAGGTCAGTGCAGCAGTCTATGTGAATCGCTCATCGCTATTGTAAAAATGAGGATACCTCCTGTCATCTTGCTGGCTTTGGGACCATAGCTGATTTATGTTTTGTTGGGTCCCAACCCGAGAACTTGTGTTGATCATTTTCCACCATATTGCTCATGTTATGAGCATTTTGTCTGTACATATTACTGATGTTTAAAGACTATATTAATCTTGGAATATCATAGTTTCATAGTTTATATGCTGAACTTTGGCTGTCCAGCTGAAGACATTGTCGCTTCATAGCACACCCGTTTAAACAATATTCAGGCGTCCTCATAGGGCTCTAACGACAAGGTTATAAGCCAGACCTCACAACCTACCTGACAAATATGTTTTAATATATTGATGGGAATCCAATATAAGCGACCTCGGCTGACATGTTAAAGGTCAACCTTGACCTTTGGGACTTATTCTTTAAGGTTAATATATCTAGAATTCAAAATGAATTTAGCTTCAACAGTTTTTTTATAAATCATATTTTTAAAAAAAATATGCCCATTTAAATGCATTAGGAATCAAATTTGACCTTGATGTTAAGTAGGTAAAATTCAACATGGGACCATCATTTGAACAAACTTGGTAGGCCCACACACCCCTAATGGTACATACCAAGTCCCAATGTCATATACCATCTGTTTTGGAGCGTTTTAACTATATTAGTGTGGTGGTCATTCTGGTCATGGGACCAAGACCATTTCAACATACGTTCGATCCTCCATCCTAAGGATTATCCATATGAAATTCGAGTTCCAGTGGTTGCAGAGGTGTTTGAAAATCATTGGTATACACTAAGATTTTTAAGTTTTGCCCATTACAAGTGCCTCCCATTTGGACCACAGGGGCATTGTTGGCAGGATTTATGTAGGGGACAACTAGACATTACTAAATTATAAATATATAAGCTGTGGGCCTAATAGATTCAGAGATCTTTTAAAGTGTTTTCCAATAAATCTATTGTATGTATTGATCCCCTGGGCGTAGCCAGTTTGGACCCCATGATTTTTATTGACAGTATTTATGAAGACAACTTAATATCACTCTATATAAAACATAATTATAAGCTGTGGGCCTGATGGCTTCAGAAAAGATTTTTTAAATTGTTTCCCAATAAAAGTCTAAGAGAGCTTTATGTTACCATGGCTTTATGTTACCATCCAATCAGCAAAATCCTTATGCAGCATTTCCCTCTATCTGATGATGCTTTGCATCAAACTTGATTAGAATTGACCATTTGAAGAGATATACGTGTACTTCTTTCAAAATGTGAATGGACGATGACAGATGGGACAAGGACTGTCGAGTAGGACCATCACCATAGGACTCACTGATCACCATTCTAATGATCAAAATTTGATCGTGCCAGTATAATAAGAAAGAAAGAGAGAAACAGTCGGATATAGGTCTGCACTGTTTGCCTAAGCCCTAGTAACATCTATCATATCTCCTTATATATTGGAGGAAATAAAGTTTGATGTTATATGTTTATTGTCTGAATTATCAAACCTTCAATTTGCTGAACATTTCAACTACTACACCTTCTCCCTAATTTTTTTATCAAGTAATAAGCATGCATTTTCAAGGAATGTTGAAAACAGTGTGGTTCCAGATCAGATGGCTTCTTATCAGATGGCTTTAGTCTCTTCATCAGAAGCCAACTGATATGGATCTACAGTGTTTTCAGAAAAAAAAAGTTCGGCAGGACAAGACCAATTAAAGAGCAACAAAAACAAAAGTGTTGTCTGCCAAGAATTGCAGGTGAGGCTACATCACACCTGCCTGGCCACAATCAAAAACTTTAAATATATCAAAGAACGTAGATATTAAATTGTTAGACACAGAGTTTTTGATTGTCATTTGTCGTCAGACTGGCAGCAAATAGCAATTGAAAACACTGTTTCTAGCAATTTTTAATGCGTGTTTTAATTTCACATTGTTAAATGTGTTTTCGATTGCCTCTGATCCGGTGTGTATATGGGTGAACATGGAAATGGTGCCAATTAATACAAACACTCTCTGTACAAGAATTGAAAACTGTTTTATTACCAACAAACTATATAAATACAATTGGATCTAGAAAAACATATCTGATTATCAAAGTGAAAATCTTAAATAAAAATTTGATATATTCTGAATATCACAAAACCTTTTTATATAACAACCTTTTGAAAATGGCACACTTTTGATATAAGCTAAAAAAAATAGTTTATGCGAAAACTATTTTTTTATCTCATTTTTTCATCATTTTTCATTTCTCCATAAAAATGTGTTGGGTACTCATGATGAGTGTCTCATCAAGATGCTTCTTATGAGTACTCACAACTTATGAACTGGTTCATGAGATTTTGGTATGTATCGCTCATGCCCCTAATAAATGTCCATGTTGATAATTCTAACAAAGTTAGAGGTCTTGAGTTTGGTCCGAGTCCAGGAGCGGATCCAGAATTTTGGAAAGGGGGTTCATATGTATAAAGGTGTGGTCTTCATCTACATGCATACCTTGTTTATATGAACAGTGACTCATATGTGGATACTGGCATGAGCCTTTGTTACTTCTTAGTACCAAAATCTAATGTGCTGATTCAGATGAGCTAGTTCATGAGATTTTAGTACTTATTGCATATGCGAGCTGCAAAGGTTCAATCAAGCCTGCACATCCATCCTGTCTTGCCATAGGCTTTGTTGCTTGCATATACTGAGAAAAAGGCTTTATCCCATCTAGATAGCTGGGTATGCATGAGGGTGTCGATGGGGTTTACTGATTAGCGAATTATGGCACTAAAATTTAACGTTTAGTGAATTTTGGGCCTACATTTTACTGGTTAGCGATTTGTGGGTCTAAATTTTACTGGTTAGCAATTTTTGGGCCTACATTTTACTGATGAGCGATTTTTTGGCCAAATTTTACTGATTAGCGATTTCAGAGGTACCCTATTGAGACCCTTATGCATGTTTATAGAATGAATTTATGAATAAATGAAAAAAGTCAATAAGCAATGCTTATTAGATACCCCCGCACAGTAAGATTCAGTAAAAAAAAACTTGGCAAGTTATAGTTCAAACCAGCAGACCTAAGTTTTGATAAGAAGATTTCAGTAGAATCTATGCAAACAAAAATAATAAACTCCTTCATGCATATGTTCACTGTGTCTACATTGTATCTGCAAAGTATCAAATTGCTCCATCAAAAGCTGTGGTAGGAGTTGAGCGGCCCATAAAGGCACTATCCATGCATATACAAAAGCCATATAAGGGAATAATTGTCTAAGTTCTCATAGCTGTCCTTTTGTAATAATAAATAATTTTCAACCAGACTCCTTCATGCATATGTTCAATGTATCTATATTGTAAAGGAAAAGTATCAAATTGTTCCATTAAAAGCTGTGGTAGGAGTTGATCGGCCCATGAAGGCACCATCTATGCATATACAAAAGCCCTATTAGGGAAAAATTGTCTAAGTTCTCACAGCTGTCATTTTGTCAAAAATTATTTTTTCTGAGCCAAACTCCTTCATGCATATGTTCAATGTGTCTACATTGTATAGGCAAAGTATCAAATTGATCCATCAAAAGCTGTGGTAGGAGTTGATCGGCTTGTGTATGGCCTATAATAGCATAAGCATAAAGCACTATATTAAAAGCCATTTAGAACTACAAAGGGAAATAACTCCAATAGAATTGGCCCCTAGCCCTTACTTTTTTGTCTAAAGTATTTGTCTTGCATATATGAACATGTTTGCAAGGTTTGATGAAAATCCAGCAATGACTCTTCAAGATATTAAAAAAACAAAACGTTACGGACGGACGGACGCACGGACACACAGACGGATGGACGGACAACGTGAAAACAGTATACCCACCACAAACAAAGTTTGCGGGGGTATAATAATAAGTAACAAAATATCATGAACTGGCTCAAGTTTCTGTTAACCCTTAACCTGTCAATATTTTTGTCTAGAAATTACATCTGATATATATATTCAAATGGACTTCAGACTAATTTTATCATAGATGCAAACACTATGAACCCTGATCAGACTGCTCCTAAGGGAGCAGTCTGATCAGGGTTCATAGCGTCTGCAATATAGGCTACCAAACTATATAATTATGCAGGTGATGGAGCAGATGACTAATGTCATGCTTTGAGGGAATAGGGTTAAAAGATTGGAAAAATTGTTGAGCTTCTGAAACTACTGAATGAATTAATAGCACTATTCCTTTCTGTGTTCCAGCTGGTTGAGTAGAATGATTCCATTTATTGCAATAGGGCTACATGCAGCATGGAAAACAAGTGCATATCCTGACCAGCTAACTTCTTTAGAAGACTTCTTTGGGACATATTGAGCAAATCTTATAATAATCTTTTTCCAAAAATATATAAATATTCCATGGCAAAAACATTTTAACCAAACAACTGCTACATATTTTTTATTACAAGCTGATTTAAACTGGAGGTAGCAGCGGCTACAGGCATAATAACTATAGAAAATCAGATTGTTTCTTATTACTTCAAAAACATCTGTTGTGGGTACTCATTAAAGTGTCTCATTGAGATGCTTCAAATGAGTACCCACAACACATTTTTGCTAAGAAAAGAGAAATAGCAAGGAAAATACTGTCCTTTTTAGGAATATTGGTATAATTCTATATCAAAATATGGTATATGTATGACAAGCATTGTAGCTCCTGATCACACTGCTCTTTGACAATACTTACTTGTTATACGTGTAGTAAAGTAAAAAATATTATGGGACTATCATTCTAGTGATTAGAAAAAGCATTTTGATCATGTTCTACATGTCTTTTCATTATACTTTCTTTTTTCAATTCCTTTTTGTATTTGTCACAAGAAACTTTATAAGGGCTATTCCAAGAAAAAGTGTCACTAGGGGTGGAAGGCAACTTAAAATTAAATTCCATGGGGCAGGGGTTCAATGTTGTATTTTGTTCCTTGGTGGTGCCATTCCATTAATTTAAATTTCTAGGTGGTACCCGTAAAAAAAGTTGCATTACATGCCCCCCTGACACTTTTCCTGGAATAGCCCTATTAGTAATAACTTAGGCGATAACTGTTTTCAAAATTTTCATTTGGGGAGGTATATTGTTGGATATACTATCGGATATTTAGTTTAACGGTGTCAAGCCAGCAGAACGTAAAACGTGATTTCCGAACATTTATCCGACGATATACCACCCCAAATGAAAATTTTGAATATGGTTATCCCTATTCTAATGAAATTCTGCAGTTTCATTTCAAATTAGATCGTTGCAAGCCGCATAAAGCCGCACATCATCAGATGAAAGGTGACATGATTCATGACGTCAAACTGTTTCCTACAGTATATCGCAGGATATACTGTCGCAAATTTTTGATGTTATCCAATCAGAAGTCACGTTACAAAACCAAGTGCATTCGAATGTAATATGTATACACATTTTGATTCAAAAAGTTATACAAAAAAGTTTAATCTAATTTCAATGGCTGCAGTAAATAAGCAAGACAGTCGCTATTAATAGACACCCGTTCAATATGTCTCGCTGTTCTATTCAACCATCTACTTGGAAATATGCATATAAGAGAAGGATTGAGCTAGTATACAATACTGACCACTAAACTACCCCTTCATTTACTTGAGCACTATATATATATATATAAAGATATATGGGCCAGTTCATGAGATTTTGGTACTTATGGCACATGCTTAAAGTCACTCTTAGAGCATGCACGGTCAGCTATCTAGTGGGGCTAGACATGCACAGATCCAGAAAGTTTTGTCAGAGGGGGTCCAACTTTGACAGTTTTTTTTTTTTTTTTTAGTTGATGAGGGGAGGGCGGATCCAAATACCACTATAAGCGGGCCATCATCGGCTTGCCAGCAAAACATCATTTAAATGGCATTTCGCTGGCGTGTCGATGATGGCCCAACATTGAATGCTGGCTTGGTAGCTTTTAGGGGATCCGGACCAATATTGCTAGGAAACCCTATATCTTTTGTGATTTTTCAGGGGAAGGAGGGTCCAGACCCCCTGCCCCACCCCCCCCCCCCCACCCTCCCTCTAAATTTTGGCCTGGGCTTTCCCCTACTTCCACACATTGTGCATGAGAGAAGGCTCTGGCAAGTCTATGCATTTATGAACACCTGAGCTTTTGTTGCTAGACAAAGTAATAAGTACCAAAATCTCACGTGCTGACACATATATATAACTAAGGCACACAGGTACAATGAAAAATATGTAAAAGATAAAGAACAAAAAGGACCTATATAACTTTAAGTGACAGTATAAGGCCAAATCATTATGCTTAATGTTATGATATATTTTAACCCTTAATGCGCCAATCGCAACAAAAGTTGTGTACTTTTCTCGTCTGCTGAAATGTTTAAGAAGCCTCTATAGCAAACAGTGTGGACCCAGATCAGACTATAGGAGCAGTCAGTTCTGGGTCCATCCTGTTTGCTTCTATACTTAATTCGTCAGTAATGTTAGGCAATCATTTGCAGCAGACGACTTCAGCAGACAACATTTTCAGATGCTTTTTTTTCTTGCCGTTTTAAGGGTTAAAATAGGATGGGTATAATGTAATGGTTGGATGGTAATGGACTCTCAAGACACCTTAACACCACTTAGCCACCATATAAATATGCTCAGAATTAAGGTTCAACGACCCACTTAACCCTTAAAGCCCCAAGAAAAAAAGGCAATTGAAAATGTTGTCTGCTGAAGTTGTCTGCTGCAAATAATTGCCTAATATTTTTTTTACTGATGAATTTTGTAGAGAAGCAAACAGCGTGGACCAAGAACAGACTGATCCTATAGGAGCAGTCTGATCTGGGTCCACAGTGTTTGCCATAGATGCTTCTTAAATATTTCAGCAGACGAGAAAAGCGGACAACTGTCGTTGCGATTGGCGCTTTAGGGGTTAAAACTATTTTACTCAAGTTGAGCTGTATCCCTCAGAAAGGGAGATAATTTTAACTCATTCCTTGCTAACTGCAACTTTGTCGTCTGCTGCTAGCCTTTGCAAACAGTTTTGAACATTAGCATTAAGGCTGATATGTGACAGTTCTGTCCACCAATGCCATAAGGTCCTTTTTCAATTAGAAATGTGCATCATATAGCTTATTATGAAAGACTGGATATTATGACAAACTATGTATAAAAATAATATATTCCTATGATTATGAATATGAATGGAGATGATGTAATAATGAAACAAGAGAAATAGAAATTACATTCCTAGTGCAGTCCCTTTATAACACACCTCCTTAAAACGCAGATTTGGATATTGTGGCTCCCATTTTTTACCATGGAATTTTACAAAGGAACTATAGGTAAATGACCATTTAATGGTCATTTTCCTATAGTTACTTTGTAAAATTGTATCTTTATAAGACGATTCATTTACAACACTGCCCATTCCTATGGACCCCATGCAAGCGTAGCATTATAAAGGGTCTGCATTGTATAAAGAAAACATATTTAATATGAAGAATACATATATACTATGAAATATACAATTTCAACAAGAATTTATTTAGTGACTGCATGTGACAGTTGTACAAATGAATTTAAGGAAAGTGACCTTTGCAAATAGTTGTACCAAGACCAGGACACACAGAATGTTGGTCCTGATCTGGATCCAAATGATTTGATGCTCTGATAGTGTTCCTGAAATATAATTTTTGTAAAGTCCATTTTGAAAAAAATTCAGCAGATGACACTAAAAAATTACCCCGTATGCAAAGAGTTAAATACTAAAATAGTAAGCAACCCTTAGAGGATCAGTCCCCAATAACACCAAACGGTACAGTAAAACCTGTGTAAAGCGGCCACTCAAAATTAGACCAAATATAGATTCTTAATGACAAATGGTAGCTTAATGAAGGTCGAAAGTATTGCAGTAAGTATTGCAGAATGCTCCTCTTGGATACTGCAATACTTTTGACCTGCATTAAGCGATAATTAGTCTTAAAAACCAATTTGTGGTCTTTTAGAGAGTGGCCACTTTACACAGGTTATACCGTAACAGTTCTGCTCTCAGTCTAAAGTCACTCAGCCATGTCATGGTTAGATTGCATTGACTGATAGTCAAAATAAGAGCACTGCTATATGCATTTGGCTAAAGTATCTCTCAGGGGTGTGGAATGTTGTTTCTACTTTGTTCTCCCCTGCTTGCTTTTCTCAGCACACTTCTATAACATTTCAAGGGAAAGTCTTATAAGCTCATTACAAAAGCTAGTCATCTCTACAAAATATCTTGCTTTATACAGTAAAACCTGTCTTAAGTGGCCATTTAAAAATAGAAAAAAACAAAGGACTTACCTTAATGAAGGTCAAAAGTATTGCAGAATGCTCTCTTGGAGCATTCTGCAATACTTTTGACCTGCATAAAGCGATAATCTGTCTTGAAAACCAATTTTTGGTCTTCTTTTTGAGTGGCCGTTTAAGACAGGTTTTACTGTATTATATGGTTGAAACTAATCATGGATATGTCCAAGAAGTGTCACAGATTACCAGAATGTGGCACCAAGAAAAAAATATACAAAATCAGAGTCAAACATACAAGTAATTAAAAGTTAACAAATTTAGCCATGCAAATAGTTCCCTCTCTCTCTATCATTTAAGTCATGGGGCCAGCTTATTCTCTCCCTTGACCCCTTCTCTCTCTTGCAATAAAGCCAGAGGCAACCAGCCCTCTCTCTCTCTTTCTCTCTCTCAAATAATAGACTTGATGGGTTCATATGTCAAATTTATTAAACAATGTTAATTCAGATCAGTTATTCTGCAATTATCATTTTTATATAATTATAATCTTAATGATCATGTTAATTCAGATCAGTTATTCTGCAATTATCATTTTTATATAATTGTAATCTTAATGATCATGGTAATTCAGATCAGTTATTCTGCAATTATCATTTCAATACAGTGAGCCACTTTAGTTACGCACCACTTATAAAATGAAAATTACTCTGGAACTAAATATGCTATTTTAATTCTGAGACTACCAGCGTAAAGCGCATCTATATTTGAATTAGCCATTGAAATTTTATTGTGGTCAGATGAGAAACAAGTGGGAAAATGGATCTTGAAGGACACTGCCCTCAAAACACCATTTCACATTGCATTATTCCGAATGAAACTCAGATCACATAACGCTTTTTTCAGGGTCGAATTTCTGCAATGCCAGAGATAAGAGCTGATTTATTATTAGCAGTATCTAAGACTGGAATGTGTTTGTTAATTTAATCATTTTTTTAAACGTTTTACTATTTTGGTTCACAGCTGACCAAGGTTTGAAAAAAGTTTATTTTATGACTTTTTTTAAAGTTAGTTAAAATTTCGTATGATTTTGAGTAAACTAGTTATCAAAACACTTCTTTTATAATTTCATTTTAAGCACCCATGTATCTGCCGTTTATTTTCGTAAAAAAATAAATGGATTAATTGCCGTCGTGGTGTTGACGTTAGTGATGACGTCACTACTACCAAGGTTATAAGACGTGTCAATGATAAGATGTTTTTTGTGTTTTGATACTTTTATGTCAACAAGTGACTCATAACAAAACAATCTGCGACGGAAAACCTGTTTAATTATTGTAACTGACGTTAATATGACGTCAAAACGAGCATTTTTTCAAAAAGTAACAGTGTTACTAACTTCAACGACCAAAAAAAGGCAGTTTTACTTGAATAAAACAATTGTTTTTGGTGTTTTTCTGTCACAACGATTTATCATGGATAATTCCTAGCGCAAAACGCAATTAGAAAATATAGACATTCAAGTTGCACGAGCATTTTTGTCAAAATTGCATTTGACGTTGCAGATTGATTCGCATGAGTAGTTTCGATATTTTTTGATGTCATCAAACAGATAAAATGTAAATAAGTAAATTATCATAGAGAATGTTTGATTCCAGCATTTTCGTCAAAAAATGTGGGCCCTGAAAAGGTGGTGCGTAACTAAAGTGGCTCACTGTATAATTATAATCTTAATGATCATGTTAATTCAGATCAGTGATTCTGTGTTTATCTATTCAATACAATTATAATCTTAATGATCATCATTAAAAAACATGCAAATCTATATAACATAATTATATTCTGTTGACAAATTTCTTTTCCAAATTCTAGTAACACTTGTCTTTCAAATCATCCCCGTAGCTGTCATCAGTTCTGTTTTAGCTATGACTTATGCAATGTTATAAATTCTAGCCTTTTTGATAACTGAGTTTAACTCGTATAGTGCAGTCCCTTTATAAAAACTCTCATTATAACATGGATTTGGATACAACATGGTCATGTTGCGGCTCCTAAATCTTTTATCATAGAATTTTACAAAAAATTATAGGAAAATGACCAATAAATAGTCATTTTCCATAATTCCTTTGTAAAAAGTGTCCAAGAATTATGGTCATTTTCCTATAATTCATTTGTTAAATTGTCCCCTTATAACACAATTCACTTATAACATAGTCATTCCTTTGACCCATTAACATAGTATTATAAAGGGACTGCACTGTATTAGCTATCCACTCTTGTCATTGAAAACATCATTCCAATTCTAAAAAGGTATTTTCTTCTCTGCTGTCTGGCACTTTTACAAATAAATTGCTTTCATTATTCTCGGTAATTCTTTTCATTTGTAGCGTTTACACTGTTTATATCACATTCAAACTGTTTTTCCTTTCGGCAATCATCTTTTCAATTTGTAAATCCAACATCCTTTTAAACCTTTAGTCTTGTTCTCAGAGATGAAAACAATCAATTACAGGCAGTAATTCTGCACCCAAGTTCTCTTTTCCAACCATTTTTTTTCTAATCAAGTTTTTATTTTCTCAACCAAGTTCTTATTTCTCTCAACCTGCCAAGTGGGTTTTTTCAACCAAAACATATGTTATGGGCTCTCAAAAGAAACGCCTTGCAAAAATGGTTCTTTTGAGCACCCTAATCATATGTTTATATTGAGGTTTATGAAAATAATCACAATTTATGACTCATGTTTTTTTTCTTATCTTGACCAATCATTCAGTCTGTGTAGCTGTGTTAAGTTCACACAAGGTAATAGCGCCTTTAACAAAGATCTTTAACAAAGACTTATTCTTCGGCAAGTTCTCAGATGAAACAAACTCCTTATCAATTTATCAAACCATCAGTCTTGGCAGGATTCAAACAACAAAGCATGACATTAATGTGTGTAGTTGTGTTAGGCTCAAACAAGGTTAGCATCTTTGGCCATGCCATAGAAGATAGTGGACTTAGTTTTGAGCAAGTTCTCTGGAGAATCAAACTCCTTGATCAAACCTTGATCCAGCACCATTATTCTGAAAAAATAGACAATAGGAGAGGTGATGGGAGGGTGCTTGTATGACTGATTCAGGCCCCCAGATAAGGGTGCATAACTGAAAATTATTTTTCTTATCTCTCAACCAAAACATATGAGACGGTTCTTTTGAGCACCCGAAGCGCATGTTTACACTGATGGATAAGAAAATAATCACAATTGTACGCTAAAATTTTTCGCTTAACTGGCTGATTAAAAGCAGGCTGGACTGATATTTGTAATTTTAAATGTTGGACTCTAGATAATAGAGAATACCTCATAATTCTATAAATAATCCAAAGTCACTCCTAAAACTAATATTCAGTTATATGCCATATGGAACAAAGTTAAACACATATGATAATTTTACTCTTAATTCAATATTTCGACCAGAGGCACATGCCCATATGCACCTTTCGGGTTCAAACATCAAAAAAAGCATAAACGGGGGCTCAAATAGTAGTTAGCTAACAAATTTGTTCAGCTTTAACATGTGGGCCTTCAATATTTTTTAGAAACTCAGCCTGTGTCACACAACACTAATGCAATAACTCTAGTAGTAATGAGAGGTTTTGGAATAGGTGGCAACTTACTTTAATAGTCAAGTTTACGCATGCTCTTTTGATTTTATTATTGGAAAAAGAGTGAGCAGACAATTAAATGGTATTGTAAAGGTTCTGCAAGTACTTCATGCTACAAAATATAACATAGAGATAAGAAAGTACATGTTCTGTTATCTAATTTCCACAAGGTAATACATAACTCC
The DNA here is from genome assembly GCA_964019695.1 of Loripinus fragilis. Taxonomy (NCBI): domain Eukaryota; kingdom Metazoa; phylum Mollusca; class Bivalvia; order Lucinida; family Lucinidae; genus Loripinus; species Loripinus fragilis. The sequence goes on along the minus strand of OZ026526.1, from coordinate 80,296,210 downwards.
TAACATTTACACTTGTGGCTGTCGTCCCATAGATAAACTTACTGACTGTTCTAAGGCGGTGCTTCTTTTGTGAATCATTTATGTTATTTCTGTCTTGTTTTTGTTATGCTTTTGTGCCCATCTGTTTATTGATGCCTTGTGGTCACCTGCTGGGAAAGGGCTGACCTCTTGGCTCTTGTTTGTGATGTCTAATTGTGAAGTTGTCACTTTCCCATTGGTATCCTGGGTCAGGTGTGGTGCTTGATTGTATCGATTCCTGATCTTTGCCCTCTTTCTTACTTTTTTATCGAGCAACTGTCTTTATTTGCCGATGCAGAGATTTGCCTGTGTGATTATGTAATGGTGTCGAGTTTCCAACAGTACTATGATATACTATCGCAAATTTATGACATTATCCAATCAGATGTTACATTAGAAGTGTAAATATAAAAATTGAAATTTTATTTTTTAACCTTCATGATGTGATGAAGACAGTGGTCATTGCTAAAGTTCTACATGAACCACTTTGGGCTTTATGGTATTTTAGCTCCGCCCATTGTCTTCATCACATCATGAAGGTTGAGAAATAAAATTTTGATTCTTAAATGGGCCTTGTCGCAAGAAAACCTGTCTTCGGGGGTTTTTGACAAAGCGAGTTTCAAACCAGTCTCTTCAGCTACAGAGACTAGCTAGAAAATTGAAATTTCACCTGTAGGAAGTTTACATATGATACTTTCCAAACAGCAAATAATAAAGGTGCTGATCAGACTGCACCAATGCGCAGGCTGGTCTGCGCCTGTGTTGTTCGCAAATCCCAAAGACGGGTTTTCTCGCGTTGAGGCCCAAATAAGGTAGCACCTTGAAATCATACACTTACTTATCATAATCCATGATGGTATTCAGTCTGTGAGCTATTGTCAATATAGTACAATCTTTGAACTCTTCTCGTATTGTATTCTGTATAAGGTCATCAGTTTCCATGTCAACAGCTGCTGTAGCCTCATCTAAGATCAGGATCTTAGTCTTACGTAGAAGTGTTCTAGCCAGACATACTAGCTGTCTTTGTCCAACACTGTAACAGAAAGATACACATGTCAACAGCTGCTGTAGCCTCATCTAAGATCAGGATCTTGGTCTTATGTAGGAGTGTTCTAGCCAGACATACTAGCTGTCTTTGTCCAACACTGTAATAGAAAGATACACATGTCAACAGCTGCTGTAGCCTCATCTAAGATCAGGATCTTGGTCTTACGTAGGAGTGTTCTAGCCAGACATACTAGCTGTCTTTGTCCAACACTGTAATAGAAAGATACACATGTCAACAGCTGCTGTAGCCTCATCTAAGATCAGGATCTTGGTATTACGTAGGAGTGTTCTAGCCAGACATACTAGCTGTCTTTGTCCAACACTGTAATAGAAAGATACACATGTCAACAGCTGCTGTAGCCTCATCTAAGATCAGGATCTTGGTCTAACGTAGAAGTGTTCTAGCCAGACATACTAGCTGTCTTTGTCCAACACTGTAATAGAAAGATACACATGTCAACAGCTGCTGTAGCCTCATCTAAGATCAAGATCTTGGTCTTGCGTAGGAGTGTTCTAGCCAGACATACTAGCTGTCTTTGTCCAACACTGTAATAGAAAGATACACATGTCAACAGCTGCAGTAGCCTCATCTAAGATCAGGATCTTCGTCTTACGTAGAAGTGTTCTAGCTAGACATACTAGCTGTCTTTGTCCAACACTGTAAAAGAAAGAGACACATGTCAACAGCTGCTGTAGCCTCACCTAAGATCAGGATCTTGGTCTTACACAGAAGTGTTCTAGCCAGACATACTAGCTGTCTTTGTCCAACACTGTAATAGAAAGAAACACATGTCAACAGCTGCTGTAGCCTCATCTAAGATCAGGATCTTGGTATTACGTAGGAGTGTTCTAGGCAGACATACGAGCTGTCTTTGTCCAACACTGTAATAGAAAGATACACATGTCAACAGCTGCTGTAGCCTCATCTAAGATCAGGATCTTGGTCTTATGTAGGAGTGTTCTAGCTAGACATACTAGCTGTCTTTGTCCAACACTGTTATAGAAAGATACACATATCAACAGCTGCTGTAGCCTCATCTAAGATCAGGATCTTGGTCTTACGTAGGAGTGTTCTAGCTAGACATACTAGCTGTCTTTGTCCAACACTGTAATAGAAAGATACACATGTCAACAGCTGCTGTAGCCTCATCTAAGATCAGGATCTTGGTCTTACGTAGGAGTGTTCTTGCTAGACATACTAGCTGTCTTTGTCCAACACTGTAATAGAAAGATACACATGTCAACAGCTACTGTAGCCTCATCTAAAATCAGGATCTTGGTCTTACGTAGAAGTGTTCTAGCCAGACATTCAAGCTGTCTTTGTCCAACACTGTAATAGAAAGATACACATGTCAACAGCTGCTGTAGCCTCATCTAAGATCAGGATCTTGGTCTTACGTAGGAGTGTTCTAGCTAGACATACTAGCTGTCTTTGTCCAACACTGTAATAGAAAGATACACATGTCAACAGCTGCTGTAGCCTCATCTAAGATCAGGATCTTGGTCTTACGTAGGAGTGTTCTAGCTAGACATACTAGCTGTCTTTGTCCAACACTGTAATAGAAAGATACACATGACAACAGCTGCTGTAGCCTCATCTAAGATCAGGATCTTGGTCTTACGTAGGAGTGTTCTAGCCAGACATACTAGCTGTCTTTGTCCAACACTGTAATAGAAAGATACACATGTCAACAGCTGCTGTAGCCTCATCTAAGATAAAGATCTTCGTCTTACGTAGGAGTGTTCTAGCTAGAAATACTGGCTGTCTTTGTCCAACACTGTAATAGAAAGATACACATGTCAACAGCTGCTGTAGCCTCATCTAAGATCAGGATCTTGGTCTTACGAAGGAGTGTTCTAGCTAGAAATACTGGCTGTCTTTGTCCAACACTGTAATAGAAAGATACACATGTCAACAGCTGCTGTAGCCTCATCTAAGATCAGGATCTTGGTCTTACGTTGGAGTGTTCTAGCTAGACATACTAGCTGTCTTTGTCCAACACTGTAATAGAAAGATACACATGTCAACAGCTACTGTAGCCTCATCTAAAATCAGGATCTTGGTCTTACGTAGAAGTGTTCTAGCCAGACATACTAGCTGTCTTTGTCCAACACTGTAATAGAAAGATACACATGTCAACAGCTGCTGTAGCCTCATCTAAGATCAGGATCTTGGTCTTACGTAGGAGTGTTCAAGCTAGACATACTAGCTGTCTTTGTCCAACACTGTAATAGAAAGATACACATGTCAACAGCTGCTGTAGCCTCATCTAAGATCAGGATCTTGGTCTTACGTAGGAGTGTTCTAGCTAGACATACTAGCTGTCTTTGTCCAACACTGTAATAGAAAGATACACATGACAACAGCTGGTGTAGCCTCATCTAAGATCAGGATCTTGGTCTTACGTAGGAGTGTTCAAGCTAGACATACTAGCTGTCTTTGTCCAACACTGTAATAGAAAGATACACATGTCAACAGCTGCTGTAGCCTCATCTAAGATCAGGATCTTGGTCTTACGTAGGAGTGTTCTAGCTAGACATACTAGCTGTCTTTGTCCAACACTGTAATAGAAAGATACACATGACAACAGCTGCTGTAGCCTCATCTAAGATCAGGATCTTGGTCTTACGTAGAAGTGTTCTAGCCAGACATACTAGCTGTCTTTGTCCAACACTGTAATAGAAAGATACACATGTCAACAGCTGCTGTAGCCTCATCTAAGATCAGGATCTTGGTCTTACGTAGGAGTGTTCTAGCTAGAAATACTGGCTGTCTTTGTCCAACACTGTAATAGAAAGATACACATGTCAACAGCTGCTGTAGCCTCATCTAAGATCAGGATCTTGGTCTTACGTAGGAGTGTTCTAGCTAGACATACTAGCTGTCTTTGTCCAACACTGTAATAGAAAGATACACATGTCAACAGCTGCTGTAGCCTCATCTAAGATCAGGATCTTGGTCTTGCGTAGGAGTGTTCTAGCCAGACATACTAGCTTTCTTTGTCCAACACTGTAATAGAAAGATACACATGACAACAGCTGCTGTAGCCTCATCTAAGATCAGGATCTTGGTCTTACGTAGGAGTGTTCTAGCTAGACATACTAGCTGTCTTTGTCCAACACTGTAATAGAAAGATACACATGTCAACAGCTGCTGTAGCCTCATCTAAGATCAGGATCTTGGTCTTACGTAGAAGTGTTCTAGCCAGACATACTAGCTGTCTTTGTCCAACACTGTAATAGAAAGATACACATGTCAGCAGCTGCTGTAGCCTCATCTAAGATCAGGATCTTGGTCTTACGTAGGAGTGTTCTAGCTAGAAATACTGGCTGTCTTTGTCCAACACTGTAATAGAAAGATACACATGTCAACAGCTGCTGTAGCCTCATCTAAGATCAGGATCTTGGTCTTACGTAGGAGTGTTCTAGCTAGACATACTAGCTGTCTTTGTCCAACACTGTAATAGAAAGATACACATGTCAACAGCTGCTGTAGCCTCATCTAAGATCAGGATCTTGGTCTTGCGTAGGAGTGTTCTAGCCAGACATACTAGCTGTCTTTGTCCAACACTGTAATAGAAAGATACACATGACAACAGCTGCTGTAGCCTCATCTTAGATCAGGATCTTGGTCTTACGTAGGAGTGTTCTAGCTAGACATACTAGCTGTCTTTGTCCAACACTGTAATAGAAAGATACACATGTCAACAGCTGCTGTAGCCTCATCTAAGATCAGGATCTTGGTCTAACGTATAAGTGTTCTAGCCAGACATACTAGCTGTCTTTGTCCAACACTGTAATAGAAAGATACACATGTCAACAGCTGCTGTAGCCTCATCTAAGATCAGGATCTTGGTCTTACGTAGAAGTGTTCTAGCCAGACATACTAGCTGTCTTTGTCCAACACTGTAATAGAAAGATACACATGTCAACAGCTGCTGTAGCCTCATCTAAGATCAGGATCTTGGTCTTACGTAGGAGTGTTCTAGCTAGAAATACTGGCTGTCTTTGTCCAACAATGTAATAGAAAGATACACATGACAACAGCTGCTGTAGCCTCATCTAAGATCAGGATCTTGGTCTTACGTAGGAGTGTTCTAGCTAGAAATACTGGCTGTCTTTGTCCAACACTGTAACATACAGAGACACAGTTAAACCTGTCTAAAGATGCCAGTCAAAAATAGATGAAACAAAGGTCTTAAAGCCATGTGATAGCTTAATGCAGGTCGAAAGTATTGCAGAATGCTCCCCTTGGAGCATTCTGCAATACTTTTTACCTGCATTAAGCGATAATTGGTCTTGGAAACCAATTTCTGGTATTCTTTTGAGTGGCTGCTTAAGGCAGGTTTTACTGTATAAAGGCCATTTCACAAATACACCGAAACCGAAACGAAACCGAACTAAAACCGAACCAAAAAATTAAAATGCCTTAACATACTAGCTGTCTTTGTCCAACACTGTAATAGAAAGATACACATGACAACAGCTGCTGTAGCCTCATCTAAGATCAGGATCTTGGTCTTACGTAGGAGTGTTCTAGCTAGACATACTAGCTGTCTTTGTCCAACACTGTAATAGAAAGATACACATGTCAACAGCTGCTGTAGCCTCATCTAAGATCAGGATCTTGGTCTTACGTAGAAGTGTTCTAGCCAGACATACTAGCTGTCTTTGTCCAACACTGTAATAGAAAGATACACATGTCAACAGCTGCTGTAGCCTCATCTAAGATCAGGATCTTGGTCTTACGTAGGAGTGTTCTAGCTAGAAATACTGGCTGTCTTTGTCCAACACTGTAATAGAAAGATACACATGTCAACAGCTGCTGTAGCCTCATCTAAGATCAGGATCTTGGTCTTACGTAGGAGTGTTCTAGCTAGACATACTAGCTGTCTTTGTCCAACACTGTAATAGAAAGATACACATGTCAACAGCTGCTGTAGCCTCATCTAAGATCAGGATCTTGGTCTTGCGTAGGAGTGTTCTAGCCAGACATACTAGCTGTCTTTGTCCAACACTGTAATAGAAAGATACACATGACAACAGCTGCTGTAGCCTCATCTAAGATCAGGATCTTGGTCTTACGTAGGAGTGTTCTAGCTAGACATACTAGCTGTCTTTGTCCAACACTGTAATAGAAAGATACACATGTCAACATCTGCTGTAGCCTCATCTAAGATCAGGATCTTGGTCTTACGTAGAAGTGTTCTAGCCAGACATACTAGCTGTCTTTGTCCAACACTGTAATAGAAAGATACACATGTCAACAGCTGCTGTAGCCTCATCTAAGATCAGGATCTTGGTCTTACGTAGGAGTGTTCTAGCTAGAAATACTGTTTGTCTTTGTCCAACACTGTAATAGAAAGATACACATGACAACAGCTGCTGTAGCCTCATCTAAGATCAGGATCTTGGTCTTACGTAGGAGTGTTCTAGCTAGAAATACTGGCTGTCTTTGTCCAACACTGTAATAGAAAGATACACATGACAACAGCTGCTGTAGCCTCATCTAAGATCAGGATCTTGGTCTTACGTAGGAGTGTTCTAGCTAGAAATACTGGCTGTCTTTGTCCAACACTGTAACATACAGAGACACAGTTAAACCTGTCTAAAGATGCCAGTCAAAAATAGATGAAACAAAGGTCTTAAAGCCATGTGATAGCTTAATGCAGGTCGAAAGTATTGCAGAATGCTCCCCTTGGAGCATTCTGCAATACTTTTTACCTGCATTAAGCGATAATTGGTCTTGGAAACCAATTTCTGGTATTCTTTTGAGTGGCTGCTTAAGGCAGGTTTTACTGTATAAAGGCCATTTCACATATCACCGAAACGAAACCGAACTAAAACCGAACCAAAAAATTAAAATGCCTTAACACCTATGAGTGTTTTCACATATACGCCGAAACCGAACGTCGAACCAAAAACATGCACAAATTGGATTTTATTTTTTTTCGGTTTCGGTGGCCCAATTTCAGCAAATACAACAGGTAGTTTTAATTAAATCTGCACATACACAGCCACATGGGTTGTTTATAACTTAGTTATCATGAAATCATTGATGGATTGTCAAGCAGGACAATTGTGCTATTTTTTTTACAAGCGGGATACTAAAGAATACAGACTTTTGTGGGGCAAGACCCAGCGCCACTATAAAGACCACAAACTTAAGGCAGTGACATGGAACAATTTGTATTGTAAAGGTATATCTGCTATCTGAGAAGGAAATTAGTCCAAATTATACAGGCATTTTCTAGAATTTTGTCCACGGATTCTGTTCATATGTGAAAGGTCTGCCAAAAACAAAACAATGCAATTCGGTTGCGGTGACAGTTTCGGTTCGGTTTCCGTTCGGATTCAGTGTAGTGGCCCTTAGTCAGTAACTCATTCTTTTTAGTGCTGAATTTCTAAAAACAGAATCTTCCAGTTAAAGATATAGACTTAACCATCAAAGTGAGAAATAACCAATTTGCTGAAGAGAAGCAAAGAAAAGAGTCCCAGATCAGGCTGTTCCTGAAAGTTTGTTTGCACATGCCTTGCTGAGTAATTGGTTCTGGTAATAAAAGAACTAATCATCTAATATCTAAACAATTTTCAATAGTCCCATCTCAAATTGACATGTGACAAAAAATTTAAAAAATCTATAGGGCTATATCAAACGAAAATTTACCTTAAATTTTGACCTCCCTCACCACACTCATGTGCCAAATTATCTGGCAGCCCTGAGACAAAGGTCTTCAAATGAGCATGTTCCAACGCCCTCCAGATCTGGTTATCTGTGTAGCTGTCAAATGGGTCCAAATTCATCCGCAATGTGCCAGAAAACAACACTGGATCCTAAAACAAAAAGTTATTTTTGTGACTCTTCATAGGTATACTCAGTAACTGCTAGACAATAAAGTTCCTGACAAGCCTGTGCTAATGCACAGGTTAATCCAAACCTTCACTGTCTGCATTTGATTTTTGACACCAAATTTTACAAGAATACTTTTGATATAAGGCAGATATCACATGCAGTGCAAATGGGTTTAATCACAATTTCTTTTATTAACCATTTTCCTGCCAGTCACGACCCTGTCATCCTCTCTCACATAGCTGCTTATTCTTGGTTTTTTTAAGCAGCATAGGAGTCTGAATTCAATATTTCTGGTAACTACAATATATATGGTAAGCTTTTAAGCAGAAATACTATAAGCCATTTTTGACATATACGTTTTGTCTAAGAGGATACGCAGTCTGATCAGTGCCTTTGTTATTTACTTATTGGAGAGTAGCATATCTTAACTTGCTACTGGTAAAATTTAAATTTTCTAGATAGCCTCTGAAGCTGAGCAGATTAGTTTGAGTGTCGCTGTGTAGGAAACCCCGAAGACAGGTTTTGTCACATCCAGGCCCAATTGATCTCTCACCTGAGGAAGAATAGTAAGTTTTGCACGTAGGTCATGTAATCCCATGTCCGAGATCTTCTGTCCATCAATGATAATATTTCCACCTGCTGCCTCTATCAGTCGGAACAGACCAACAGTCAAGGAGGATTTACCTGCCCCTGTTCTACCAACAATACCAACCTGAAATTGAGATAAGAATGCTGGGTAATTTTTCATCAATTTTTGTTGTCCGCTGATTTTTTTGAAAATTAAAATTTTACAAAAGTTCTTTCAGGAATACGAACAGAATATCAAAGAGTTTAGATCAAGATCAGGACTGTCAAAACTATTAGTCCTGATCTCGTTCCAAACTGTTTGCCAAGGTTATAGGTAGACAAGACAAGCAGGTAAAGAGTTAAGCCCTACATTCAATGTGCAACCGATGACATTTTCAAACTTTAATTGTTGCTTTTATAGGAAAGAAAAAAAGGTGTTATATTTCATATGAAGTGTCTATTTCATATGAATATCAAGCCTTATTTCCTCAAAGACCATGATATATATCCCAAAAGTTGTTGTCTAGAGGCATTACTTTCATCCAAATTGCCTAGGATAAACAGTGGTAGGTACAGGCAAGACAGCTATCTCAAACACACTGCTTATATCGAAGTGATAATCCACTTCCAAACTTGTTGTGTTTGACCATGTTTATGTCTTAATCAGTTATCATGAAGACACAACTATATCGCAGTGATTTTTTATTTTTATTTGACACTAGGCATTTTAAAATGTTTTTACTTAATACAATAATGAGCATTCAAAGTCAAACTACATACCCTTTCTCCACCCACAATTTCACATGTGATGCCTTTCAGGACCAGATCAAGACCCTCTCTATAACGGACAGAGTAGTTGTTGAATCGAACATTTCCATTCTGAGGCCAGTCTCTTGGTGGGCGTTGGAAGTGTAGAATCCAATCAGCCTGGATGAAAATGAAACTAATTTTAAGCTACAACAAAGAAGTATTGAAAATAACTATAGAGGAATTTATGAATAAAGTTTATTTTATTATAGATGTTAAGTGTTCTGGAAATTAAAACTTTTCTCACTGTTCTGTATAGCTGATTTGTCAGGGCTTTAGTTAAGAGTGCACAACGAAAATTTAATTTTCTTATTTCTCAACCAAAACATACATTGAGGGTACTCAAAAGAACCATCTCAATGAGATGGTTCTTTTGAGCAGCCAAAACATATCTCAAAAGTGATGGGTAAGAAAATATTTACATTTTTATGCTGAAAATTTTGTTGATCTTGACCTGTGTTTGTGTCACAAGAAGACCTGCTTTATTTGCTAGCAAACAAAAAGCTTGCAAACCAGACTGCATGTCTATGTTGACAACAAACTTGCAGACCATACTGTAAATATGTGCAGTCTGGTCTGCACCATTTTTTTTACAATCTGGAAAGTTTAATAATTAAACTTGTACAAACGAAATTCCAATATTCTAAATGGTGTTAAGGAAGTTCGTTCCCTATAAGATTGTTTTCCTGTAAGTTAAGTAATCCTTTGCTAAATTATATAAATGGAACGTCTAATATTCTTTATAGAAGACATACTTGAAAAGAAATAAACAATGGGATATTTAATCAAATACTTTGTCACAAAATTAAATGGTCTGCAAAAACCAGTTTTCAAGACCAATTATCGCTTAATGCAGGTCAAAAGTATTGCAGAATGCTCCAAGGGGAGCATTTTGCAATACTTTCGACCTTCATTAAGCTACCAATTGTTATAACAGCTTATTATGATCTTTGTTTTGTCTATTTTTGAGTGGCCGTTTTACACAGGTTTTACTGTATGCAATAGTACCAAAATCTGTGTTCTGGCTCAAATTTATCAGTGCTTTTAAAGCTTAATCATGCATGTCCTAGCTGACAGAAAGTATACAACAACAAACAACAAATACAACAAAAGTTTATTAGCATTAAACATACTACAATGCTTTTCGCTAACTAATACAATACATGTGAGTGTAGTGTTCAGAGTATCTTCCAGATAAATAGCAAGGAGCAATATATATTTCGCAAGAGGTATAATATACTATATAGATAACTCAGTATACCATAAGAAATATTCTTGTAAGGGTTGCCTCCCTTGTATTGGCAGACAAGCGTCGCCGTCTGATGCCATAGCGATGTATGGTCAACGCGTAGACGCTGACACATCATCCCAGCGGCATCAGCACAGGGACACGTAGCAGCTATTCACTGTTTGGATTCATAAAAATAGGATCTTGATCAGCCCAGTCGTGTCTGACGAGCTGATCAGTGTCCTTTAGCTTATATCTAATTTTGATTAAGTGAGCTGTAAAATCAATGACCTTCTTTTTTCTGCAAAATAGATGAATTTTGATAAGTTTAATAACACATGTTTAGATTGACTTTGTAAGAGCGTATTAAATTTGTTTAAACTTGGCCATCTACAAAAGTATGCTGGAAAGTATTTTCTACGTAAATCTACATAATGCGTGCAAACTAACAGGAAATGAAATTCTGTTTCCGCCATTCTCATGTTGCAGAGAGTACATAATCTATCTTCTCTTGCAATGCCCGAGTATCGCCCAGTCTCTATTGCCAAATTATGGGAGCTTAGCCTGAAACGACTGAGAGCGAGTTTATATTTACAGTTGGTGATTAAATCTAAATATTTAGCAAGATCTGTGTCATGTTTAAAAAGGCAATACGTTTGTAATTTTGCTGAGGAATTTATCTGCATTAATAGATCTTGTTTAGCCGTGTCAAGTAATCTCTGCTTGATCATGGAATAAGAATTTTCTTCAAATGCTTGGTTATACCATATATAATTGAATCCCAAATTTTCAAGCATACTTTTGACTTGATAAGCCCAATTGGATCCATTATAAGTATTACCATTTGTAGCATCCTGTAATAACATATTATATATTTCTCTAACAACAACATTTTCCGTATTTATAATTTTGAACCAGTATCGAAGAATTCTGAGCTTTCTTGAAATAATCATTGGAAGTCGGCCTAACTCGGTATGGAGGGCAGCTATATTTGTGGACTTTTTAACTCCTAAAAGATATCTGCAGAACTGGGAATGAATACGTTCTATATCGGGGGCACCATGGAAGCCCCACACCTCGCATGCATAGCTTAGGACTGAGCCTACTAAGGTGTCAAACAGTTTAAACTTCTCTTTGGTGCACAATGTGACATCTTGGAATAGTCTATATAAGTTATGCAAAGCAAAAGAGCCATACTCTGATAGGCATTTCTGTATAGTTCTCAATAATTAATAACATACATGTACATGTAAGTTCTCTGTAAGTCAAGTGTAGCACATATTAATTAGACATGTGGTGTAGACTAGGAAACACCCACATCCTCTAGGTTTCCATCAAATACAGAAGGGATCTTTGTTAATATTTGACTACAAGTTTGTTATAACAAATTGACAGATTACTCAAATGTTAAGTACAAGAGGGCCATGGTGGTCCTGGAATGTTCACCTGAATTCTTAGCCCTGGAGGCACTTTTGTTAAGCATATAATGGAATCATTTAAGCAATAAAAGCAACATGGAGTTACAGAGTATTGTAGATTTGATCAATCAGAAACATTTTTGTGTAATACCAATGGATCAGATGATGTGTAAAGAGTTCTATTTTAGCTCTAGTCATTTTCTTCAGCAGAGCAGAACCGGTTAAGCAATTTTGGTAGAGGGCCTTATAGAGATCATTTGTGTGAAATTATTTTGAATTTGGAATAGTGGTTTAGGAGATGTTGTTTGAAATATTTCTTATCTACAGCTTTAGTGGCCATCTTGTTCCGCGGAGAGGAACCATTTAGACGATTTTGGTGGAGGGCATTATGAGGAACATTTCTGTGAAATTATTTTGAATTTGAGCCATTGGTTGATGAGGAGATGTTGTTTAAAATATTTTTATCTACAGCTCTGGTGGCCATCTTGTTCGGTGGAGCAGAACCATCAGGGTCTTTTCCAGCAAATTTGGGAAAAGGCCCCTGACCAAAATTGGGAAACTAGAGGACCTGAAGGTCCTGAAGCGCTCACCTGATCTCCTTTATAATGTTAAAATAGGTCAAGGTCAACTTAGGCTTCTTATTCAAACATATTTTGTATTACCATATATGGGCAATGGCGACTTTGATCAAGTGACCCAAAAATAATATCATATTTACAGTTTTATCCACTGAATACTCCATATGAAATTTGAGTTCAAACAGCCCAGTGAATTCTTAGAAAAAGATGCTTGGATATGTATAAGGCAGTCCAATATGAGTGGCCTTGGATGAAAGAAAAATGAACATTTCAAGATTTTTCCAATATAAATGCATTAGAAATCAAATTTGGCCTTGCCATAATAAAGATCAAGGTAAACCCAGATTCATCATTTGTTCAAACCTGGTAGGGCCCACATCCCCAATGCTATATACCAAGTCCCAAGGCCATTGGCCCTTTGGTTCAAGAGTAGAAGATATTTAAAGGGTGTTTACCTTATATGGGAATGGCCGCCATCTTGGTGATGTGACCATTAACATTTGGTTCAAATTTACTCCACTCAACTTAAGGAGTCTCCATATGAAATTTGAGTTCAATTGGCCAAGTGATTTCTGAGAAAACTGTGTTTTAATATATTGATGGGCCTCCAATATGAGTAACCTTAGCTGAAAGGTCAAAGATCAACCTTGACCTTTGGAATTGCCTCTTAACATATCAAGTGAGAATAATGACTTTGGCTTCAACAGTATTAAAAAAATCAACTTTTCCAAAAAAATCAAATTTAAATGCATTATGAAGCAAATTTGACCTTCATGTTAAGTAGGTCAAGGTCAACCTAGGATCATCATTTGAACAAAATTGGTAGGCCTCACATCCCAAATGTTACATACCAAGTCCCAATATCATCAGCCTTCTGGGTCTGGAAAAGAAGATTTTTAAAGGTTTTTTACCATATATGGGCATGTCGGCCATCTTGGTCATGTGACCAAACTAATTTGCATAAATCTTGGCTAACTTATTGTAAGGAGTCTTCATATGAAATTTGAGTTCAATTGGTCCAATGGTTTCTGAGAAAACTTTGTTTTAATATATTGATGGGACTCCAATATGAGCGCCTTGGCTGAAAGGTCAAAGGTCAACCTTGACCTTTGTAGCTTATTTATAGCCATTGTCACATTAGATAAAACATATCAAGTGAGAATAATGACTTTGGCTTCAATAGTTTTCAAAAAATCAACTTTTCAAAAATTTCCCCATTAAAATGCATTAGGAAGCAATTTTGACCTTGACGTTAAGTAGGTCAAGGTCAACCCAGGATCATTATTTAAACAAACTTGGTAGGCCCCACATCCCGATGCTACATACCAAGTCCCAAGGTCACCGGCCATCTGGTTCTTGAGAAGAAGATTTTTAAGGGTTTTTACCATATATGGGCATGGCGGCCATCTTGGTCATGTGACCAGGACCATTTGAACAAACTTTCGTTCCCCCATCCTAAGGAGTCTCCATTTGAAATTTGAGTTCAATTGGCCCAGTGGTTTCAGAGGAGAAGATGTTTGAAAATGTTGACGGACGGACGGACGACGGACGACGGACGGACGACGGACGCCGGAGTCATTGGTATACTAAAAGCTCACCTCGGAGCCTTCTGCTCAGGTGAGCTAAAAATGATGGACTTAACATCAGAATTGGGAGAAATTACGGTAACAACATAGAACATGACAACGGTAGCAAAATATACCCCCAAAATCAAGTTATTATTTTAGATTGTATTATGCCAACCATACCACTTAAGCACAAGTAAAAGTATCATTCTGATATAGAGCATTGTTTCTCATAAGTAGCAGTGGTCTCTAAACAAAGTAAAAAAAAAAAAAAAATTACCTTTCTTAATTGGGAAAAAACAGACATGGTATTGGGAAAAAAAGGTGGCTACTTTCGATTGGGAATGGGGCCGAAATTCGGCCCCTAGAGAAGGGCAGAAAATCCCCTGAACATTTAAGCAATTTTAGTAGAGGACATTATGTGGAAGATTTGGGCCTTTGGGTTTATGGGGAGATGTTGTTTATAGAAAAAGTTAAAGCATGAAGCACAACGGATAAAGACCAATCACAACCTTTGGCTCAGGTGACAAGGTTGCTACTTCTGGCTTAAACGGTCAGTAACACTAGTCTTGCTGAAGCCTAATACACGTATATCCTTTAATCAAAACCAGAAAATTTGTCGAATTTATTTTAAGTAATGGTTCCAAACATTTGAAAGCTAATAATCTCACAAATCTGCTTAGATAAACAGTGTATTCTCCTCCCAACCCTTTACTCCATAGGCTATTTTTAGATCATGGCATTATTTTCTATTTCTAGACAACATTGAGAAAATTCAAGAAAATTCTATGTTAAGTTTTGTATACTTTAGCAAATATTATGGAAAATGGAGCATTTGCTCCAAAAGAGCAAATGCTCCATTATCCATTATATTTTCAAATACATGATATTTCAAAGGCATTAATTAAGCAATAATTTTGATATCTTCTAATCATGTGACACAAACCTAATTTGGTCATCATCATAGTTACATGTCATATATTACTGAATTACTAGGCATGACCAGGTCCCAGGGTTATAATACTTTTATAGCTCAACTCAACTGAGAATGAAATTTATCATACTCACAAATGTTAAAATGCCAATAATTGTTGGCATTTTTACATTTATTAGCATGATAAATACAACCTCTTATAGTTTGAAAGCAAGAAAAGTCTTCTTTTTTCTTAATCATTTTAGTTTGTATGAGCAGTTGAAATTTCATGCTCAGTTGAGTTGAGCATGAAAAAGTTTTATAACCTCAGGGCCAGGCTGCGAAAAACTCACAAGAGATACATTAATAAAATTATGTCTAAGAAGTACATACCCATGCTGCTTGAAAGAGAAGAAAAACCAAGAATGCAAACATTGTGTTAGTGCATCAGAGTAGAGGACTAGAAATATAGGCCTCAACGCCACAGGGGCCAGTCCAGTGTTTACAGTATGCCACAAAATAATAAGGTTTATAGTCTATTTCAGTATATTATCAGAGACGGCATATTATTAAGCTGGACTGGCCACTGTGCTCGACGTGAGAAAACCTGACTTTATTGCATGCCAACAACAAAAGTGCAGACCAGCCTGCACATCAGCACAGTCTGGTCAGTACCATTGTTATTTTCACAACATGCAGCACCAGTATCACTCTGTTCTAACAAGTTTTGCTTTCCTACAAGGAAAAGTCTATGTTGGGTCAACAGCAATATGCTGGATTTAATCATTTCATTCATACATATGAGCCATGACATGAGATTTCCAACAATGTGGTATGTGCGACCAGCACTGGCTCAGACCAGCCTGGGCATACACACAGTCTGATCAGAGCCTTTGCTAGCCGCTTGAACATTTATAGTAGTCAATCTTGCTCACCCCGAAGACAGTATTTCTTGAGTCGTAGCCCATATATACATGTATCAAATGGGCCTTATCGCGAGAAAACCTGTCTTCAGGTGTTTGCTTACAACAAAGGCCCAGACCAGCCTGCGCATCCGGGCAGACTGATCAGCACTTTTGCCTTTCACTTATTGCAAAGAATCATATCTAGGCTCGCTGCAAGCAATATTTCAAATTTCTAGCTAGTCTCTGTAGCTGAGGAGACTGGTTTTTAGCTTGCTTTGTCGGAAACTCCGAAGACAGGTTTTCTCACAACGAGGCCCAAATATAAATCCAATCCTAGTAGGCGCGTTGCTGAAATTCAAATTTTCGAAAAAACTTACCTCACCGTCATAAAGGATGAAACAGGTCTTAAATTCAAGATGAATGACTCTACTTTATTTCTGATTGGGTCGTACGCTAAAAAAATGGTAGCATCATATTAAAAAATGGGGAGATAACTCAATGTTTGCAAAAGTACAGTTTTTAAATGGATTTTGTATTGACAAAAAGACGTTCTTTTTCGCAAATTATTTTATTTTCTAAAAGTAAGTCTACTGTCATTTATATTTGTATGAGTTTTATTGATTTTCATAAATTTGAACATAGTATTTTGGGGGGATAACTCTTACTACCCTATAAAATTTAATATTTTCCTCTATATCATTCCTTATTATACCGTTATTTTTAATCAGAACCCTCAAAACTTCATAATTTCTAAAACAATTGTCTTTTCGCTTTTCAAAAACATGATTTGCCGTATCCTGATATGCCTGGCGGCTCAGAAATCTGCATCTAAAGTTGCCACCCCTGTGTGGAAAAAACAGCGTTTTAATGCATTTTTCCAATACACTTGATACGAGCATAAGAGATTCGCTGATTTACTTTTGGAGAAAACTTACATTAGCGTCCTAAATGATGATAAATGCCTCAATTAAAGATACATATATCTGTACTATCAATTTGTGAGGATTGTACGTTAAAATCGAGTAACGTCATTCATAAAATGGGGA
Source organism: Loripinus fragilis (assembly GCA_964019695.1). Taxonomy (NCBI): domain Eukaryota; kingdom Metazoa; phylum Mollusca; class Bivalvia; order Lucinida; family Lucinidae; genus Loripinus; species Loripinus fragilis. The sequence continues at coordinate 80,279,265 of OZ026526.1, read as the reverse complement.
AGTAACTCTGGTACTAGAAATAATGTAAAACCAGCATAGATGAGCGTCGTTAAGTACCTCCTTGAAATATTGTTTCTCCGCTTTTTTTTTTTACTTTATTTACACAAAAGTATATCTGTTTGAAATATCTAGACTTTCTTTCTTGAATAGATAAAATAGAATTTCAGAAACAGCAATTGGGCTCTCTTATTAGATATTAATATTATCTATTTTTTGCATATACAAGAATATTAATGAAAACGTAAGAAATGAGAAAAAATGTAGAATAAATTAAGGGGTGTCATCTACAAAATTACATATATGTCGCTATTTATCATTCAAGACTAAGAATCGTGGTACCAAATTAAAGTTGAGACATTGGCAAAATGACCAACTGAATAGATATACGAATTATCTAATTTGCATACTCATGAATATTAATGAAAACATACAAAATGAGAGAAAATTGGTCGAAAAATTAAGGGGTATACCTACAAAATTACCACTTCACCAGCTGCTAACTATCTTATCCTACAAGATTTGGTACCTAATAAAAGTTGAGACAAAGCCATTTGACTAAAATGATTAAATATGCGAATTATCTCATTTAAATATTCATGAATATTAGTGTAAACGTAAGAAATAAAACAAAATTGGAAGAAAAATTAAGGGAGTATACCTACAAAATGTCCTATACGTCTGCTGCGTACTAGCCTAGACTACAAAATTTGGTACCAAATAAAAGTTGAGACATTGCCATTTGACTAAAATGATTAAATATGCGAATTATCTAATTTAAATATTCAAGAATATTAATGTAAATATAAGACATAAGACATAATTTGTAGAAAAATAAAGGTGGTATACTTTCAAAATTACCAGGACGCTAGCTGCTAACTATCCTATCTTACAAAACGTGGTACGAAATAAAAGATGAAACATAGTCATTTGATCGAAGTGATGACCTATACGAATTATCTAATTTAAATATTCATGAATATTAATGAAAGCATAAGAGATAAGTGAAAATTGGTAGAAAAATTAAGGTGGTATACCTTCAAAATTACCTATATATCTACTGTTAACTATCGTAGACTACAAAACTTGGTACCAAATTAAAGCTGAGGCATTGTATTTTGACCAAAATGATTAAATATACGAATTATCTAATTTGAATATTCATGAATATTAATGTAAAAATTAGAATAAGGAAAAATTGGTAGAAAAATGAAGGTGGTATACCTACAAAATGTCCTATATGTCTGCTGTTTATAAGATTAGACTATAAAAGTTGGTACCAAATAAAAGTTGAGACTTTGTCATAAAACCAAAATTATTAAATATGCGAATTATCTAATTAAATATTCATATATTTTAATGTAAACATAAGAAATAAGACTAAATTGGTAGAAATATTAAGGGGGTATACCTACAAAATTACATGTACTCCAGCTGCTAACCATCCTAGACTATAAAAATTGGTACCCAATTAAAGTTGAGACATAACCATTTGACTAAAATGATTAAATATACGAATTATCTAATTTAAATATTCATGAATATTAATGTAAACATAAGAAACAAGACAAAATTGGTAGAAAAATTAAGGTGGTATACCTACAAAATTAACACGACGCTAGCTGATAATTATCCTATCTTACAAAACTTGGTATCAAATAAAAGTTGACACATAGTCATTTGATCTAAATGATAAAATATACGAATTTTACAATGTAAATATTCATGAATATCAATGAAAGCATAAGAAATAAGAGAAAATAGATAGAAAAATTAAGGGGGTATAGCTACGATTTTACCCATATGTCTACTGCCAACTATCGTAGACTGCAAAACTTGGTACCAAATTCAAGTTGAGACATTGCATTTTGACCAAAGTGATTAAATTTACGAATTATCTAATTTGAATATATTTCATGAATATTAATGAATACTTAAGAAATAAGAGGCAATTTGTAGCAAAATAAGGTGATTTATGTTCAAAATAACCACTTAGTCAGCTGCTGACTATGGTTACCTTAAAAACTAGGTACTTAATTAAAGTTGAGACATTTTCACTTGATGAAAATGATTAAATCTACAAATGATCTAATTTGAATACCCATAAATATTAATGTAAACATAAGAAATAAGACAAAATTGGTAGATGAATTAAGGTGGTATCCCTACATAATTACCTCTACACCAGCTGCTTACTATCCTAGACTACAAAACTTGGTACAAATAATAGTTGAGATACAGGTATGCGACCCTATGATTATATGTATCGGAAATATCTAATTTTCATGTTCACGAATATTAAAGAACACATAAAAAAGAATGAGTCTAATAGTGGAAAAACTAAAGTGGTTTGACCTACAAAATAACCTATATTTCAGCTGCCATATATCCTGGACTACCAAACATGGTACTAAATGAAAGTTGAGATATAGCTCGTTGACCCAATGATGAATATACAAATGATCTCATTTGCATACTCATGAATGTATAAGAAAACATTAAAAAGAAAGAAGAACACAGAAAGATAAAAACAGTTCTAGGCTTTAATTTGAAAATAGGATAACTAGCAACTGACATATGCGTAATTTTGTAAGTACGCCCCCGTAATTTTTCCAAAATTTTCTCTTATTTCTTATATTTTGATTAGTATTTATGAGTGAGAATGTTAGAAAATTTGTTAAATGGACAATTTGGTAAAAGTGCAGTGATTTGGCATTATTTGGTACCAAGAGTGGTTGTCTAAAATAATTCGCAGCTGAGTTGTAAGTATCTTTGTGGGTACACCCTTTTATTTTTTACGATTTCCTAATGTATTCATTAATTTTCAACAATATGCAAATTTGATCACTAGCATACTTTACCGCTGAATGAAGCTGCTATGTCTTACTTTTTTTATCGAGTTAGTACTTTAAAATGAGTTTCTGCTGAGATATAAGTTATTTGAAGGGACATACCCAACTGTTTTGAAGCGCATTGTTTGTTGCCATGGAAACCACGCAATTTCACATTGCTCAAATGGGGTTATTTTCAGGGCAATACTTTCACCTATTGAAGGCGCTCCAACAAAACAATTTGACGCCCATGAGAAGTTGTCCTGAGGACGCAAGGCTGGTCTAATTCGACCATTGGGTACTAAGGAATTTAAATGCTTTTACTTTTGATATATGTATAGATAGTGTAACACATTTTGTGGGCATTGCTAGGCAGAATGGACATTACGATGACAGTTAAATCAAAGCTACTTGTCGATTTTCAAAACTAATTTCTCGTTTATCACTTTAAAAGCTTGAACCTAGTTCAAAATAGTGCTATGAATGAAACATTCATTACAATAGCTGGACACTAGATACGTAAAAAGTAAGTGAGTATAAACAGGAAAAAAAACACAATCACTACTGTAGATCAACCCACGACATCGTGAGGAAGAGGAACAGAACACTTACAGTCACAAGACACCAGGAAGACAATTAAAGCAAAGCAACTATCATTTTCTTCCTTGTCAAGGTGTTAACAAAAATAGAAAGAACACAAAGAGATGCATTATAAAACAAAGAACAACACAGAACCCCCACAAATAGTCCGAGGTACATTTAACAATATATCAACAACAATGTAAGATTCTGTACGATTTTGGCGGCCATCTTGAAAACATGCCAATAAGCTCAATAAGATGCCATTTCTCAGCTTGCAATCATTGGTTTTTGGATTTAGCATACCAAATTACCTTAAAGAAATGTGTCAGACCATTTGTCTTCAGAAAAAAGTCCCTACTTGATACTTTTAAAATTCGTATTTCGTGATTATGTTTTCTGCGAGTATAAAGTTATCTCCTTTTTTTCAATATGACGCTTCCCATTTCTGAGTATGCGACCCCCCCCCCCCCCAAAAAAAAAATAAGTATAGACATTTATCTTGAATTGAAGACTAGTTTCATCCTTTAGGACGATGAGGTTAATTTTCTCAAAAGCATTCAGAAACTGCGCCTATACTTGTATATCAAGTGTATTGGTGAAATGCACGAAAACAGAGTATTTTTCACACGGGGGTAAGCAACTTTGCAAGCGATTTTCAGAGCCGTCAAGCATGTCAGAATGCTGGTAATCACGTTTTTGAATAGCAAATTTATATGTTTCTACTAATTGATCAAATTTTACGCATTTTTACTAAAAATAATGGTATTATTAGAAACGATATCGAGGGAAATGTTCTATTTTATAGGGTAGTAAGAGTTATCCCTCATTAGCTATATCTGCAAATAAAGAAAATGAGCCAAATTTGATTTAAAAATAAATAAAAGTTAAATTGATTTTAGAAAATAAAATAATTTACGAAAAAATAATGTTTTAACACTGCAAAAAATCGATTCCAAATACTTACTTCACAATTCCCTTTTTTGCAAGGATAGAGTTATCTCCCCTTTTTTAGATATGACGCTACCAATTTCCGAACGTACGACCCAATCAAAATTAAAGTAGAGGCATTTAGTTTTGATTTGAGACCGGTTTCATCCTTTATGACAATGAGGTAAGTTTTCTCAAAAAGTAAGCCTTATATGAAATTCAGCAACGCGCCTATAGGTGTGCAGCTAGTAGGCAACCTGAAGGAGGCCTCTTTGATGTGGATGATGCTCCTGCACCAGCATGTTGATTAAAAACCTGATGATGAATAATCTTCACAACGTTTCAAGATACCCCCTTGTAACCAACATTTTCCCAGATTTAAGTTAGAAATTGGTCATTACTCCCATATAACATTTTGTGACTTGTAACACTAGATCAAACTTGACCTATATGTAACTGTTATGAAATTATGACTATATACTCATGTATAAAATATGAACCTAATCAACTCAACCTTTCAAGATATCCTCTTGTAACCAGGATTTTCCCAAAAATTAAGTTGGAAAGGGACTATTACTCCCATATCCATCAGTGATTTGTAACCCTTTCAAACTTGACCTGTATTTTATGAATATATACCCATGCATAAAAATATGAATCCAATCGGTGATATTGCAAGGAATCTATCATGCATATGGATGTACATGAAGGGGCAAGAGCTTTACTTACAGATACAAAATGTACTTTTAAAATTTGAATGAAGTTGTAAATTTTTACCTAACAACCCTTAAAGAAATGGATTCATCCAAGTAATAAGGGTGAGAAATTCCATAAATGGGTTAAAGCATGAAAAACCTTTTTGATCCCTACTGATGCATAAATTTTTAATGAGGAAATATATGTGCACTATATCAACAAAATTTGTAGCTACAGATATAATTGGTTTGGGTACAGCAAGTTTGTGAAAGCGATGCAGGGCTAAAAGAATAGCATGTTGATTTGTCCTACATCACAATGATATCCAGTATATATCCTAAATTTTTGAACACCAGTAACTGCTACCTGACAAAAAATCTAGGCAGTACTACAGACCGAGAGCAGACTGAATCCAACGTCTGCTAAGTACTGTTAACTAGGAGTAAAAATTTTGGTCACTTGTATTTTGAGTTAGTATAAGTAAACTGTATATGCATTATACATAACCATGTATGGAATCGGTGTATGACTATTGGTGTTTGGTGCACTGATACCATTTGATGATAACATTAACTAGAAAAATATGGCAATTTGCAAAGGTAAAAATATTTTTTGTTTGTTTGAAATGATTCTTTACGTCTTAGTCAACAATTTTTTATTCATATTGGGATGGATCTTCCTGTGTTGAACCAGTACTAACACAGCCTCCAATCACTGCCTCCTTCTCCAAAAAGAGCAGAACGTAAAGGCAGGCGAAGGCCCCTCCGAGAAGCAGGCAGTGGGCATAAACAATGGAACACGGTAAGTTGTGTTGACACATTTTCAATCATAAGTAAATTTTCAGCGCAAAACTCGAAAATCTAAGAATGATATGCTTCGGGCAATTGTTCAAGCTATCCGTAGAGCATGCTGTTCGCACATTTGAACTTAGTTTGTAAGCATGAGAGCTTTTCTCCCGTTGCACAGTTGTCCAAGAAACGGTGGTTCCCGCATGGTTTTGCCTTCTAACAAAACGTATAGTAGCGTTTGGACCCTTATTCATACTACCAAGGCCCCTCCACACCCATGTTGTCCCAAATGCAATTTTTCGAGATATTTCAATGATAATTGAGTGATTTAGAGCCAAAATTCTTTAGGAGCAGGAGGCGAAGGGCAGGAGAAGGAGGCTGGGAGAGGAGGAGCAGGCGGCGATGATATCAAAATTTGCATTGATTTTGCTTATTTTTAATAATATACTTATCCAATCTATATCAAACTTGCATGTATGATTCAAATGATTAAACGCTATTATAAACTGAATTATTCTGATCACAAACATTGCTATATATACCTCTCTTATAATATATATACCTCTAGCAAGCTCATGACGTTCTGGGTTATACAAACAACACAATGGGAGAATAAGCAAAACGCTTTTGTTTCCTTTATAATGCGTGTACGGACATTATCAGATTTGCAATAATTAAGTTAACATCTTTTGAGACTGCTCTTATACACGAGTTGTTATATCAGTTATATGATGTGCAAGGTATTCGTACAGCATGGGTACTTTCAAAAAGTACACTTTTATTATACATTGAACAGAAGGATACCTAGGCGTATGCATCCACTATGCAAGACATCATGTATGGTCGTGTTTAAGGGGATGATGTGAGGCATACAACATCACGGACTGTGTCTGTACTTGAATATCTCACTGAATATGCGAAAGACAGCATATCATTGATTGAAACTTGTTTTTATATAAATTCCTCTCCCAGCCTCCTTCTCCTGCCCTTCGCCTCCTGCTCCTAAAGAAATTTGGCTCTAAATCACTCAATTATCATTGAAATATCTCGAAAAATTGCATTTGGGACAACATGGGTGTGGAGGGGCCTCGGTAGTATGAATAAGGGTCCAAAAGCTACTATACGTTTTGTTAGAAGGCAAAACCATGCGGGAACCACCGTTTCTTGGACAACTGTGCAACGGGAGAAAAGCTCTCACGCTTACAAACTAAGTTCAAATGTGCAAACAGCATGCTCTACGGATAGCTTGAACAATTGCCCGAAGCATAGCATTCTTAGATTTTCGAGTTTTGCGCTGAAAATTTACTTATGATTGAAAATGTGTCAACACAACTTACCGTGTTCCATTGTTTATGCCCACTGCCTGCTTCTCGGAGGGGCCTTCGCCTCCCTTTACGTTCTGCTCTTTTTGGAGAAGGAGGCAGTGATTGGAGGCCGTGACTAAGCAGCGGATAAAGTGCCTTGCTCAAGGATACAACATAGTGACTCCACCAGCGTTGTACCTTTGATTCCCAGAAAGCTCTACCAATTGAGCCACTGCACTCTGTTTTAATTCGTTAGGACCCCTTCTGAGAGAGTGTGACAATATCATCTGATATAAATTTCCATCCGTTTGGAAGAAAAACATAAATGGGAATTTCCTATGAAAGCCCTGTAAATGTCTTAATTTTAAGTATATATTAAAGCTGCTTGAACTTGTGCCCTTTAATATAAGGCTTTATAAAGTTAAGGGCAGTGATTTAGCAAGCATAGATATAGAGCTTGGAAGGTACATACATATAAAGGCATGCAAAGAAAGGTATCATACAAAAGCCAGGTTTTGAAACATTGGTCTAATGCTGTGAAATTCTGTAAGGGTGAGTTTCTGTTGACTTCTTATCCTGTCAATATCAGTTGTCCTGAAAATGTCGTCTCATTATTATGTCTAATCCTTGTTTGTCTGTTTTGATGCTTTACATCCCAGTCAACAATTTTTTGGTCATGTCAGGATGATTCCCTATCTTCCTGGGATGAACCAGTACTAAGCAGCGGATAAAGTGTCTTGCTCAAGGACACAACACAATGATTCCTCTGGCGATGACTTTAGACCAAGCAACCCGTCATTTCCCAATTTAATGCTCTACCAACTGAGCCACTGCGCTCCACTATTATGTCTGTTGTAAATATTTGAAAGCACTCCGGAATACTTTTACAATGGAAGCAAACACTATGAACCCTGATCAGACTGCTCCCACAGGAGCAGTCTGATCTGGGTACATAGTGTTTGTAATACAGGATACCGAAGTGTATTTGCAGAATTGCAGTGAATTGTGGGAAAATAGTAAAAATAGTTTCAAACCGCTCTTTCCAGCAAGGTGAATTCCTCAACTCTCTCAACAGAAACAATCTGTGTTTCAAGGTCACTAGCCATTCTAACCAGATAGTTCAATACTGCAGTAACCTAGTGTACGCATTCAGAGAAGTTAATAAATAAAGGCATGCAAAGTAAGATAAATCGAAAAAAATGGGTTTGTTAGCATGAGTTTCTGTTCACTTAAAGCCATTTTAGACTTTAGTCTCAAACCTCTCTTTCCAGCTTGGTGAATTCAGCAACTCGCTCTATCGAGACAATCTGTGTTTCAACGTCACTAGCGTTTCTCACTACATAGTTAAGTATCGCAGTCACCTAGCATAGGCATTCAGATAAGATAATGTATATAATATGTCAGAAATTAACAAATCACAAACTTTTAACACTTTTGCAATTCAAAACTATAGCAGACAACAAATGTGTGATATCAGGGGAGATAAGTCTTGATATTTCATGTGAATCATCTGCCTATAAGTCTTGATATTTCATGTGATTCATCTGCCTATAAGTCTTGATATTTCATGTAAATCATCTGCTGGCAGATAATTCACATGAAAAATATCACAGATTTGATTGGCCCTAAAATTTAGTCCTTTGAAGTCTACGTAAATGTCGTCTGCTACAAATTTAAAATGGCACTTTAAGAATTATATTAAGTAACTGCAGCATGATCTGAAATGATATACAGTGCAATTCCTTTATATTACATCTCATTATAACACAGTTTTGGATATAACACAGCTATGTGCCTCCCAAATCTTTTTACTATGAAATTTTACAAAGGAATAATAGGAAAATGACCATAAAATGGTCAATTTCCTATAATTCTTTTGTAAAATTGCCTCTTTATTACACAATTCAGCCAGTAGAAACTAGGAGTGTATCACATAGGTCTAGATAAACAGCTATTTTCTTAGCCATCAGTTTGAACATATGTTTTGGATGCTCAAAAGTACTGTCTTACTGAGACGGTTTTTTTGAGTACCCACAACATATGTTTTGGTTGAGAAATAAGAAAACTGATTATTGATTATTTTGTTTGTTTGATTTGATTCTTTAGGTCCCAGTCAACAATTTTTCAGTTATGTTGGGTTGAACAAGTACTAAGCTAGGATCAATGTGCCTTGTTCAAGGACACAAGGCAGTGACGCCAGTGAGGCTCGAGCCCATGGCCCTTCGGTCTCGAGTCAAGCGCCCTACCACTGAGCCACTGTGCTCCCTTATATTTGATTATGCACTCTTATCTAGAAGCCTGGTATCAGGCTGCAGTTGTAACTATAAGAACTATCAAGGACCCAAAGTTTCAGCCAAAGTTCATGAAATCAGCCAGCACACAAGATTTTGGTGTTTATGGCATATGCGCAAATGCCACTAATAAAAGTTGATGCTGACAAATCAAGCAATGCTAGAGGTGTAAACGTTGGTCCGAGCTTTCATCTACATCCATACTTCATGTATGTAAGCAGTGAAGGACACAACAAAGTGTGTTAAAGTAATTACGGAATGGCAAAATAGTGTAAATCCTAATCAGACTGCTCCTAAAGGAGCAGTCTGATCAGGGTTTACCCTATTTTATTCGCCCTATCAGTCATAATAGTTAGGGTAGATTGATCTTAATCTGACTGAAAGTTTGAGTCATTTACTATTGATAAACTGACAATAACAATAAGCCAACTAAAAGAGCACTACAGAGCGAGCAGTAACCATAACCATACCCAGCACACAAGACTACTAGTACTACCCAGCAGGCAACAGTACAGGAAGTACTACAGAGCAAGCAGTAACCATAACAAGAGTACTAGAACTACCCAGCACACAAGAGTACTAGAACTACCCAGCACACAAGAGTACTAGTACTACCCAGCAGGCAACAGTACAGGAAGTACTAGTCACATGCACTCTCACCTCTCTTCCTTCTTCGGAGTACTCTTTGACTCGCTCCACTGATACAATATTCGTCTCCGTGTCACTAGAGTTTCTCACCAAGAAATTAAGAGCCCCTGTCACCTATATTCAAAACTCATAAATGTATAACAATACATAAAAGTGTGGACAAAAACTGTTCATTCAAATTTACTTGTGAACTTATTCAATCAAAATAAAAACTGTATATAGAATATCTTACATGGGTGGTCATGTATTATTAAATTTGTTCAACGAGTTGAGGAAAAAGAGACAAAATGCTAGGTTGTTAGGCATTTAATCGCTATTTCGCAACAAGTTTAATAAATTTAATAATACTTTAGCACGAGTGTAAGATTCTATTTATCACATGACACTAAATAGGGAATACTAGGTGAGTGTCTTTTGATTTCAAGCTTACCAGGCAAGGCTTGGAGAACGCTTGTTGACATCGCAAGGCTTGCCGAGGGATTCAACATGTTTTTCTAAGCCGAGCCTGGTAAACTTGATATCAAAAGACCCAAACCTGGTAGTCTATTTATCAGGTTACCAAAATGATTCACTCTTCAAACTAGCAAATATGACGTAATGATCGATTTTTGTGTCGATTCAGCATCATTGGCAACGTCATTTAAAAAGTTCCATGTCATCATGACCTAATAAAGGCACATGCCATGAGATAGACAACGTTTATCAGGCAACGTGGAACGCTGCAGTTAATATGAATGGTAACTGATAAAACTACTTTCAAATCACATTTTATATGTGTGAAAATGCTAATTCTTTTCCATATATCTGTGACATAGTCATGGACGTCATTACATAATGTTACTAACTATGTAAACCACTAGTGGTTTATCGATGGTGTTATATCACTCCCAGACACAAGGTCATGTGATGAAAATATGTTTTTCAAATCTATATTGCAGAGCTCAACTGAGTATTAGGCAGATGTGCTTTAGCATAGTCTCTGAAGGAAAATACAGAACACACACATTCTATAAAAGCTGTCACAGGACAGAGTAGCTTGCCATAACTCTTTCCTTGCCAGCTGCAACTTTTGTCATCTGCTGATAACCTTTCCAAACAGTTTGGACCCAGATCAGGACTGACAGAATGTAGGTCCTGATCTGGATCCAAACTGTTTGACACTCTGATAGTGTTCCTGAAAGAATATTTTGAAAAAGTTAATTTTGAAAAAAGTCAGCAGACAACAACAAAAGCATGCAAAGAGTTAAGCTCACTTTGCCTCTCAACATAAACATTTAGTCACCGACTTATTTATTTATTTATTTGATTTGATTCTATACATCCCATCAACAATCTTTTAGTTATGTAGGGACAGGTCTTCCTGGGTTGAACCAGTACTAAGCTAGGATTAATGTGTCTTGTGCAAGGACACAACCCAGTGACGCCGGTGAGGCTCTAACCTGCAGCCCCTCAGTCTCGAGTCAAGCACTTTACCACTGAGCTCCCTAGTCACAGACTTAGATAGGAATGGTACCACAAAGGCCAGATCAGACGCTGCACAATAAGGTGTCTGATCAGAGTCTCCAGTGTTTGCTTACAGAATGTTCTATTAAAATTGTAATTAACCCATATAAGCCTAGCATCCTTTTTATGGACATAGGAAAACAGTGCAAAACCAGATCAGACTCTGCATATTGCGGCGTCTGATAAGGTTTTGTACTATTTGCTTACAGACGTTTCTTTTAAAATTTGAATAAAAATGAAAAATACCATCCAACAACCCTAAAATTGAAAATGGACTTGGCCAATTGATAAGGATGGGAAAATACATTCGGCATAAATGGGTTAAAATGAATAATACCCCCAACAACCCTTAAAATAGATAAGGGATGGTCCCATTGATAAGAGTGGGAAATTCTATTCATCTTAAATGGGTCAAAATGGCTATATATCCTGGGCTTCTGAATCAAACAAGTTCAAACCTTCACAGACTTGCAAATCAAGTGCTTTCTGTTAACCTTTAATCCGCCAATCGCAACAAAAGTCGTCTGCTTTTCTCGTCTGCTGAAATATTAAGAAGCCTCTAGGGCAAATAGTGTGGACCCAGATCAGACTGCTCCTATAGGAGCAGTCTGTTCTGGGTCCACGCTATTTGCTTCTATAGTTAATTTGTCAGTAATATTAGGCAATTATTTGCAGCAGACGACTTCAGCAGACGACATTTTCAAATGCATTTTTTTCTTGGCACTTTAAGGGTTAAAGCATTTACTAATATACAAATGTATATCTTTTGAAACGGCCCATGTCTCTAGCTCAAACTAATCCTTAAAAACATGAACCTGAAAGTATTTGATTTCTAGGACCATGACCTTGATTCCAAGGTTCCAAGGTCACAGATGTGGGTCTCGCTGGTACAAAATAAATTTATAACAGACCAGTTATGATTGTTTGATCCTGTGGTTCAGGTGATACCAAAATTTTTATCCAAAACAGATCTAGACCTACCTACTGTTTTTTCAGGTCTGAAGAAATATATGTAATAAACAACATAATATTTACTGTGCACAATTCTTAGAACATTTTGTAACTAGTTTCTCTGCCCGTTTTCTAACCAACAATATCTTTTGTTATTCAGTTTCTCAATCAACATTAAATAAATCTGATCTTTGTGTGTTTTATGGACATTTGAACTCCATGGAAATACTCAAAAATCAAGCAACGCCTGGAGGACTCCCTGATCTTAAAGGCAATGGCCTCCCATTAGCCTTATTCTTCTCACAATTAATTCCTAAATACATAAACAAAGAATTTTTGTTGTTTTGGTTGTATTTTAAACCATACATAAATTCAGGTATAGTTTTTGTTGTTGTTATAATTACATTGTAGAGTGAAGCATGTTTTCCTTCAACAAGTTAAGTTTTGTGAAGCACAAAGTGTTCTCTGCACACTGGTTCTGCCCAGATTCCTGCTTCATACAAAACAACTAGTTGAAAATGGCCAAAAATTTCATACTGATATGATCTTATTATGATGTCATTATGATATAAAGAACAAATTATCCATTTCTTTTGAAAAGCTAATACTTGGTTACTGACCTGTAGAGCATATGATATAGACAAGCCAGCAAGACCACCAGTGATACCAGGGGTTACCACAGCAAATATGGCTGCTGCAAACACAATCAGATTGCCAAGGAGTTCCAGTCGGAACCCTAACCACCTGCAAAACAACAATAATCACATAAGATCCTGATCAGCCTGCATCTTTTGCTAATAAGGTTTATAATTTTTATGTTCTAGGAGATAATTCATGGATAAGTTAGGGATCCACATCTGAACTAAGGGTGAGGCTGGCGCCATTGAAACTATTTAAAGCACTCCAGTAAAAATATTTTTACTGACCATTCCAAGGCAGTGCTACTTTTGTGGATCATTTTTGTTATTTAGTTTGGGGTTTGTCATGCTTTCTTGTCTGTTCAATACAGCCTTGTGGTCACCTGCTGGGAAAAGGATAACCTCTTGGCTCTCTTGTGTGAAAAGTTTTGTTGTGTTTTGTCATTTTCCCATGTGGTGTTCTGGGTCGGGTGTGGTACTTGATTGTATCAATTCCTGATCTTTGCCTCCTTACTTACTTTTACATATCTTGAATATCAATCACTAGAATGTGGATAACTAACCACACTAAACTTGGATTTATCCTATTTTGAAACAGTATAGTTCCAGATCAGCTGGCTTCTTAGAAGCCAGCTGATCAGGATCTACAGTGTTTTCTACTCTGCTAATAGCTGGAATCCTGCAAGTTAATCAGATAAAAACTGGGGAGGAATGTAGTATATGAAAATATCCAGTGTAAAGCTGAAGTAAATTTCAGATACATTTGATCCACAACAAATCACACCTACCAAAGGCTCGAATGCTCAACATCTGGTTGAATATTAAAAACAACTGCTCTATGAAAAAAATCAAAAATCAGGAAATGTCATGCAACAGCATATGGATTCCTGCGTTTGTGGTATAAATACTAGCTCAGAAAGTATTCTCATTAGGTCATATTTACTTTTCGCGGGATAAACACGTTCCTGTCGAATTCTGGTACCCCTTTTTTACGCGAAATGTAAATCTGACAAAACGAGATAACTTTCTGACCTCAAATTTATACCACAAACGTAGTAATGCATAGACTGTTGCATGCCATTCCCCGATTTTGGATTCTCTTCCTGTAGGAATTGTTTTTAATATTCAACCAGATGTTGAGCATTCAAGCCTTTGGTAGGCGTGACAAATTGTGTATTTCAGAATAATTTTCTTTATTTCCTGTAGATTTTAAGAATTTATCATGAGTGCATAGAACCAGTTAAGCATTTTTTTAGTGCAAAATTGCGATTATTTTCTTATCCATCAGTTTAAACCTGTGTTTTGGGTGTTTTTGGGTACCCACAACTTGGTTTTGGATGAGAAATGATAAAAATAATTTGCAGTTACGCACTCTTATCTGAGGGCCTGATGAGTGTGACCGTGGTTTTAAAAAAATCCATTCCAAGGATCATTGTTTCGCATTATAAGGCTTGCCGAATGAAAATAAAATGTGATCCCTTGCCACAAATTTTTCTATCATATCCTAACACAAATAATGGATTCTTTTTCTTGCTCACCATTGAATTAAGCTTCCAGAAGTTCCTGAATTAAATATGCTGAGATGCAATGTTACATAATACTTCCTTTTGACATTACACTGATGTCACTTGACAACTATATGCATGACTTAAAGTACAACCGATGAACAGTTCACATGTGACAGCTTGGGTAAGATTATAAGAATCAATCATGAGTGTGAGGGTGGGATAGAAAAATCCATCCCAAGGATGGCTGTTAGGCATCTTCCTGTCCTTACACAAATAATGGATTCTTTTTCTTGATCACCATTAAATACAGCATTTTTATATTTAAAAAAAGGCTCCCAGAAATTCCTGATTATATTGAGATGTGACATATCATGATAACATCACTTTAACATAACAATGATGTCACTTGTCTTCTGACGTGCAACAGTTCGATTTTAATCTTCCCACAAGTTGGTACGGGGTATGCAAAATAGAATTCTCTAAATGGGTAAAAAGAGTGGAAAACCCGATCTGGTGTGCAATAAAAGAAACCAGAAAGAGAATATATTAGTATACGAAGGGTTTAAGTGCCTTATTGATACTGTAAATTCGGAAATTTTCGCCAGAATTTTATTTTCGCGAATAGCGTTAAAACACATACTTACGTTAAAAATTCCCGACAATAGCGTGATTTACTTGCATCAGTAAACGACAAGGTGATTTCGCCAATTCGTGAGGATTTTATTTTCACGACCTTCACATATGCGAAGTTTTGCGAAAATAAAACCCTCGCAAATATTTCCGAATTTACAGTATAACTTACCTGTTAGATGCAATACCAGCAAAATAGAAGACTAAATTTTTGTCCACCTGGTTTCTGGAGTGGGTGATGAATTCCCTCTGTAACTTGTAGCCCCTAATAGTACTGGCCCCGGCTATTGACTCCCCAAAGTGACTGTATATGGGAGACCTTGTTGTGGATTCTATTCTCTTGAGTTGACGAGATGTAGGAATGTAAAATCTCTGCAAAAAAGAAAGATAATCAGCGTTGTATGAATGATCATTCATTGAGGTGCTTTTAATACAGTACAACCTGTCTTAAGCGGCCACTCAAAAAGAACACCGAAATTGGTTTTCAAGACCAATTATCACTTAATGTAGGTCAAAAGTATTGCAGAATGCTCCGAGGGAAGCATACTTCAATACTTTTGACCTTCATTAAGCTACCATTTGTCATAAAGTTCTTAGTTTTGTCTTTTTTTCAGTGGCTGTTTTTCACAGGTTTTACTATATTCACCTTTGTGGACATTATTGTAAAACTGTGATAATAATACAGTGCAGTCTCTTTATAACACACCTCCTTATTACGTAGATTTAAGAAATAAATTTGATTTTTGGAATGTTCATGGAATCATGAATACTTCCAGTCTCTTGCAAAGTAAGTGAAGCCCACTGTGCAAGAGACGTGAAGTATTCATAATTCCATGAACAGACCAAAAATTGAATTTATTGCCAATATTTACATTTTATAATAAATATCTAAAATATAGAAATAATTTATAATTTAGGAAACAAAACAGTCTTGTATTTAACATGTAATCCTATTGTCAGTTTTGTTGGAGTGTAAAATGGAACAGCGGAACAGTCAGTGTGAACACGGACAGCCAATGGAGCAAACAAAAAGCTCGTTTTGCATGTGCAACTCAGCTGTGGCTCGCTGTCAATCACAACACCAGTACCACTTCTGGTGAATTAATTTGATGTTCCAGGTGTATTGCATGGGCAAGTGAACTTGGCAGCTATCAATCAAATTTGTGTCTTTCATGATGCTATGAACGGTTGCAAAAATCTAAAGATTCATTAAAGGCTTGCTTCGAAAATGTAAATATTTGGATATAACACGGTTATGTTGTGGCTCCCAATTTCTTTACCATGTAATTTTACAAAGAAATTAAAAAATGGTTATTTTCCTTTAATTCTTTTGTAAAATTGTCCCTTTATAACACATTCCATTCCAATTTCAAATCTACCATTATAAAGAGACTATACTGTGCTATGCTTACCTGAACTAGATAATACAATATAGCCATAGGAAGAATGATGGTCAGGAAGAGGGGTGTACTGTAGCTTACCTGTACTAGATAATACAATATAGCCATAGGTAGAATGATTGTCAAGAAGAGGGGGGTACTGTAGCTTATCTGTACTAGATAATACAATATAGCCATAGGTAGAATGATGGTAAGAAAGAGGGGTGTACTGTAGCTAATCTGTACTAGATAATACAATATAGCCATAGGAAGAATGATGGTCAGGAAGAGGGGTGTACTGTAGCTTATCTGTACTAGATAATACAATATAGCCATAGGTAGAATGATGGTCCGGAAGAGGGGTGTACTGTAGCTTATCTGTACTAGATAATACAATATAGCCATAGGAAGAATGATGGTCAGGAAGAGGGGTGTACTGTAGCTTATCTGTACTAGATAATACAATATAGCCATAGGTAGAATGATGGTCAGGAAGAGAAGTGTACTGTAGCTTATCTGTACAAGATAATACAATATAGCCATAGGAAGAATGATGGTCAGGAAGAGGGGTGTACTGTAGCTTATCTGTACAAGATAATACAATATAGCCATAGGAAGAATGATGGTCAGGAAGAGGGGGGTACTGTAGCTTATCTGTACTAGATAATACAATATAGCCATAGGAAGAATGATGGTCAGGAATAGGGGTGTACTGTAGCTTATCTGTACTAGATAATACAATATAGCCATAGGAAGAATGATGGTCAGGAAGAGGGGTGTACTGTAGCTTATCTGTACTAGATAATACAATAAAGCCATAGGAAGAATGATGGTCAGGAAGAGGGGGGTACTGTAGCTTACCTGTACTAGATAATACAATATAGCCATAGGAAGAATGATGGTCAGGAAGAGGGGTGTACTGTAGCTCATCTGTACAAGATAATACAATATAGCCATAGGAAGAATGATGGTCAGGAAGAGGGGTGTACTGTAGCTTACCTGTACTATATAATACAATATAGCCATAGGTAGAATGATTGTCAAGAAGAGGGGGGTACTGTAGCATATCTGTACTAGATAATACAATATAGCCATAGGTAGAATGATGGTCAGGAAGAGGGGTGTACTGTAGCTTATCTGTACTAGATAATACAATATAGCCATAGGTAGAATGATGGTCAGGAAGAGGGGTGTACTGTAGCTTATCTGTACAAGATAATACAATATAGCCATAGGAAGAATGATGGTCAGGAAGAGGGGGGTACTGTAGCTTACATGTACAAGATAATACAATATAGCAATAGGAAGAATGGTAGTCAGGAAGAGGGGTGTACTGTAGCTTACCTGTACAAGATAATACAATATAGCCATAGGAAGAATGATGGTCAGGAAGAGGGGTGTACTGTAGCTTACCTGTACAAGATAATAAAATATAGCCATAGGAAGAATGATGGTCAGGAAGAGGGGTGTACTGTAGCTTACCTGTACAAGATAATAAAATATAGCCATAGGTAGAATGATAGTCAGGAAGAGGGGTGTACTGTAGCTTACCTGTACAAGATAATACAATATAGCCATAGGAAGAATGATGGCCAGGAATAGGGGGGTACTGTAGCTTACCTGTACAAGATAATAAAATATAGCCATAGGTAGAATGATGGTCAGGTAGAGGGGGGTACTGTAGCTTACCTGTACTAGATAATACAATATAGCCTTAGGTAGACTGATGGTCAGGAAGAGGGGGTGTTGTAGCTTACCTGTACTAGATAATACAATATAGCCATAGGTAGAATGATGGTCAGGAAGAGGGGTGTACTGTAGCTTACCTGTACTAGATAATAAAATATAGCCATAGGTAGAATGATGGTCAGGAAGAGGGGTGTACTGTAGCTTACCTGTACTAGATAATACAATATAGCCATAGGTAGAATGATGGTCAGGAAGAGGGGTGTACTGTAGCTTACCTGTACAAGATAATACAATATAGCCATAGGTAGAATGATGGTCAGGAAGAGGGGGGTACTGTAGCTTATCACCACAAACACACTCACAGCTCCGAAGAATGTATTCAGAAACATTCGGAAGTTCTGAGGTAGATTGTTATCAATTGTCTCAACATCTCGGGAAAACCTGCAAGATAGAGTTGAATTCTTAGCTCTTTCTCCGCTAGTGGCTACTTTTGTCACCTGCTGATAACTTGGCAAACAGTTTGGACCCAGATCAGGCCTGACAAAATGTCAGGCCTGATCTGGTCCCATATTGTTTGTCACTCTGATGGTATTCCTAATTCATATTTTTTTAAAGTATTAAAAAAAAATATTGCCCAGAAAACAAAATAAACATGCAAAATTACCCAGCATGCAAAGACTAAATCATATGGCTATATATATAAAATGTGCTCCGTATGGTTCAATATCTGCATTCTTACTTCATATTCATGCAGTTACTTCAAATGTTACAGTTGGTTTACCGGTACAATACTATAGATTACAGCTAAACCCTATTGGGTTGTGAAAAGCATTGTCCTAAGCTACTGTGTACAGAATCAAACTACCAAATATTACAATCTTATTTTGCCGGTCCACATAGCGCAATTGGTAGCGAGTCCGATTCCTGATCCAGGGGTTGTAAGTGCTATCCCAGCCTGGCCCCATACTTTTGTGGGGATTGACTATGAACTATTTTCTAGGGTCATTTTCCTCCTTCTGTTGATTCAAGAAGGGTTGTTTTCAGTTACAAGCGAAAGTATGTGCACTATGTACTGGTTTACTGCTTAGGCTAAGCTTGCTCAGGAAAAAACTGTGATTAGGTTAACTGACCATCTCGACATGACCATAGCTATTGACTGGGATGTTAAATAAAACCACATACCAAACAATCTAATTTTTAGACTCATAAACAACAGCAAACAACCTGAAAATATTTACTGCCATAGAAGAAAGTTTTTTTGTTATCTATATCTTTATTAAGTCTTCCAATCAAATAGTACAATTCTATGCATTACACTTAACAATATAAAATAATTTAATTGTAACGATTACCCAGTGCATAAATAGGAATATCGGACTGGCAGGCTTAACAATGATCATTTTAAAAAAATAGAAAGAAGGAAGAAGGAAGTAAAAAAAAGAAAGAAAGGGAATATGTGACTGTGACGCATTCTATAAGTAGGCATTTTATAGTCCGATAGTTTATTTTTGGACATTGAATTTTTTCAGGTGTTCAGAGTCTGGTCAAATATCTAATAGTTCATATAAGCTCAATTTCAGGGCTCTTAAGCAAATAAGATTCATATTTATGTTTTTATTAAAAGCTTAAATTTTCAACATTGATTTTATCTGTAAAATAATTATTCTGCATTAAAAACCCTAACCAATACATATAACAGCTCATGTGATTTGGAGTAGTTGCCATTTTTTCCTGTGGACCTCTAGTTTATCTTTTGAAAATGCAATGTGTTCTTCTATTTCTCGTGTTTGATGCAATAATTGTAGGAAGCCATTTATAGTTGGTCTTTGTAATTTATATTTCAAGAAGAAAGTTGACTTACCTGTTAACAATTCTACCTAGTGGTGTAGTATCAAAGAAAGCCATAGGTAGTTTGAGGATATTTGTCAACATCCCAGCATGCAATGCTCCAGCAGCCCGAACCATTCTCACAGCAGCCAGAATTGCGTAGATTAAGATGACACCAGCTGAAGATGAGAACAAAATACATTATAGAAGCAGCTAAAAATTGAAAAGCTACATTCAATGACGTCGCCAGAACTTTGTAAAAGTTACGCACATCAAAGGGAGACTACAGTATCAAGCAATGATTCTCTGCAATTGCGTCCCTTTTGGAAATGAGAACTTGTCTTAAAGGAAAGAATTTGCTCCCAGAGGAAACAAATTCTTTCCTTTAAGAGCAGTTCCTTAAGGTATGGAAAATCGCTTTTAGCACATTAGGTGAGCCACCTTGAGTGTTACTATTTTTATTGCACACGTGCCTATACTGCGTAAAAGGAGGCACGCCAATGACATTTGCAAGACATTGTTGACCTGGGTGAAACAGGTTTGTTGCGGACAAATAAGCTTTGGAGATCCCATAGTTTGACCCTTTTTATACTGATATAACCTATGTCACTTTTTGATGATCAGCTTGCTGATGATAGTGGAAAAGCTGTTTTCACTTTAGTTCAATAACTTTTCCAGCTAAGAAGATAAAATCAAATAATTACCAATTTTGTGTGTCAGGGGTTTGGTAAACATTTTGGTTTATTTTTTGCTGTGACATCTTAACTGGATCGAAGGATACAGTACCATGAAAATGGGACATATCTTTTTTCTTTGAGTATATTATGGCAGCAAACAATATAGACCCAAATCAAGCTGATCAAGGTTCATACTGTTTGCTTCTCTGACAAAAACAGTCTAGAGGGCATTTTAATATATTTAGCAGGGGACATTTACGGTAAATGTTCTAAA
Organism: Loripinus fragilis; assembly: GCA_964019695.1. Classification (NCBI taxonomy): domain Eukaryota; kingdom Metazoa; phylum Mollusca; class Bivalvia; order Lucinida; family Lucinidae; genus Loripinus; species Loripinus fragilis. The sequence continues at coordinate 80,258,125 of OZ026526.1, read as the reverse complement.
ATTTGAACATTTGTTGCCTGCCAAAATGGCCTCAGCAAATAGCGCAGACTGCTTCTGAAGAAACAGTCTGATCATGGTATACTATTCCATGTTTGCTATTTTTGACAAGCATTTTGTGAATTTCAGCCTTGAAAACCAACATTTAATTGCATACAGAAATAGAAAAAGTATTCGAAATTTTAGAAAATTTACTGTATTGGACAAAAAAAAATAATACTGGCAGGGTAAGGATTAAGGGTTCAAAGGTTAGAATTTTTCAAAATTATATCATATCTCCATAGGTTTAGATAAACAAAATTTTTGAGTGTAAAATTGTAAATATTTTCTTACCCATCAGTTTTAACATATGTTTTGGGTGCTCAAAAGAACCGTCTCATTGAGATGGTTCTTTTGAGTACTCACAACATATGTTTTGGTTGAGAAATAAGAAAATTATTTTTTTGGTACACACTCTTAACTAAAGTCCTGTATTTCCGTCCTCACATTTTGTTTTTTATAATCTTCACAGCAAACAATGCAGTTCCTGATCTAATATCGTATTCTGTGGTATTTAATCTGGAATCATCAATTTTGTTTCAGACTTTACTGACTGACACATACACTATATTATTTCAAGTTTTCTGACCCTATCTAGGGTTTTGGCCGGACCAAATTTATGCCCAGCATGTCATAAATTTGTTGTGGTGGAATTCAGCAGCCATTGATTGGGCGCCGTGATGATCAATTAAGTTTTGCTGCATTATTAATCTAAACCTTGAACCTGGTCTGGCTTCGGCAAGAAACGGGGTTTTGGGGTAATTTTCTTAATGAGCTGCGAATGGCCTCCATGTCTGGCACCAGAAGATGTTTAACCTGGCGAGGAGGACTTTCTCAGGTCATCATATTCAAAATTTCTTGATATCCTATGTTTGCCTCATTTATCATGCACAACTTTCACAAACTTGGGGGAATTGTTTGCCCAGAGCAGGCAAGGAAGGAATCTGCAATAAGGCAGTCCTCATGGATTTTGGCTTAGTTTGGATGTTTATGGATATTATATTTTAGATGGATTATTTGGAGGGATTTTGGATTGGATTTGTAGAATTTGGATTGGATTTCATTTGCAAAAGTCTGAAGGGATTTGCATAACTATATATTAATTCTTTATTTGAAAGTTGTGCACCATAGTCATGTTCGATCATCTTGGCGCCCACGGTGGTCTTGGATCCAGTTCCGGCGTCCAAGTTATTCCACTATAAAACATTTAACACATTTATGTGTTGTTTAGGAAAAAAATAAATGATAAACTGTTCTTCATGCTTTCTTTTATTTTGCTCTAGTCAGTCTCCTTAAATAATGTGTTGTGAATTTGGGACAAATATGCTGAAATATAGTGAAACAGTAGTTTTTAAATAACTATTAGCAAAATATGCTAAAAACATATGGAAAATGAAGGCAAATTCTACATAAAATATTCTGATATTTAAAACGATAATGCCTTCCAACTAATCCTAAGTTTCCAAGAACTGAAACCTGAAACACACATAAGTATTTTTGGCCTTAGGTTAACTGACCATTGCTGTTGACTGGGATATTAATCCATTCAAGCCAAATGAGATTTCTCATTCTTATCAATAGACCAGTCCATTTACACTTTGAGGGTTGTTGGTTGGTATTTTTCTTTTTTATTAAAATTTAATTAGATCATTCTGTAAGCAATCAGTGGAGACCCTGATCAGACACATCATTCTGTAGGGTCTAATCTGAGTCTGCATTGTTTGCATATGTCCCACAAAAAGAACACTAGGCTTATATGGGTTAAATGCAGTAAAACCTGTCTTAAGCGGCCGCTCAAAAATAGACAAAAACAAAGATCTTAATGACGAATGGTAGCTTAATGAAGGTCGAAAGTATTGCAGAATGCTCCCCTGCAATACTTTTGACCTGCACTTAGCAATAATTAGGCTTGAAAACCCATTTTTGGTGTTTTTTGAGAGTGGCCACTATAGACAGGTTTTACTGTATTGCAACAAACAAATCCTCTCTTACCTTGGCCTATTCCAAGTCCAGCATACACTCCTAGATACAGGTAATTCTTGTTCTGGTACTCTGATGTGTTGGATTGGCTGCTGTTAGCCAGTAAGGGGTCATCAGTCCACTCACTGAGCCAGATATTAGACACGATACCACCGGCATTATAAATGATGAAGAGCATGAATATGAAGAAAGTGGATAGCCCACCAATGGCTCTAAAATACTTGAAGTACACTTTCCAAGAAACCTGTTGAAAAAAGAGCAAAGTGAGCATGATTGAAAGGTTCAGAAAAGCATTATTTGAGCATGAAAATTAGATTTTATACAGTAAAACCTGTCTTAAGCGGCCATTCAAAAAGAAGACCAAAAATTGGTTTTCAAGACAGATTATCGCTAAAGTCAGGTCAAAAGTATTGCAGAATGCTTCCCTTGGAGCATTTTGCAATTCTTTCGACCTTCATTAAGCTAAGATCTTTGTTTTGTCTATTTTTGAGTAGCCGCTTAAAACAGGTTTTACTGTACTTATTTATCAGTCTTATCATCTGATATGGGTACTGAGAGATCAATAATATAGAATAATATTTGATTCTATTTATCATAAGACACTGTGAAATAAATTTCTTTGAAATTGTTGTTTAGTGGAAAAAACATCAAGATTTTACCATAAACATGTGATGTTTGTATGGGCATCATTAGTTAATGTGACTTAATATGTAATACACTAGTGGCTTATCAATTTTAATACTAAGAGGATCTTACATGATTGAGTTGAGGAAAAGCAATAAAATGCGTTGAGCATTTTATTGCTTTTTAGCAACGAGTTTAATAAATTCAAAAATACAGGAGCACGAACGTATGATTCATTTTATCATATGACATCATAATCATCATAATCGGATTTTTGATTAACGTGCAGATGCAGGGGCATCATCCACATCAGTGGGCCCCTTTCCAGGTAACTGGCTAGCTGCATGCATAGCAGATCTCACACCTGATCTCCAGGTGCTCCTTTCTTGAGGGTCAACTGTGGTGAGCTTCCACTCACGGCAGTCTTTCTCTGTCAGTTTCTTCCATGTTTGCTTGGGCCTCCCTGCCCCCCGCTTGCCGTCAATCTGCATATCATATGCTGTTCTGATTGCACCACACGAACGCGCCACATGCCCAAACCAGCAAAGCCTTCTCTCTCTCAAAATGAGGTCGAGGTCCTCAAGCTGAAGCTTTGCCAGTAGCTCGCTTGACCTTACCCTGGCCACATCCTCTGGCTTGATACTGCAGATCTGTCTGATCATGGCCCTATCATTGCGTTGCAAGCGCTGCAGGTTCGTCTTGGCAAGTGGCCAAGTTTCACTGGCATGGAGCATGGCGCTCCGCACGCAAGAGCTGTACACATGGCCACGGGTCTTGTAAGAGAGGTGGCGGAATGTGAGAACTGGTAGTAGCTCCCTGAACTTCTTCCAGGCGGTCTTCACACGAGTAGTGACCACCATTTCACAGCCTCCACCAGCAGAAAGCATGTCACCTAGGTAGCAGGAGGAAGCTACCACCTCAAGCTTATCAGGTCCGACCTGGACTTCACTCTGTGGTCTGCCGTCAATAGGGCGAGCATTTCCCATGCACCGTGCACACCTATAATCAGGATTTGGTGTCAGTCTTTGTAGCCCACTGCATTTCTTATGCACCCAAAGTTTGCAGCCATTGCAGTAGATGCTGTTGTTGCCCACTCCTGTACGACAGACAGCGCATGGGTATTCGCCTGAACTCTGCAAGAGGTCCAGGCCTGTACCAAAGATCATGACTTTTGTCTTTCCTGCATTCACCCTCAATCCCTTCTTCTCCATGGCTTCTTTCCATATCAAGAGCCTCCTGACACATTCCTCTAGGGAGTCAGCAATGATGACAAGATCATCTGCATATAGGTCCTCCCAGGGAACACCAGCCCGAAACTCACGTGACAAGGCCTCCAGCACAATGATGAAGAGCAAGGGACTGAGTACGGATCCCTGATGGACCCCGACCTTCACCTCAAACTCTTTGCTGAAACCCTCGCCAACACAAACCCGGCTTCGTGCATTAGCGTACATTCCCTGGAATAACCGCACAATCCATTCCTCAACGCCTAGCTTTCTCAGGGCCCACCAGATAACCTTCCGAGGGACACGGTCAAATGCTTTCTCTAGGTCCACGAAGGCCATATAAAGCCTCTTGTTCACTGCTAGGTATTTCTCCTGCAGCTGCCGGACCACAAAGATTGCATCTGTAGTGCCTCTTCCTGGGACAAAGCCAAACTGGGAGTCGTCAATAGACACCACCTGTCTTATGAGACCATCGACAATCCTCTCTAGGATCTTCATGGCCTGCTCAGTCAGCTTGAGGCCTTGATAGTTGCCTCTATCCAAAGCATCACCCTTGCCCTTGTAAAGGCAGACAATGAAACTTTCCTCCCAGTCAGTTGGGACCTTGCCGTCACGGATAATCGCAGTAGCAAGATCTCGGATCATGGTGGCCCCTGTATCACCTGCTGCCTTGATCATCTCCACCACTATGCCACCTGCTGCCTTGATCATCTCCACCACTATGCCTGATGGACCTGCAGCTTTGCCCAACTTCATCTTTGAGATGGCAAACTATTTTGAAATCCCAATTTTGGAGTGAAAACATTAGGGTTTTGCCAAATGTGTGAGGTTAAAAGCGTCATTTCATAACGTTTCATGAAAATCTGTAAACAACTAAAGGTTTATTGATTTTAGTGCATGGTGTTATTTCACTCCAAGGCGCGATGTCATATGATAAATTGCGTTATATCACACCCAGATGAAACGTAATATGATAATAAACTGTACTGTGATTTAAATGTACAGGGATATTACCTTGCCAGTTTCAGATTTTTCCGCTTCAATGAGTTTATCTGCTTTCTTTTCTTTGCCATCATCCCACTTTCCTTTATCCCCAGCCTCATCTATAGCTGATATAGTCCTAGCCATATGTTTCCTCTTATCAGCAGCACTCGTTTTACTGGATCTACGGGTTCTGTAAACATAACACTAAATTATTTGATTTTGGTTGGTTGGTTTTGTTGCTTTACGTCCCAAGTCAACAGCTACGGTCATTGCGGGACGGTCAGTTCACCTAACCACACTTTTTCCTGGGCAGGCTTGAACAAGCGGATAACCAGTAATTAGTGCACATACTTTCGCTTGTAACTGACAACAACCCTTCTTGAATGAATCAGGGGAAGGGAGGAGATTGACCATAGAAATTATTTCATGATCAATCTCCACGAAAGTATGGGACCGGGCCGGGATCGAACTCGCTACCCCTGGAATTGCAGTCAGACACGCATCTGTAGCCAGACATGTTACCGACTGCGCTACGCAGCATTTTTACCCAAATATGGTAAGTACACTAGTAGTTTAACAAAATGCTCAAAATCTAAATTGGCCTAAGAACATAGAAGAATTGAAAACTCTCTCATAATGCTTTACAAAATCAAATATACATTTAAACCTCTTAAGTGGTCACTCAAAAAGAACACCAAAAACTGGTTTTTAATACCGATTTTTGCCTAATGCAGGTCAAAAGTATTGCAGAATGCTCCAAGGGGAGCATTCTGAAATACTTTCGACCTTCATTAAGCTAACATTTGTCATTAAGATCTTTGTTTTGTCTATTTTTGAGTAGCCGCTTAAGACAGGTTTTACTGTTATCTTGTTGTTGTAGATTATCATCTTCTCACTGAAACCAGAAATCTTAATTTCTTTGTACCATATTCCTGGACCCAGTTCCACATGAACTAATATTTCTTTAGAACTAATAAATACTGGAATAGTCTACCCTACAGTCTCAAGGCCAGCACCAGCCTATGTGAGTTCACTCCTGGGCTGGCCCCGGTCACATTTTAATATTAAATACGTCATTTTATGTTTTTAACAGTAGTAAATGTGGGTCTTTTTAATTTCATGATCATACACATTTACACATGCGTTAATTAACCTCACTTGTTTTCATCATTTTTAGCTGTTTCCAGACAGTACCTCCCAGTCATAGTTTGATTGTTTGCAGTAAGTAGTAGAAGATATTCATTAATGCTGTTCAAAAACATTTTGAGCCGAGACATGTGATTTCCAACAATGTGGCATTTTGACACTTGTAGACTCAGACAAGCCTGTGCAGCTTCTTTTTAAGATTAGAAACTCAAGAAGATGTTCGGTTTGTAGTTTAATATTCATAGAATATTCAAGCGACTAGCAAATGCTCTGATCAGACTAAGCGTATGTGCAGGCTGGTCTGAGCCTTTGCTGGTCGCACATACCACATTGTTGGGAATCTCATGTCGCGGCTCAATTATGTTAATGTTTATCTCTGGCAAAAATATAGATTGTGGTGCTCAATGGAATCAACTCACTGTAGAAATTATCCAGAAACAAATTAAACACATTTTCAATTTATCAAAGGGCATTAACTCTTCTTTACTGTACCCTTAATACTTTGTACCATGATACTAAGGTAATGCATGAAGTGACAAAAAACAGCTGATCAGGATACAGACTCTTTAAATTCTTCTGTAAATGGGTACTTTGGCATATTTGCCTGAATTCAGAATCACTGGGCTGACTTTTAGCTATTTCCTTGCTACTGGTGACTTGTTGTCTGCTGATAACATTTGCAAACAGTTTTGACCCAGACCAATCCTGATCTGCATCCAAACCATTAGACTCTCTGATAGTGTTCCTAAAAGAATCTTTAAAAAAAACAGTAGACGCCAACAAAAGCATGAAAATTACTAAGAATGCAACAAGTTAACAGACTCTCCACAGAAAGTCCGACAGTTAAACAGCCTAACTTCAGGTATAAACCCTGAAAACATTCACCCAATTGTATTAGTTCATAAGAATGTTGGTTTCAGGTTAGTTTGTTAGTTACTCGCCTTAATCTGGGGACTGCATCATCCTCTCCGCCTGACACCCCTGTGGTGCCACCTTCAGTTCCTGATGTTACTGAATCAACCCTCTCCAAGATCTTACTCTTCATCTGTTGAACTGAAAGAAAATGAGAGATGGCATGAGAAAAATTATTTTGAGGATAAGGAATAAGTAGTAAGATAATAATCCCTTGTTAGATATGATTTAACCCATTGAAAACTAATGACTTTTTCCATATAGTTTGATATAATGAATCCCCCTTTTATTTTTTGACTGAAGGTATACTCATATTTGAAACCATATCTACATATCGTGTGTAGATGACAAAAAGGGTCTCAGAGCAAGGATATGACAATAGAGTCAAGTCAAGGTCAACAAGGTCAAATATGAGGGCCTTGATGGGGGTCTGAAAAAAGAGAATCATTAAAATTTTAGCCACTTAATATAATCTTTTACAATAAAATATTTGCCCAATCGATAAAATTCATCTGTTAATCAGTAAATTTTGCACTTTCACAAAAAACACCTATATTCACCATTTTTCACACTACTCATTATTTTACAAGGTGTTTAATTGGTAATCACAACTTTTTTGGTCCTCATTGTATTTTAGGTAGAAAATCTGTTAAAATTTTAGACAAAAAAAATCGCTAAAATACCCCATCAATGCCTTCGTATATACTTAAAAATCTTCTTTCATTTTTTATGGAGTGTGTTCCTATTTAGCACAATGATTGCTTCTGGTGTGTAGATTACAAGGAAGGTTTCAATTTACCAATATGACTTTGTGCCTATCATGTGTAGGTTACAACAAAGGTGTTGGAATATGAATACAACCTTGGGGTCAAAAGTCAAGGTCAAATATACTTAAAATCAGTCTTATGGCTCATAACCCAAACTCCTCTTTCTTTTTTGATAGAGGGCGGCTCATATTTAGCATTGTGTGTAGATAATGAAGAGTTTAAATCACCAATATGACCTTGGAGCCAAAGTTCAAGGTTACATACACTTAAAATCTGTCTATGGCTCGTAATAGGAAATTGTCTTTCATTTTTTACGGAAGGTGTTCACATTTGGCACAATGATCGATTATGGTGTAGACTACAATAAAAGTACCTGATCACTGCTATGACCTTTGAGTCATAGGTAAAGGTCAAATATACTTAAAATCTGTTTTTTGGCTCATAATGCAAACTCACCTTTCATTTTTTGATCAAGGGAGTTCATACTTAATACAACAATTGCATATGGTGTGTAGATTACAACCTAGGTTTCTGATTACCAATATGACCTTAACGTCAAAGGTCAGGGTCAAATATACTTCTAATCAGTGTTATGGTTTGTAGCACAAACTCCTCTTACATTGTTTGACCTGTTCATATTTAGCACAATTATTGATTATGGTGTGTAGATTATAATGGATATTAAAGATCACTGCCATGACCTTGGAGTCAAAGGTCAAGGTCAAATATACTTTCAATCTGTCTTACAGCTCATAACACAAACTCCTGCTGTATTTTTGACAGAGCTACTTCATATTTTGTTAAATGATTGTCAATATGACCTTTGAGTCAAAGGTCAGGGTCCAATATATATATAATAAGGATTTATGGCTTGAAATGCCAAATATTCTTACTTTTTTTGACGGAGTATATTCATATTTGACATAATGTTTGCCTGTTGTACAGATGACAAGAAATTATTTGGCTTCTGGGTATTGCCCTTGAGGAACACATATTTCTGTGAATTTATTTTGAATTTGTGGTTCAGGAGGAGTTTCTATTTTTAACTCTGGTGGTAGAGACCATAACGGAAAACTTTCATGTGAAATCATTTCAAATTCGGATCATTGGTTAAGGAGGAGATATTGTTTGAAGATATTTCCATTTTAGCGCTGGTGGTTATTTTGTTCAGAAGCATCAATTGTTGTTAGTAATAAAATGCTTGGTTTTAGATAACTTATCAAATGTTTGTAAAGAGGTAAAGTACTTTTATTAACCCATATAAGCCTAGCATCCTTTTGAATGGGACATTTGCAAACAGTGCAGAACCTAATTCAAACGCAGCGTCTGATCAGGCTCTCCACTATTTGCTTACAGAAGATTCTTTTAAAATTTGAATAAAATAAAATAAAAATACCACCCAGCAACCCTTAAACAGAAATGGACTAGTCCAATTGATAAGGGTGGGAAATCCCATTTGGCATAAATGGGTTAAACATTTTTGTTAATAAAAAGAGTGCTTGGTTTTAGATAACTTGACAAAATGTGTGTTAAGATGTAAAGTACTTTAATTTAACAAAGTATGGTTAGTTACAGAATGATTGGTTTTAGATCACTGAAGAAATCCGGCTTAGATATTGCTCAAACAACAGTTTTGTTGTCTAACAAATAGTAAGGCTGTAGAAGAATCAAATTCATTTAGGCTTTGTATTAACCCTTTGTATTTTAATGGATTTTCCTATGCATATTGATACAATAAACATGGGACTGCCCATTGTGTACATTGAAGGGGTCTCAGGTAGAATTTTCAAAATTATGATGTGTGTCTGTCTGTATGCCCTTAAGGTTGTTCTAACCTTAGAAAACAGTGCAGACCCTGATGAAATGCAGCATTATGCTGCATTTCATCTGGGTCTTCACTGTTTAGGGGTTTCCAGTACACAAAGGGTTAACAAATATTTGTGAAGGTCCTTATTGACCAAATACTATAACTGGACTTGATGCGAGAATACCTGTCTTTGGCATTTCCAACAAAGTTTTTTAGATTCAAACCAGCCTGCTTAGCTACAGAGACTAGCTAGAAAATTGAAATTTGATGCAGGACTCCCACTGGTGATAGGAAGCCAAACTTTAACAAAGTTAAGTCCTGTCCCACGAGTGCTTGGTAAGATACAGCATATGCTGACAGACCATAAAACTAACAACAACATGCATGCAGTGAAGACCAAACCTAAAGATTACTTACCTTCCTTCACATCTAGATAAGTTATAATAGTATTAATTTTGTTTTTGTTTGTTTTGATGCTTTATATCACAGTCAACAATTGTCAGTCACATCTGGACAGATTCCTACTTCCTGGTTTGATACAGTACTATGCAAAGGATAAAGTGTCTTACTCAAGGACACAAATCAGTGACTCTGGTGAGTCTCAAACTCTGGACCCTTTGACCCCAAGTCTAACCCTCTACCAACTGAGCCACCCAGCTCTTCTGATAATAGCATAAATAAATATATACTGACAGACTTTAATTATGCAACACTAACTTCCCTTTATATTTTTCAAAAGACAATTGACTGTAAACTTCCTTTGCTTCGATGATGTCATCATGAGTTGGTTTCATCATCAAACACTTCAGTTTTAATTGTACAACTAAACCTGATGACTTAACTGCTTCGTATAAATTTAGATTACTGCTTAAGTAGAGGAGATTTTAAGCCATCAAATGAAAGGGTACAAACAGATAAACATCAAATAAGCAAACAAGTGTGTATCACAGGCCTGCCAAACAATATGAGAGTGATTCCTCGATAACTAACAAGGTCCATGACACAAATTTGATCCTTCTTGTTTTTCTTAATTTTAAGAAGTAGGGAATCTTTGACTGATAACATTTTGTCACATGAAGCCATTGACCCCTACCTCAAAAAGTTTACATTTTCAATTAGTTAAATTCATTTTAATTGGGCAATTTTTTTCATGTGTTACTTACAAATGAACTCTCTTTAACATACAGCCAAAATTATCGTGTTGCCTTCTTTTTTGAGACATAAATTAAAGTTGCTATCCAAGTGTTGTGTTTTTAAAGTCTGTCAGTATATATAATAGTATTAATAAATAATACTAAAGATTCTTCCATCATTCCCTTTGTTAAACAAGAGGGCCAAAAGGCCTTGGATCGCTCATCTGTGTTTTGACATAAATATATTTTTTCGTGTGCAATGGCACCTAGCAATTGTTTACTTTCCACATATTCTAAGGAAAATGCCAAACTCTCAACTACAGTAAAAAATTGGCAAACTGTCCAGAATTCTGAAATACTTATAAGGCCAAATAAAACAAGTAGCCCAATGGGCAACGATCGCTCACCATGGAGCCAGCATAATGTTTGGAGACACCATAATTTACGATGCTCAAAGGCAGATAACTCTGAACTTGAAACAGTGACCAGGAATTCATTCAAAAACATAAGATATTATGCCGGTTCTAGTTATCTGCAAGTATTTAAAAGATCTGAATAAAAATTGTATTGGAAACCTGGTGAAAGTGTAGTTTTCAGATACTCAAGGGCAGCTAACTCCATAGTCAGTTATGGGATCTGACCAAAATTCAAACTCATCCATACTTTTATGTATGTCCTGGTAACCTACAGGGATGAAGAACATCAAATGAAAAATGAAGGTGCTAGAGTGGTCACAACATTATATAGTTATATTTTAGATGCTCAAGGGCAGCTAACTCTGTAGCTGGTGGATGGGTGTGGCAGAAAATCAAACTCATTCAAACTTTAATGGAAGTCCTTGTTACCTACAAATGAGGAAGATCCATTCAAAAATGAAGGTGCTAGAGTGGTAACAACAGATCTCCCATTGTAAGTCTATGCAGATTTTTTATGACGCTCAAGGGAAGTTAACTCCACAGTCCAAAGTTGGTTCTACTTTAAATTAAACTCATCCAAGCTTTTATGGTTGTCCTTGTTACCTGCAAGAATGAAGAAGATCCAATCAAAAATAAAGGAGCTAGAGTCGTCACAACATTATTCATTAACGCTTAAGATGCTCAAAGGGAGCTAACTCCAAAATAAAAAAATGTGATGGGATCTTGACAAAATTCAAACTCATCAAAGCTTTAATAGTTGTCCTTATTGTATGTAAGAATGAAGAAGATCCATTCAAAATTTAAAGCACTAGAGTGGTTGCAATATTTATCCCATTCTAAGTCTATAGGGATGTTTCCAAACCCTCAAGGGCAGGTTAATCATAAGCCCCTGGTCGAATCCTGCTGAATTTCGAACCAATCTGAGATATTATTGGTTTACTTGGTGCCTGCAAGAATGAAGAAGATCCAATCAAAAAGGAAGGCCCTAGAGTGGTCACAACACTATTTATTGATTTTTCAGACACTCAAGGGCAGCTAACTCCAAAATGTGTGATGGGATCTTGACGAAATTCAAAGTCATCCAAGCTTTAATAGTTGTTCGTCTTGTATGCAAGAATGAGGAAGATCCATTCAAAATTGCAAGAACTAGAGTGGTCACAACATTTCTCCCATTATAAGTCTATGGGGATTTTTCCAAACGCTCAAGGGCAGGAAACTCATAAGTCCCTGGTCGGATCCTGCTGAATTTCGAACCCATCCGAGATATTATGGGTTTACTTGATGCCTGCTAGAATGAAGAAGATCCAATCAAAAATGAAGGAGCTAGAGTGGTCACAACATTATTCATTAATTTTTCTGATGCTCAAGGGCAGCTAACTCCGAAGTCAGCTATGGAATCTTGCCGAAATTCAAACTCATCCAAACGTTATTAGTTGTCCTTATTGTATGCAAGAATAAGGAAGATCCATTCAAAATTTAAAGCACTAGAGTGGTCACAATTTCTCCCATTATCAGTCAATGGGAATTTTTCCAAACTCTCAAGGGCAGGTAACTCATAAGTCCCTGGTCGGATCCTGCTGAATTTTGAACCCATCCGAGATATTATGGGTTTACTTGCTGCCTGCAAGAATGAAGAAGATCCAATCAAAAATGAAGGCCCTAGAGTCGTCACAACACTATTTATTGATTTTTCAGACGCTCAAGGGCAGCTAACTCCGAAGTCAGTGATGGAATCTTGCCAGAATTCAAACTCATCCAAGCCATAATGGTAGGGCTTGTTTCCTGCAAGAATGAAGAAGATCCAATCAAAAATAAAGGAGCTAGAGTCGTCACAACATTATTCATTAACTCTTAAGATGCTCAAAGGGAGCTAACTCAAAAATAAAAAAATTTGATGGGATCTTGACAAAATTCAAACTCATCCAAGCTTTAATAGTTGTCCTTATTGTATGTAAGAATGAAGAAGATCCATTCAAAATTTAAAGCACTAGAGTGGTTGCAATAATTATCCCATTCTAAGTCTATAGGGATTTTTCCAAACGCTCAAGGGCAGGTTAATCATAAGCCCCTGGTCGGATCCTGCTGAATTTCGAACCAATCTGAGATATTATTGGTTTACTTGGTGCCTGCAAGAATGAAGAAGATCCAATCAAAAAGGAAGGCCCTAGAGTGTTCACAACACTATTTATTAATTTTTAAGATGCTCAAGGGGAGCTAACTCCAAAATGTGTGATGGGATCTTGACGAAATTCAAAGTCATCCAAGCTTTAATAGTTGTTCGTCTTGTATGCAAGAATGAGGAAGATCCATTCAAAATTGAAAGAACTAGAGTGGTCACAACATTTCTCCCATTAAAAGTCTATGGGGATTTTTCCAAACGCTCAAGGGCAGGAAACTCATAAGTCCCTGGTCGGATCCTGCTGAATTTCGAACCCATCCGAGATATTATGGGTTTACTTGATGCCTGCTAGAATGAAGAAGATCCAATCAAAAATGAAGGAGCTAGAGTGGTCACAACATTATTCATTAATTTTTCTGATGCTCAAGGGCAGCTAACTCCGAAGTCAGCTATGGAATCTTGCCGAAATTCAAACTCATCCAAGCGTTATTAGTTGTCCTTATTGTATGCAAGAATAAGGAAGATCCATTCAAAATTGAAAGCACTAGAGTGGTCACAATTTCTCCCATTATAAGTCAATGGGAATTTTTCCAAACTCTCAAGGGCAGGTAACTCATAAGTCCCTGGTCAGATCCTGCTATATTTTGAACCCATCTGAGATATTATGGGTTTACTTGCTGCCTGCAAGAATGAAGAAGATCCAATCAAAAACGAAGGCCCTAGAGTTGTCACAACACTATTTATTGATTTTTCAGACGCTCAAGGGCAGCTAACTCCAAAGTCAGTGATGGAATCTTGCCAGAATTCAAACTCATCCAAGCCATAATGGTAGGGCTTGTTTCCTGCAAGAATGAAGAAGATCCAATCAAAAATAAAGGAGCTAGAGTCGTCACAACATTATTCATTAACTCTTAAGATGCTCAAAGGGAGCTAACTCCAAAATAAAAAAAATGTGATGGGATCTTGACAAAATTCAAACTCATCCAAGCTTTAATTGTTGTCCTTATTGTATGTAAGAATGAAGAAGATCCATTCAAAATTTAAAGCACTAGAGTGGTTGCAATATTTATCCCATTCTAAGTCTATAGGGATTTTTCCAAACGCTCAAGGGCAGGTTAATCATAAGCCCCTGGTCGGATCCTGCTGAATTTCGAACCAATCTGAGATATTATTGCTTCACTTGGTGCCTGCAAGAATGAAGAAGATCCAATCAAAAAGGAAGGCCCTACAGTGGTCACAACACTATTTATTGATTTTTCAGACACTCAAGGGCAGCTAACTCCGAAGTCAGTGATGGAATCTTGCCAAAATTCAAGCTCATACAAGCCATAATGGTAGGGCTTGTTTCCTGCAAGAATGAAAAAGATCCATCCAAAAATGACTGCACTAGAGTGGTCACAATATTTCTCCCATTATAAGTCTATGGGGATTTTTTCCAGACGCTCAAGGGCAGCTAACTCATAAGTCCCTGGTTGGATCTTGCTGAATTTCGAACCCATTCAAGACGTTATGGTTGTTATCGTTATCTGCAAAAATAAAGAAGACCCAATCAAAAATGAAGGAGCTAGAGTGGTCACAAGGTTTTCCCCATTATAACCCTATGGAAGCTATCTGTTGCCATGGAAACCAGAGTTCTGATCCCATCAGGCCCAAAACCTTATGCAGCCAATCCCCCACCCCAATGATGCTCCAGATGAAATTTGATTACGATCGGCCAGCTGGTCTCAGAGATATTCATGTTTGAAAGTGTGGGCGGACGGGCGGACGGACGCATGGACGCTGGCTCGAGTCCCATACTATAAGCTCACCCTCAGCCTTTGGCTCTGGTGAGCTAAAAATAAGTGTGTTTCGGGTAATGGGCCTGAAAAATTTAGGTAGGATAGACACACATATTTTTCTTTAATATTTTTTTTTGGAAAAAAATATCACTTTATGCATTTTGAAAGGCGAAATGCCTTTCAAAATGTATAAAATTATATTTTTTCCAGAAAATCTGGAAAAAAAAATCTAGGTTTCACAAGTAAATTTAGGCAGGGTGGGGTTACCCTAAACACAGGTGTGTTTTTTTATTTTACCTAAGTAACTTTATCAAAGCCTATAACCTACAGCAAGCACTTAGCAATTATGAAAAATAATTGTGAAAATATGTTAGTTCAATTTCCATTCAGAGTTGATGGTATTTCAGTTTGTTACAAATGCCTTAAATCG
This sequence comes from Loripinus fragilis, assembly GCA_964019695.1. Taxonomy (NCBI): domain Eukaryota; kingdom Metazoa; phylum Mollusca; class Bivalvia; order Lucinida; family Lucinidae; genus Loripinus; species Loripinus fragilis. The sequence continues at coordinate 80,242,767 of OZ026526.1, read as the reverse complement.
ATTTCAGATGAGCTATGGCTTCCCATACTTTGACCATTTTTTATTTCAATTGAATGCCGTAATAAAGGAGTCACCGTTGCCACCTGGGAAGGAAACAACATGGCCCAAAATCAGCTGCTATTTTAAAATACTGACAAATTATCAACAAATTTCATCATGTTAGGGTTTCAAGGAAAGGATTTAGAAAACTACTAAGGTAGAATAAATTTCACTGGTTAGCTTTTGTGAATTTGCCTTTTCCTGTTAACTAATATGGACATTGATAAGGCAGGAATGAAGGCCTCAATCAATTGAGCATGGCATTTCAATTGCTCATAAAATCTAACATGCTGAAAAAAAAAGACTTTTCTCGCTTTCAAGCTCTCAGATGTTGTATTTATCCTGCTTATATATGTTAAAATGCCAACAATTGTTGGCATTTTAACATTTATGAGCAGGATAAATTTTGTGCTCAGTTTTGAGTTGAGCGGGAAAATTTTTTATCAGTCACCTCTCATATTATCTGCATTGTCACACGTTGCCTAATAAATGTTGTCTATCTCACAGCATGTGCCTTTATCAGGTCATGATGATGTTGCTCTTTTTGAATGCCATTGTTAATGACGTTGAATCAACACAAAAATCGAAAATTACATCATAATCGCTAGTTTGGGAGAAACAATAGGTAAACTGATAAATAGAACACCAGGTTTGCGTCTTTTGACATCAAGTTTACCAGGCTCGGCTTTGAGAACACATGTTGAATGGCTCGGCAAGCCTCACGATGTCAACAAGCGTTCTCAAAGCCTTGCCTGGTAAACTTGATATCAAAAGACATTCACCTAGTATTCTCTATTTATAACCTTGGGCCTAGTATACTCACTGTGCACTGAAAAGAGCTTGTGTATCTATTAAGTCAAATATGGTTATAAGAAAGGGTAAGTTAGATTCCACATAGATAGGTTAATAGAGCCAGGCCCCCAGATAAGAGTACGTAACTGAAAATCATTTCTCCTATTTCTCAACCAAAACATATGTTGTGGGTACTCAAAAGAACCGTCTCAATGAGACGGTTCTTTTGAGCACCCAAAACACATGTTTACACTAATGGATAAGAAAATAATCACAATTTTACGCTACAATTTTCTGCTTAACTGGCCCTATGTTGACCCCTACCTTCTGGGTCCTCATCCTCCTCCTCATCTTGCTCTTGAGTGAGATAGACCTTCAAGAATTGAGCAAATGCTCCATCATGACTCAATAGCTCATCATAGGAACCATACTCGGAGATCTTGCCGTCTACCATTACTACTATAGTATCTACCATTGGTAGCCAGTGTACTCCATGGGTCACTAACACTCTTGTCTGAAAATAAGGATTATAACAATTCATCATGAGTGTCCCTGTAGGATACATAAATCTCACAGGAGGGGTTCGAATTTAACCCGGCATGATGCTTGCCAAGTCCCTGGTTAAATTCCAACCCAGAGGGTGAGATTTCTGTGTCCTACATTAATTTATGAAGCTTTACACAGCCTAAAATGGCTGCCCTCCATAGCTTTCAATTCTCTACTAAATTCTCAAGAGACCTGACTATACCTCATCTAGATCTCTCGCATTTCATGCTCTGAATTATTGGTAGCTAGCCATATCTGGCTAGTCTCATTCAATTCTCACGCTCCTGTAGTGACACAATGCATAGAGAAAATCATAAAAGTCCCAATTTTTGAAAGTTTATCATTTCTCTATTAGTCAATATTTTCCTGATGTAAAGCCCTAAGTCATGCAAGCAGTAATCGCATAATATATTTTAATTAAAATGGCGTAGGAATGGCGGTTCAATCCCAGTCTGCATGGAGCAAAAGGCGCCAGGTTAGTGCATGCTAGAGCGCTTCCTGGTTGCCACAATATTCTCTACTATACAAACATCTGTAACTTTCTTATTATTTGTTCTATTTTGATCGGGTTCGCAGTTTTATAAGGGTTTGCATTTCTGATTCACTTGCTTTCAACGTTGCCGTCCCCTTTAAGCTTTATTGTATCAAACTAATTTGGATCAGGGCTCAATCTGCCATTAGCCATTGTAGCCATTTGGCAACTAAAAAATTAGAGTGGCTACAAATATAAGTCAATGGCTAAAGGTTAAAAAATTACATTTCTGCGAAAAGAGTATTTTGATCAGCTTTCGGATTTTTCAACATTGCTTTTATAATTCCTTCTTACTTTATTATTGTGTCATATTTACCAGTAACTCTTTGAATGCTGTATTTTTTCAATACCATCAGGGTATCAAACAGTATGGATCCAGATCAGGCCCAACATTTTGTCGGGCCTGATCTGGGTCCAAACTGTTTGCAAAGGTTATCAGCAGATGACAAAAATTGCCGCTAGTGGGCAAAGAGTTAAAAATAAACAACTTGATACTACTTTCTGGCTAAAATCTTGGCTAAAGTCAATTTCATTTGGCTCCAAATTATTCCATTTGGCTAAAGTGTGGGCTACAACAAATTCTGAGCCAGGGTAAGCCCTGTGGATGATTCAAACAGTCAAGTAATGGTTATCAGCATACCTTATTTCTGAGCAATCCTTTAGACCCAACCACCTTCTGGAAGATGTGTTTGCCTACATGAGAGTCTACAGCAGATAGAGGGTCATCAAGAAAGTAGATGTCAGCATTGTTGTACACGGCTCGGGCCAAGCTCACTCTTTGCTTCTGACCACCACTCAAATTTATACCCTACAACAAGTCACACATATGAGCTGTGACATGTGATTTCCAACAATGTGGTATTTTGACAAGTGTAGAATCACACAAGCCTGTGTAGCCTCCTTTTAAGGTTAGAAACTCTTAATGATGTCCAGTCAGTAGCTTAACACTCTGGAATATTCAAGCAACAAGCAAAGACTCTGATCAGACTGCATTTATGCGCAGGCTGATCCAAGGCTTTGCTGGTCGCACTAACCACATTGTTGGAATCTCATGTTGCGGCTTAATTATATATTGGACTTACTGAGAAAACAGTTTGATATTTACCCTAAATATTTAGGCACCCTTACTACAAAGCAGGCCCTATATAATGCTATATTTGGGGTTCAAAAAATGGATCATGTTATCAGTGAACTGTGTTATAAAGATAAAATTTACATCGGAATGAGGCCCTCCCAGGGAGGGGTACTTGTTCCCTAGTTCTCCTGAAATAAGTTGGTTTGTTCCCCTGGTCCCCAAAAATCGAAAATTTGTTTTCTTATGTTCCCTGTTCCCCAATATTGTCTTTGTTCCCCTGTTCCCCACAAAAATCTGCATTTGTTCCTCTAAAATAAATGCCTCTTTTCCCCTGTTTCCCAAAACCCCTGGGAAGGCCTCAGGAATTATAGGAAAATGACCATTTTTTATACAATTCCTTTGTAAAATTGCATGGTAAAAATTTGGGAGCCACCTCATGACTGCATAATACCCAAGTCATGTTATAATGAGGTGTGTTATAAAGGGACAACACTATACTTAATATATTAATCCTAAAATCTTGACTTAGCATTAAATTTTATTCATCATATGACACTAAAATTACTTTAAAATCACTTTTTTGGCATGAAAATGGTAAGACTTTGTCATCATGTACCCAATGATGTTATGGACGTCATGACATAATGTTACCAAATACAGTAAAACCTGTGTAAAACAGCCTCTCTCAAAAAGACCACAAATTGGTTTTCAAGACCAATTATTGCTTAATGCAGGTTGAAGTATTGCAGAATGCTCCAAGGAGATTATTCTGCAATACTTTCGACCTTCTTTAAGCTACCATTTGCCATTAAGATCTTTGATTTGTCTATTTTTTCATTCATTCATTCATATTTTTTCTCTAGGTTAAGCATAGCATTAACAAAAAGAGATGCAGTTTTACATATACATAGAAAGCTGACATCATGGTTTTGAGTGGCCGTTTTACACAAGTTTTTCTGTATGTAAACCACTAGTAGTTTATAAATTTTAATACATGGTGTTTTATCGCTCCCAGATGCGACGTCATATGTCAAATGGGCCTCGACGCGAGTAAACCTGTCTTCGGGGGTTTGCGAACAACACAGGCGCAGACCAGCCTGCGCATTCGCGCAGTCTGATCAGCGCCTTTGTTATTCCCTTTTTGAAATGTATCATATATAAACTTGCTACAAATGAAATTTCAATTTTCTAGCTAGTCTCTGTAGCTGAGGAGACTGGTTTGAAACTCGCGTTGTCCGAAACCCCGAAGACAGGTTTTGTCGCGATGAGGCCCATAATTATGATACCATGTATTTGATATTACCTTTTCTCCTATTTCAGTAAGGTCTCCTCCCTGCAGTATTTCCAGATCAGGTCCAAGGGCACAAGCTTCAAGGACCTGGTTGTATTTGCTCTGATCCACTTCCTTCCCAAACAGGATGTTGTCACGCACTGTGGCATTCTGGATCCAAGCCTGCTGTGGTACATAGGCCACACTTCCCTATAAAATACAGGTAAGAATGCAATAATCCTTAACATTTAAATATATGCAGCAGATGTAAAAAGCAGAAGACAAAAAATATATTAGCAGGATATCTCTAAACCAAAGAATATGTTGATGCAGTGTTGGCACTCAATGTCTTGAGGTTATGGTTCCTTTAAGTAACCAGAACATATTTTAAACTGATGGCAAGAAAAAAAATCAACTTTAAGCTCAAAGCAATTGCTTATTTGGATCTATGATTGACTTATTCTTTACCCTTAACCATTTCTATACTGGTTATACCTATATTTATTATACCTCACATGAATTCCCCATACAAAATTTCCATAGGCAACAATTGATATTTATGACGATCACCTGCTGCTGTAGCGACTGCGAATACCGTCACTCTTTTGCCATAGCATCGGCAGATAGTGTAAAATATCAGTCGTTCGTCTGATGCGTGACCGGATGCACATACGGTTCGTTCATGTTTAGCAACAATGGCGGACATGAGGCATGATTTGACAACTTTCCACTCCCAATAACTTTGTTGATAATGGTTAGAAATATAAAGTGTGGGTACTCATTTTCTTAGTTAGAACGAGTGGAACACTTTGAGACCAAATTTGAGCGAATTAGGCAAAATTTTCTATTTTGCAACAAAACTGCATCATATACAGTATCTCCATTTAAATGACGACGCTTAGTGTTAAGTTTGACGTCATCAGCTTTTTATGAAGCAATTTGTTCAACGGACGTCAGAGATCGGTTCGAGCTTTCAACTTGTTAAAAGGAAACCATTTTTGTGAAAGATGTAGCCTATTTTCATTCATGCAATTAAAAAGAGGCTGTGCTTTATTACTCCCATCACCACAGTAGGCCTAGGCCAAAGAGAAAAAAATGGTGGAAAATAAAGGATCTTATGGTCTGTTCGGTATAATAAAATAAATATTATATTCCCTGAGAGGGTGATAGTGGAAAATATCATCCCTCTAAATGTAATTATCAACCTCGGCTGCACCTCGGTTGATAATCACATTCCTCGGGATGATATTTTTGACTATCACCCTCTCTGGGAATGTAATATTTATATAATATATTTGGCAAACTGTGAAGACCCAGATGAAATGCCACATGATGCAGAATCTCATCAGGTCTACTCTGTTTACTATGAGATATAATGATCGCCAGAGAAAGAAATTCAATGTTATATGGAAATCATAACCTGTGACCCCTCAATATATATGATGGACCATCCCAAGTTAATTGTATCAAATCAAAAGGAAGAATCCATAAGTAAATAAAGGGTTAAGCTATTTGAATTTTCCTTATGTAAAGGGTACTGAATTGTGTACCTTGACTGTAACTCTGCCCTGTATTTTCTCCATTTCTCCCAAGAAAGCTGAGACAAGGGAGGATTTTCCTGCTCCAACCTGTCCCACCACTGCTACAAGCTGGCCATCAGGAACATCCAGATTTATGCTGCAAATATACAAGAATATATTATAGGTTTAGATAAACAAAATTTTTAGCGTAAAATTTTCGATATTTTCTAATCTATCAGTTTGAACATATGTTTTGAGTGCTCAAAAGAACCGTCTCATTGAGACGGTTCTATTGAGTAGCCAAAACATTTGTTTTGGTTGAGATAAGAAAATTAATTTTTTGTAACACACTCTTAACTAAAGGCCTGATATATTACAATCAATTTTACATAGCCTCAGTTGTGATTTTTTCAACTGACATACGGTAATTAATCACAATGAAAATGTATGCTATGGTGCTTAATGGAAGAAGCTACAGTAAAACCTGTGTAAAACAGCCATTCTCAAAAAGACCAAAAATTGTTTTTCAAGACTAATTATCACTTAATGCAGGTGAAAAGTATTGCAGAATGCTCCAAGGGGAGTGGCCGTTCTACACAGGTTTTACTATACAATCATGAAAAAAGTACCTAATGAAAGCAAATTGATTTACATTCTACTTGAGAATCAAAAGTGTAATTATTTTACGACTTTATTTTATATTGCTTTTTTTAATTTACTTTTCATTCCTGTAAGTTCAATGAAACTGCACCTTTGCCACAATAATTTTTACCAAAAATCTGGAAATGCACTGTTTTAAACAGAGAGCTCATTATCATATCATCATAATCAGATTTTTTATAAACTTGCAGATGCAGGGGCATCATCCACATCAATGGGCCCCTTTCCACGGAACTGGCTAGCTGCACGCATAGCAGATCTCACACCTGATCTCAAGGTGCTCCTTTCTTGAGGGTCAACTGTCGTGAGATTTCACTCATGGCAGTCTTTCTCTGTCATTCTCTTCCATGTTAGCTTGGGCCTCTCTGCCCCCACCTGCCTTCAACCTTCAATAAATCGGTGAATAATTATGTCCCATCTGTGTATGTGACTATTGAGAAAACTTGACTTACTCTTTGAGAGCAGGTTCTGTATCTTTATCCCAGGAAAATATCCCTCTTTCAACTGATATGGCATGATCTGAAGGGAGAAAAACATTGTATTGCATTCTCTGCATTCTCTTAATATTTCTGACAGTGTTTTACTACGGTAAATGTTCTAAAATTTCGAACACTTTTCTCTTTCTGTTCTGAGCTCATTTGTTGGTTCCAGAGAAGCAGTCTTATCTAGATCAGGCCCCGGGGTTATAAAATTTTTTCCATGCTCAGCTCAACTGAGCACAAAATTTATCCTGCTCATAAATGTTAAAATGCCTACAATTGTTGGCATTTTAACATTAATAGCATGATAAATGCAACATCTGAGAGACTTAAAGCAAGTTACTTCTTCATTTGTCAGTATTTTAGCAGTTGAAATTTTGTGCTCAGTTGAGCATGAAAAAGTTTTATAACCACGGGCTCTATGCTGTTTGTCTAGACCCGTTTAGGCAGGCAATTAAGTATTCAAAATTATAGAATATCTACCGTATGATACCCCATAAAGGGTTAATTCATATAAGCTTAGTGTCCTTTTTGTGAGACATGGGCAAACAGTGCAAAACCAGATCAGACACCCTAAAATGCGGCGTCTGATCAGGTTCTCCACTGTTTGCTTACAGAGGTTACTTTTAAAATTGGAATAAAAATAAAAAATACCACTTGACAACCCTAAAATGGGAAATGGACTCATCCTTCTGATAATGATGGGAAAATGCATTCGGCATAAAGGGTTAATGTTACCTTGTTCTTCTTGCTAAGGTCCTCCCAAGCAGATAATTAGAACCAGAACATCTGCACTTCTAGAACCATTGGTAATAAGGACACTCATTAGGGGATAACTGTATTCAAAATTTTCATTTGGGAGGTATATCGTCGGATATACGGTGGGTAATTTATTTTTCGGGTGACGTGCAAGCCAAGCCGTTAAACGTGATTTCCAAACGTATACCTGACGATATACCTCCCCAAATGAAAATTTTGAATATGGTTATCCCCATTCTAATGCACTTCTGCAGTTTCATCTCAAATTAGAGCATTGCAAGCCACATAAGCTGCACGTTATCCAACGAAATGTGACAATTAATGATGTCAAACTATTTCCAACAGTATATCGCAGGATATACTGTCGCATATGCATGACGATATCCAATCAAACGTTGCATTACAAAAGCAAGTGCATTACAATTCATGATAAAATATGACCAAGGTTATAAAAAAGTTTCATGCTCAATTCAACTGAGCATGAAATTGAAACTGCTCTTAAAAACTAAAATGCTGAAAAACTAAAATTTTCCTTGCTTTAAAACACTCGGATCCTGTATTAATCCTGCTAATAAGAATTGTTGGCATTTTAAAATGTATGAGTAGGGTAAAGTTCATGCTCAGCTGATTTGAGCATGAAAAAAGTTTCATAACCTTGGGGCCTGATGGATGTTGGAAATAGCAACCCAATTTATGCAATCAGATTACATGTATGAAATAAAACCAATTCACCTTTCAGATAACCATGTCTACTGATAGCTTTGTTTACTACAGTGCTGTCTGCTGATAACCTTTGCAAACAGTTTGAGCAAAGATCAGGCACAACAAAATGTCAGGCCTGATCAGGATCCAAACTGTTTGACAGCCTGATGATATTCCTGAAAGAATTTTTCGAAAAAGGTGATACAACAAAATGCACGAATAATTACCCAGCATGCAAAGAATTAAATCCACTGACTGCAAGGTAAACCTCAGATTAATTGTGGGAGATTGAACATGTGCGATTTGTTTGTGGGACTATGTCACATGCTAAGTCATTGTTGCATTGGTCATTTATAAACTATCAGGTGACTCTTGAGTGACCTTCTGGGAATGGTTTGGAAACATCTATTACACATAAAAATTAAATTCAATAACATGCAATCCATATTAAACAGATTGCTCTAGTGGCCTAATCACCTTCTAAATGACAATGAATTCTCACCTGCTGTATTGGAATAGTTAACATTGTCTGGGTCAAGGTCATCTGACTGCAGAAACCTTCCAATTCTCCCAAGAGAAACTGTTCCCTGTAAAAAAACATATCGATGTTCGCCACCTATAATTTGCAGAAGACAACAATTTCAAATTTTGTGGCTTTTTCAAAGTTAACAAATACGGCATGATATTTCATGAGAATTGTCTGCTGGCTGACGATTTTTATGAAATATCATTCCTTATTTATTTCCAAAATTAGGAAAGATGTCGCAAAATTTGTCGTCTACTGCAGTCGTGATTGGTGCTTTTTGGGTTAACTAATTGCCTGCTGGTGACAACTTTTGTTGTCTGCTGATAACCTTTGCAAATAATTCACGCCTGATATTGCTCCAAAAGTTTGTTTGTTTGTGTTGATGCTTTACGTCCCAGTCAACAATTTTTCAGTTGTGTAGGGACAATTTCCTGTCTTCCTGGGTTGAACCAGTGCTAAGCAGCAAATAAAGTGTCTTAATCAAGGACACAACACAGTAACTCTGGTGAATCTCAAACTAGCAACCCTTCGATCCCATGTCTAACCCTCTAACAAATGAACCACTGCGCTTCAACTCATACACTATATGATATAAGCATGGGTAAAAAGTTAATGCTATATCCCCCATTCATATGTATGCAGTTAAATATCAACTCATAGAACATATGATAATATAAGCATGGGTAGAAGGTTAATGATATATCACCCGAGCCGCTTTGGGGAGCCGGTTTTGGAACCATTCCCCATGACAGCTATCTCTGCATTCCTGGCCCTGAAAAACATTAGTCCATTCTCAAACTCACAATATAAAGTGCAATGATTGGCTACTTGCGGACACATGTCCGCAAGCAGCCAATCATTGTGCTTTATTTTGAGTTTGAGATTGACTCAAGTTTTATAACCTCAGGGCCTGGTTTTTTAACCACAGAGTCCACATCTAAATGAGTCTTATCAAAGATGAAACCTCGGTAGGATTAGTCATGTTACCCGCCATGGCTAAAACCATGGAGCATGGAAGGTATGGTAATTCTGTTCCGACTATTCACTCACCACCGATTCATATGTGTGCATCTAAATACCAACTCATACACTCTATGATATAAACATGGGTAAATATATCACCGATTCATATGTGTGCATCTAAATAGCAACTCATAGACTGTATGATATAAACATAGGTAAAAGGATTAATAATGCAGTGTCACCCATTCAAACATGAGCAGTTAAATACCAGCCAACAAACTGTATGATATAACCATCGGTTAGAGAGCAATACTGTATTATCCATTCACACATGTGCAGTTATAGACCAACCAACAAAATGTAAGATATAACCATGGGTTAGGAAGTAATGCTGTCTTATCCAATCACATGTGCAGTTAATACCAACCAACAAAATATATGATATAACCATGGGTTAGAGAATAATACTGTATATTATCCATTCACATGTGCAGTTAAATACCAACCAACAAAATGTATGATATAACCATGGGTTAAAGAATAATGCTGTATTATCCATTCACATGAGCAGTTGAATACCAACCAACAAAATATATGCTAGAGAGCAATGCTGTATTATCCATTCACATGTGCAGTTAAATACCAACCAACAAAATGTATGAAATAACCATGGGTTAGAGAGTAATGATATAAGCATGAGTAGGAGGTTAATGCTGTATCACCCATTCACTGATGCACATTTAACTACAAAAAACCAATACAATGTATGATATAACCATGGGTTAGAGAGAAATGATATAAGCATTAGTAGGAGGTTAATGTTGTATCACCCATTCATTGAAGTGCATTTAAATACCAACAAATAATATGTATGATATAACCATGGGTTAGAGAGCAATTCTATATTATCCATTCACATGTGCAGTTAGATACCAACCAACAAAATGTATGCTATAACCATGGGTTAGAGAGTAATGCTGTGTGACCCATTCACACGTGTGCAGTTAAATACCAACCAATAAAATGAATGAAATAACCATGGGTTAGGAAGTAATGCTGTCATATCCATTCACATGTGCATTTAATTCCATCCAGCAAAATGTATGAAATAACCATGGGTTAGGAAGTCATGCTGACTTATCCATTCACATGTGCAGTTAAATACCAACCAACAAAATGTATGATATAACCATGGGTTAGGAAGTCATGCTGTTTTATCCATTCACATGTGCAGTTAAATACCAATCAACAAAATGTATGAAATAACCATGGGTTAGAGAGCAATGCTGTATTATTAATTCACATGCGCAGTTAAATACCAACCAACAAAATGTATGTTACAAAGCAATGCTGATTATCCATTCACATGTGCACTTAAATACAAAACAATACAATGTATGATATAAGCATGGGTTAGAGAGTAATGATATAAACATAAGTAGGAGGTTAATGCTGTATCACCCATTCAATGAAGTGCATTTAAATACCAACCAATACAATTTATTATATGGGTCTTGACACAAAAAAACATGTCTTCGGGGTTTGTGACCAACAAAGGCGCAGACCAGCCTGCGCATCCGTGCAGACTGATCAGCACCTTTGTTATTTGCTTTTTGAAAAGTATCATATCTTAGCTTGCTTCATGTGAAATTTCAATTTTCTAGTTAGTCTCTGTAGCTGGGGAGACTGGTTTGAAACAATCTTTTTCAGAAAACCCCAAGACAGGTTTTCTCGTGATGAGGCCCATATAAGCATGGTTTAGAGAGTAATGTGGTATTATCCATTCACACATGTGCAATCAAATACCTACCTGTACCACATATGATATGAGCATGGGTAGGAGGTTAATGGGAAATCTAAGAATGGCAAATAATGATAGTGACACAAACGCCTCCTGGGCATTCAGGTAATGAGAATCATCTAAGAGGACGTAGGTGGCAAAGGTGACCACTGTTACCTGAAAAGAAAATGGTATGCATCTTCAACAGTAATGCTATCAATAGATTTACTACCCACCTGGACAACATATGATATAATCATTGGAAGCAAGTTGATGGGAAATCTTAGGATGGAAAACAATGACAGAGACACAAACGCTTTCTGGGCGTTTAGATAATGTGACTCATCAACCAAAACATAGGTGGCAAACGTGGCAACTGTTACCTGAAAAGATATAGAGTATCTCCTGTATTATTAAATTTGTTAAACAAGTTGAGGAAAAAAATAGCAACTAGCATAATGAGGCTTGAATAGGGGTTTTAGGGATACAGGATGTTTGCCATTTTACTTCCAGGGATATAGGATACTATCCATTTTACTTCCAGGGATATGGGATACTGTGTTCAATATTTTGACTACTTTCAGGGATATTGAATATTCAGGGAAAATAATTATGGGGATATTTGCCAGTTTATAAGGGATACTTGCCTGTTTACTTCAAGGGATATGGGATATTTGGCATCCCCCTATACAAGCCTCCATAATCTTCAAGTTTTATTCAACATTTAAATATTTTTTCTCAAAAATAATTAATTAACCTCTACCCTGCCACTATTTATTTGTCCCGAGTCTGCTTTTTAAGTCTCCTGCATATAATATTATTCAAGTGCACTTTAGACTAGATTTTTTTCAATGAAGCAAACAATATGAACCCTGATCAAAGGAAGAAGACTGATCTGGGTCCATATTATTTGCAATATAGGCAGACAAGAGGGGCAGGGGTGATAAAATTCATGACTGGCTGGCTAAGGGTTAAGTTTTGTTTTTTAAACTTACCAAGAAAGGAGCACTAGTCCAGAAGAATGTACTTATAGCATTAAGGTAGGCTGCCTTTTTTAACACATTCAGTTCTTTATCTCGGATCTCTGTGACTTTCTTCTCAAACGAGGGCTCCCAAGCATACAACTTCAATACCTGCATAAGATGACAAACAACATGAACTTATCAGTTATCTTTCTTCCTGTTATTTTGTTTTGTTTTATTCTTTACGTCCCATCAACAATCTTTCAGTTATGTAGGGACAGTTCTTACTGGTTTGAACCAGTACTAAGCTAGGATTAATGTGTCTTGCTCAAGAACACAACACAGAGACACTGGTGAGGCTCGAACCCGCGGTCCCTCATTCTCCAGTCAAGCACTCTACCACTGAGCCACTGCGCTCCACTCTTCCTGTTAAAAATCCTAGACAAATATGCTCTGGAAGGAAAATAACAGTCCAAATTTTCAAGATTTTATCTAGCATCTACAGCTGAGCAGCCTGTTTTGAGTCTAACCTGGTTACAAACATAGTTTTCAAGATTTTATCTAACATTTACATTTGTTTGATTTGATTCTTTTACATCCCAGTCAATAATTTTTCAGTTATGTCGGGACAGGTCTTCCTGGGTTGAATGAACTAGTACTAAGCAAGGATAAATGTGTCTTGCTCAAGGACACAACACAGTGACGCCGGTGAGGCTTGAACCCTTGATCCCTCTGTCTCAAGTCTGTTTCGAGACTTACCTGGTTAAAACATAGGTTTTTTCACAATATTACTCAATTCTCAGTATTGTGCACAGACTAACCTGTTAACCCTTTCATCTAAAGCAATACAGTCCAGTCCCTTTATGACACACCTCATTATAACACAGATTTGGATATAACACAGTCATGTTGTGGCTCCCAAATTTTTTTCCATCAAATTTTACAAAGGTTTTTTCCATTGAATTTTACAAAGGTATCATAGGAAAAAGACCATGAAATGGTCATATTCCTATAATTCTTTTGTAAAATTGTCCTTGTACAACATGATACACTTGAAACAAGGTCCATCCCTATAGATCCAAAATATAGCGTTATAAAGGGACTGCTCTGTATTTCCCACACACCCAATGTTTCTTCTTAACATTGTACTGTACCTTAATTCCATTAAGAACTTCATTCATCAGTTTTATTCTTCCATCTTTGTAGGTCATCTGAGCCACTTGTAGTTTCCTCTGTTTTATAGCAATAATGGCATTGAGGGGCATCATAAGAATCATGATTGCTAAACCAGCCAATACAGACACTCCTGAAATACACATTTACTTATAGGTTTCTTTTGAATCAATTTTAGGAGTGCAGTAGCTCAGTTGGTAGGTCATTAAACTGGGGATCAAAGGGTTGCTAGTTCAAGACTCACCGCCAGCGTAGTCATTGTGTTGTGTACTTGAGCAAGACACTTTATTCACTGCTTAGTACTGGTTCAATCCAGGAAAATAGGAAATCATATGGACATGACTAAAAAATTATCAACTGGAATGTAAAGCATAAAAAGACTGAATCAATATAAGAATCTATCATGGGTGTGAGGGTGGGATAGAAAAATCTGTGCCAAGAATCACCATTTTGCATCACAAGACTTGTAAAGTTATGACGTGATTGCGAGGGGCAGATTTTCCATCAAACCCTCACCCAAATAATGGATTCTTTTTCTTGCTCATCATTGAATTCTGCATTCTTATTTCAAAATAAGCTCCCAAAATTTCCTGATTACGCTGAGATGCAATATTACATTATGACGTCATTTTGACATAAAAGTAGCTTAGCTTGAAAACCATGTGCAGGAGTTCCAATAAAACCAATGTACAGCCCTCACATGACAGTCTGGGTAAAACCACCATTTCACCAAGGATTGTTTTTTCCAATCGGCCCGATCTGGACCAGATTGTCCCCGATCAAACAATCTTTTGATCTGCTTGATGGTCATCTTGAATCGCCTCCTATCACCCTGCTTTTTTTACCCGATTGAGTCCTGACTATATTAACGAATCAAGTCAATTTTTTTGCCAGCTAGGGAAAGCCCCCTGTACCAATAATCTGTGGCGGGGCTTGTTTTTGCTCTTAAAGTCGTTCTACCAGAGCACAGTAACATGGTATTACATTAGAAAATATGCTTAGTTGGAGGCCAAGAGAAAATATTCCAAAGAAGAAGTAAACTTGCGAGTCTTTAAAGGGCTTTCAATTGTTTTTCGTTTCAGTGCCTATTTTTTTAGAAAAGTGTCCTTTTTTAAAATTGTATTTGGTTCATAATTCTCTGGTATTGGTTTAAATTTTTAAATTTATTATAAATCATAGTGATTTTGAGTAAATGTAGAGCCAAATCTTGCTGTTGTATTTAGTAACTACAGATTCTTTTTGACACACTTCACACAATCCTGGACAGAGAGCTGCAGAAAGGTATACGAAAGTTCGCGAGGGTAGAAGAGAGCTCCAGAGGGTATGTGAAAGCTCCAGAGGGCAGGCCCGACAAGGCGACCTTCAAAGGACCCTCGGACGACCAAGACGATCAGCAGCCGATGTGTTTTGATGGGCTACTGTTTTTGAACATGTTTAAAAACAGTAGCCGATCACTTTTTCAGTACCCTACTCTCGTAGGACTGAGGCTATTGCGGCAGACCTTCCCGGGTGATTGTCTGTAATTGTCCACAAGTTCCTGATTGTTTCGCAGATATGCAGCCGATCAACCAAAAATATTGATCGGGTACTCTCGGGACCAAAATAATCCTTGGTGAAATGGGGGTATAAGATAACATGGGTAAGATAGCTAAAAGCTCATATATTCTTATTAGTCGTGCAAGAACACTGCATCTTCTATGATGGTTCATTAACCCTTTACCTCATAGAGACGCCTTTTAATGTTTTCGTAAAACAGAGCAGACCCAGATCAGGCAGCTCTTGTAAGAGCTGCCTGATCAGGGTCAACTCTGTTTGCTTATGGAAATATGATTAGATATGATCCTACACTAGTGGATCTGACAATTTATTTATTTGTTCTATGTACAAGGGTGAAAGTTTATTTATATAATTATTCATAGTGGTTGGAGCTTAGCATGAATCTTCATGAAGGAAAGTGTTAATGAAACATCTCAAAGTGAAACCTGAGACTGAATCTTATATTGTTACCTATTGTGTTCCAGAGCAAAACGAGGGCCAGAGTAATCTGTACTGGCGCTGACCACAACATCCATAAATATCCTGTGATATCCTGAATCCTCTGACAATCTACCGACATCAAGTTGACGATCTCACCAACTGTTGACGTCTTCTTGGCCTCGCTGTTCATTGTGAGAGCCTGATGAATAAGAAACAGTAATAAGAGATCACAGTTTTTATCAAGAATTTAAATTAAGCTTGTAAAACTTTAAAATGGAAATCAAAACAAATTAATTGCCACTTTTCCAACATTTGAACATGGATACTCCAGAAATCTTATTAATATTGACCATTTTGGTACACTCTGATGTTGCACCATAGGTTTAGATAAACAAAATTTTTAGCGTAAAATTGTAAATATTTTCTTACCTATCAGTTGTAACATATGTTGTGGGTACTCAAAAGAACCGTCTCAATGCCACAACATATGTTTTGGTTGAGAAATAAGAAACTTATTTTTTGGTATGCACTCTTAACTAAAGTCATGGCACCATCTGTTTCAAATTCTGATCACAGGTTTCATAGAAGACATTAAAAGTTTTCAATATATTTATAAACATATCTTAGGACAACAGGGGAACTTACATACCTATGGGCAAAGCTTTCCAATGGCCACATTTATTTTGAGATTTTTCTACAGTGCCATCCACTAAACATTCCTCTGAATGACATAAAAAACTTAATTGCTCATCTTGGCTTCGGCTCAGGTGAATGATAAAGCTGATATTCATTGTTGCTTACCATTTAGTAGAATGATCCAAGTCTTTGATGTTTATAGGAGGAAAAAGTGACATTATTCAAGGGCTCTGATTTACAAACAACTGTGCTAATAGACCAGTCAGGAAGATTTTGAGAGAAAGTCAAATAAAAGCATCAATCTTTATTGTTTAATTGTTTTGGAATGACATAAAATATATTATTTAGGCTGCTGGTAGTAATTTATTGCTATTTCATTTCTTAATATGGATTTTATGACATCAAATGGTGAAGACTGATCAGATGTCACAGAATGTGGCATCTGATCTGGGTCTGCACTATTTGCTAATGCCCATTCTTTGGATTCTATGCATAAATGGGTTAAAAAATGATATTGACTATAGTTTACCTTTTTGTAGACTGATCCAATCAGAGCAGACTTTATCCTCATTCCAGTTGTCATACCAAAGTGGAAGTTCTGATGGAAGAATATAGACTGTGTCATAGCCACAACAAACAGACCGGCGGCAAACACATAGCCTTTCCACTCCTGATCATCATTTTCGTTCTCCACATAAGCGATCAGTTCTCTAGAGACAGATAGATATTAGAAGAATATAGACTGTGTCATAGCCACAATAACATAAGCTATCAGCTCTCTAGAAACACAAAGATATTAGAAGAATATAGACTGAGTCATAGCCACAACAAACATAAGTTATCAGCTCTCTAGAAACACAAAGATATTAGGAGAATATAGACTGAGTCATAGCCACAATAAACATAAGCTATCAGCTCTCTAGAAACACAAAGATATTGGAAGTATAAAGACTGTGGCATAGCCACAACAAACAGACCGGCGGCAAACACATAGCCTTTCCATTCCTGATCATCATTTTCGTTCTCCACATAAGCGATCAGTTCTCTAGAGACAGATAGATATTAGAAGAATATAGACTGTGTCATAGCCACAACGAACATAAGCTATCAGCTCTCTAGAAACACAAAGATATTAGAAGAATATAGACTGTGTCATAGCCACAACAAACATAAGCTATCAGCTCTCTAGAAACACAAAGATATTAGAAGAATATAGAGGGTGTCATAGCCACAATGAACATAAGCTATCAGCTCTCTAGAAACACAAAGATATTAGAAGAATATAGACTGTGTCATAGCCAAAACAAACATAAGCTATCAGCTCTCTAGAAACACAAATATATTAGAAAAATATAGACTGTGTCATAGCCACAATGAACATAAGCTATCAGTTCTCTAGAAACACAAAGATATTAGAAGAATATAGACTGTGTCATAGCCACAACAATCATAAGTTATCAGCTCTCTAGAAACACAAAGATATTAGAAGAATATAGACTGTGTCGTAGCCACAACAAACATAAGCTATCAGCTCTCTAGAAACACAAAGATATTAGAAGAATATAGACTGCGTCATAGCCACAACAAACATAAGCTATCAGCTCTCTAGAAACACAAAGATATTAGAAGAATATAGACTGTGTCATAGCCACAACAAACATAAGCTATCAGCTCTCTAGAAACACAAAGATATTAGAAGAATATAGAGGGTGTCATAGCCACAACAAACATAAGCTATCAGTTCTCTAGAAACACAAAGATATTAGAAGAATATAGATGGTGTCATAGCCACAATAAACATAAGCTATCAGCTCTCTAGAAACACAAAGATATTAGAAGAATATAGAGGGTGTCATAGCCACAACAAACATAAGCTATCAGTTCTCTAGAAACACAAAGATATTAGAAGAATATAGACTGTGTCATAGCCACAACAAACAGACCGGCGGCAAACACATAGCCTTTCCACTCCTGATCATCATTTTCGTTCTCCACATAAGCGATCAGTTCTCTAGAGACAGATAGATATTAGAAGAATATAGAGGGTGTCATAGCCACAACAAACATAAGCTATCAGTTCTCTAGAAACACAAAGATATCAGAAGAATATAGACTGTGTCATAGCCACAACAAACATAAGCTATCAGCTCTCTAGAAACACAAAGATATTAGAAGAATATAGACTGTGTCATAGACACAACAAACATAAGCTATCAGCTCTCTAGAAACACAAGGATATTAGAAGAATATAGATGGTGTCATAGCCAAAACAAACATAAGCTATCAGCTCTCTAGAAACACAAATATATTAGAAGAATATAGACTGTGTCTTAGCCAAAACAAACATAAGCTATCAGCTCTCTAGAAACACAAAGATATTAGAAGAATATAGACTGAGTCATAGCCACAACAAACATAAGCTATCAGCTCTCTAGAAACACAAGGATATTAGAAGAATATTGATGGTGTCATAGCCAAAACAAACATAAGCTATCAGCTCTCTAGAAACACAAAGATATTAGAAGAATATAGACTGTGTCTTAGCCAAAACAAACATAAGCTATCAGCTCTCTAGAAACACAAAGATATCAGAAGAATATAGACTGTGTCATAGCCACAACAAACATAAGCTATCAGTTCTCTAGAAACACAAGGATATTAGAAGAATATAGAGGGTGTCATAGCCACAACAAACATAAGCTATCAGTTCTCTAGAAACACAAAGATATCAGAAGAATATAGACTGTGTCATAGCCACAACAATCAGACCGGCAGCAAACACATAGCCTTTCCAGTCCTGATAATCATTTTCGTTCTCCACATAAGTGATCAGTTCTCTAGAGACAGATAGATATTAGAAGAATATAGACTGTGTCATAGCCACAACGAACATAAGCTATCAGTTCTCTAGAAACACAAAGATATTAGAAGAATATAGACTGTGTCATAGCCACAACTAACATAAGTTATCAGCTCTCTAGAAACACAAAGATATTAGAAGAATATAGACTGTGTCATAGCCACAACAAACATAAGCTATCAGCTCTCTAGAAACACAAGGATATTAGAAGAATATAGACTGTGTCTTAGCCAAAACAAACATAAGCTATCAGCTCTCTAGAAACACAAAGATATTAGAAGAATATAGACTGTGTCATAGCCACAACAAACAGACCGGCGGCAAACACATAGCCTTTCCAGTCCTGATCATCATTTTCGTTCTCCACATAAGTGATCAGTTCTCTAGAGACAGATAGATATTAGAAGAATATAGACTGTGTCATAGCCACAACGAACATAAGCTATCAGCTCTCTAGAAACACAAGGATATTAGAAGAATATAGATGGTGTCATAGCCAAAACAAACATAAGCTATCAGCTCTCTAGAAACACAAAGATATTAGAAGAATATAGACTGTGTCATAGCCACAACAAACATAAGCTATCAGCTCTCTAGAAACACAAAGATATCAGAAGAATATAGACTGTGTCATAGCCACAACAAACATAAGCTATCAGTTCTCTAGAAACACAAGGATATTAGAAGAATATAGAGGGTGTCATAGCCACAACAAACATAAGCTATCAGTTCTCTAGAAACACAAAGATATCAGAAGAATATAGACTGTGTCATAGCCACAACAAACAGACTGGCGGCAAACACATAGCCTTTCCAGTCCTGATAATCATTTTCGTTCTCCACATAAGTGATCAGTTCTCTAGAGACAGATAGATATTAGAAGAATATAGACTGTGTCATAGCCACAACGAACATAAGCTATCAGTTCTCTAGAAACACAAAGATATTAGAAGAATATAGACTGTGTCATAGCCACAACTAACATAAGTTATCAGCTCTCTAGAAACACAAAGATATTAGAAGAATATAGACTGTGTCATAGCCACAACAAACATAAGCTATCAGCTCTCTAGAAACACAAGGATATTAGAAGAATATAGACTGTGTCTTAGCCAAAACAAACATAAGCTATCAGCTCTCTAGAAACACAAAGATATTAGAAGAATATAGACTGTGTCATAGCCACAACAAACAGACCGGCGGCAAACACATAGCCTTTCCAGTCCTGATCATCATTTTCGTTCTCCACATAAGTGATCAGTTCTCTAGAGACAGATAGATATTAGAAGAATATAGACTGTGTCATAGCCACAATGAACATAAGCTATCAGCTCTCTAGAAACACAAGGATATTAGAAGAATATAGATGGTGTCATAGCCAAAACAAACATAAGCTATCAGCTCTCTAGAAACACAAAGATATTAGAAGAATATAGACTGTGTCATAGCCACAACAAACATAAGCTATCAGCTCTCTAGAAACACAAAGATATCAGAAGAATATAGACTGTGTCATAGCCACAACAAACATAAGCTATCAGCTCTCTAGAAACACAAAGATATCAGAAGAATATAGATGGTGTCATAGCCACAACAAACATAAGCTATCAGTTCTCTAGAGACAGATAGATATTAGAAGAATATAGACTGTGTCATAGCCACAACAAACATAAGCTATCAGCTCTCTAGAAACACAAGGATATTAGAAGAATATAGACTGTGTCATAGCCACAACAAACATAAGCTATCAGCTCTCTAGAAACACAAGGATATTAGAAGAATATAGAGGGTGTCTTAGCCAAAACAAACATAAGCTATCAGCTCTCTAGAAACACAAAGATATTAGAAGAATATAGATGGTGTCATAGCCACAACAAACATAAGCTATCAGCTCTCTAGAAACACAAATATATTTGAAGAATATAGACTGTGGCACAGCTACAACAAACAGACCCGCGGCTCCACATAATGCAGCATTTCATCTGGGTCTTCACTGTTTGCCAAAGTACCTGTTTACCAGTATCCAGAATGAAAAGGGTTAATTATATAAATTTTCTTGAATCACAAATGTTTTAATGTTTTCCAGTTCCCTTGTTAAAAATTAGAAACCTTCCCTAGAGATCTGGCAAATATATTTGTATGGAAAACTGTATGATTTAAATAAATGTTCTATAATTTGGGACACTTTTCTCGTCCTGTTCTAAAATAAAATGTTGGTTATCAAGGCTGGAATTTGCAAAATGCTTGTCAGAATAGCAAACAGCAAAGACCCTGATCAGACTGCTTCTTTAGAAGCAGTCTGATCTGGATCTGCACTGTTTGTCTAGGCAATTTTAGCAGAAAACTAGTGTTTGAAATTTAGAACATTTACCGTATGGTTTACAATTTTAGAGCCTTCAACTGCATATAGCTTTTGAAAATAATATACAGTACAACCTGTCTTAAGCAGAGACTCAAAAATAGACAAAACTAAGATCTTAATGACAAATGGTAGCTAAATGAAGGCCAAAAGTATTGCAGAATGCTCCCTTTGGGGCATTTGGCAATATTTTTGACCTTCTTTTAGCGATAATTGGTCTTAAAACCCAATATTTGGTCTTTTTGAGAGTGGTTGTTTTAGACAGGTTTTACTGAATAACTTACTTCAAAATCATAGGATTCACAAACTGAAGTAGATCATAGATGAATTTGAATGCCCAACTTGTGAGTAGGCTGCGTCCGAACACCCTCACCAGCACCATAAACAATGATGGACTCTTTCCTTTCTTCTTCTTCTTTCCATCCTCAGTTTTGCTGGTCTGTGGGTCATACTTCTTAGCATTATGTGACTGTAGTAATGGCACACGCTCTGAGTTATATGCAGAGTTCTGTCGCTTGTATGAATCTCTGCGAGACTTTGATTCCCTAAAATATATAGCAACAAGAAATGATTATAATCTGTTTTGCTGGTCTGTGGGTCATACTTCTTAGCATTATGTGACTGTAGTAATGGCACACGCTCTGAGTTATATGCAGAGTTCTGTCGCTTGTATGAATCTCTGCGAGACTTTGATTCCCTAAAATATATAGCAACAAGAAATGATTATAATCTGTTTTGCTGGTCTGTGGGTCATACTTCTTAGCATTATGTGACTGTAGTAACGGCACACGCTCTGAGTTATATGCAGAGTTCTGTCGCTTGTATGAATCTCTGCGAGACTTTGATTCCCTAAAATATATAGCAACAAGAAATAATTATAATCTGTTTTGCTGGTCTGTGGGTCATACTTTTTAGCATTATGTGACTGTAGTAACGGCACACGCTCTGAGTTATTTGCAGAGTTCTGTCGCTTGTATGAATCTCTGCGAGACTTTGATTCCCTAAAATATATAGCAACAAGAAATAATTATAATCTGTTTTGCTGGTCTGTGGGTCATACTTCTTAGCATTATGTGACTGTAGTAACGGCACATGCTCTGAATTATATGCAGAGTTCTGTCGCTTGTATGAATCTCTGCGACTTTGATTCCCTAAAATATATAGCAACAAGAAATGATTATAATCTGTTTTGCTGGTTTGTGGGCCATACTTCTTAGCATTATGTGACTGTAGTAACGGCACACGCTCTGAGTTATATGCAGAGTTCTGTCGCTTGTATGAATCTCTGCGAGACTTTGATTCCCTAAAATATATAGCAACAAGAAATGATTATAATCTACTGATTATAAAGTCTCCCAAACCAACTTAAATAGTCCTCAGACCAAGTATACAGGGACTGGTAAGTGACATACAGGTAAATGTATATATTGGAAATACGTTGTCAAGGCTGAGCTTTCAAAACTGGCGTATTTTGAAGATTAAATAATCATATCTCCATTATTTCTCTGCATATCCATAATTTTTCTTCAAAAAGCAATGGTTCAATATACTAACTTTAAGAATGTGTTGTTATATCTATTGAAAGTTTATCCGTCTTTATGAACATCAGCAAGAAAGCAATGTACCCTTTTAGCTTTTTTCGGCATCTTTCCGTGAAAATCGACAGAAATCAACCTAAAAACATGATAGAACTTCATTTACTGTAACTTGTAATGTAATTTTATAGGCTGTAGTACTTTGAAATAGCGCTAAAACAAAGCCTTGGCTACATAACAGTGTATTTCCATCAGTGACCAATCTGTTTATACTGGGTCCGAGAATAGTCCCAGGCGCCATGCATGCTCTGATCTAGACCCTGTTTCTTTCCCTGTTGATGTCAATGAATGTGTTTTATCACAAGGAACAATAATATATATTGTTTAGAGGTGTGTATCTAAACAGTTTTTGAGCTATCAAGCCCTTTATGAACTAGAGGGGGTGAAGTATACCCCTAGGGGATCTCCTGTCTGTGTCAAAGGATATGTATTATCAAAAAGAACAATAATATAATATGGTTTAGGGGTGAGGATATAAAACGTTTCTGAGATAATAGGGCTTTAATGAATTGGTTGGGCCTGTGCATGCCTCCAGGTCAGCCCTTGAGTCCCATATTTCAAATTTCAAAAAATCGTGCAAGACTTCATCTCATATAAGATCATATAAAAATTCAGAATAATCCATTGAGTGGTTAGTGAGAAATAGTCTGACAAATTTGGGCAGTTTTTGGCACGCCTGCAGTCCAGCCTTAGAGTCAGACATTTTTAAAACCCTCTTACACAACTTCACATCCATATCTAGCATACCCTTAAATTTCAGACTGATCAGTCCAGTGGTTACTGAGATCCCCTGCCCGACAAACTTTTGGCAGAAACAAAAAGAAATAGAAGAATAATAATAGGTTATGGGTGGGGAACTGAAAGGGTTCCAAGATATAAGCCTTACATATACAGTGTAATGTGTATAAAGTTGAAGATGAATTCCACTTTTTCCTTGTGTGCCCTGCCTTTGATGATATCAGGGAATTATACTTTAAGCCAGAATGGAAAAATGCTATAACAACCAAACAAACATTTTATAACATCATGTCTAGTAATGCTAAGTTAGATATTTTATCAGTCGCCAAATATTTGCTAAGCTCTTTTTCTCTTGGGAAAGAATTACGACACACTGTTTAACTGATTTACAACCAATCTAAATAATCAACAGTTTATAACATGTACAATATCGGTGGATATATATCATGTATTATAACATAGCTAAAAGCATATTGTGTATGTCTCTCAATTTTTGCATTGTAATGTATATGTATTATGGGCCGGTGGCCTTCAATTGCAAAATAAAATATTTGTATTGTATTGTAGGACTAGGGCATAGCCCTAGCAGATCCCAGTTGGTTTCATTGCAAGTTTGGCCATTATCCATCTATCTCTTCTGTAGATAGAGTGCAGACAAGTACTGGTATCTATGCCAATGCTGATATGACCCTGATGGGATCTGCACCAAAAACAATATGCCCATCCTCGAAAAGGGAAGGGACATAAAAAATGGTTTCAAATATAGAGCAATCTGGTATTATCATCAGATGCCGGACATATGTGATAATTCTAATGAAAAAAGTCAATAAGCAATGCTTATTAGCTACCCCCCGCACAGTAAGAGTCAGTGAAAAAACTTGGCAAGTTATAGTTCGAACAAGAAGACCTTAGTTTTGATAAGAAGATTTCAGTAGAATCTGTGCAAACAAAAATTATAAACTCCTTCATGCATATGTTCAATGTGTCTACATTGTATCCGCAAAGTATCAAATTGTTCCATCAAAAGCTGTAGTAGGAGTTGATCAGCCCATGAAGGCACCATCTATGCATATACAAAAGCCTAATAAGGGAAAAATTGTCTAAGTTCTCACAGCTGTCATTTCGTCAAAAATTATTTTTTCTGAACAAAACTCCTTCATGCATATGTTCAATGTGTTTAAATTGTATAGGCAAAGTCTGAAATTGTTCCATCAAAAGCTGTGGTAGGAGTTGATCGGCCCATGAAGGCACCATCTATGCATATACAAAAGCCTTATTAGGGAGAATAGTCTAAGTTCTCACAGCTGTCATTTTGTCAAAAAATATTTTTTCTAAACCAAACTTCTTCATGCATATGTTAAATGTGTCTACATTGTATAGGCAAAGTATCAAATTGCTCCATAAAAAGCTGTGGTAGGAGTTGATCGGCCCATAAAGGCACTGTCTATGCATATACAAACACCTTATTAGGGAAAAATTGTCTAAGTTCTCACAGCTGTTATTTTGTCAAAATTATCTTTTCTGAACTAAACTCCTTCATGCATATGTTCAATGTGTCTACATTGTATAGGAAAAGTATCAAATTGTTCCATCGAAAGCTGTGGTAGGAGTTGATTGGCCCGTATATGGCCTATAATAGCATAAGCACAAAGCACTATATTAAAAGCCATTTAGAACTACAAAGGGAAATAACTCTAATAGAATTGGCCCCTAGCCCTTACTTTTTTGTCTCAAGTATTTGTCTTGCATATATGAACATGTTTGCAAGGTTTGATGAAAATCCAGCAATGCCTCTTCGAGTTATTAAGGAAAAAGCACTATATTAAAAGCCATTTAGAACTACAAAGGGAAATAACTCTAAGAGAATTGGCCCCTAGCCCTTACTTTTTTGTCTAAAGTATTTGTCTTGCATATATGAACATGTTTGCAAGGTTTGATGAAAATCCAGCAATGACTCTTAGAGTTATTAAGGAAACAAAGCGTTACGGACGGACGCACGGACTGACGGACGGACGGACAGACGCACGGACGGACAACGTGAAAACAGTATACCCCCTACAAACAAAGTTTGAGGGGGGTCCCCCCGCACAGTAAGAGTCAGTGAAAAAACTTGGCAAGTTATAGTTCGAACAAGAAGACCTTAGTTTTGATAAGAAGATTTCAGTAGAATCTGTGCAAACAAAAATTATAAACTCCTTCATGCATATGTTCAATGTGTCTACATTGTATCCGCAAAGTATCAAATTGTTCCATCAAAAGCTGTAGTAGGAGTTGATCAGCCCATGAAGGCACCATCTATGCATATACAAAAGCCTAATAAGGGAAAAATTGTCTAAGTTCTCACAGCTGTCATTTCGTCAAAAATTATTTTTTCTGAACAAAACTCCTTCATGCATATGTTCAATGTGTTTAAATTGTATAGGCAGAGTCTGAAATTGTTCCATCAAAAGCTGTGGTAGGAGTTGATCGGCCCATGAAGGCACCATCTATGCATATACAAAAGCCTTATTAGGGAGAATTGTCTAAGTTCTCACAGCTGTCATTTTGTCAAAAAATATTTTTTCTAAACCAAACTTCTTCATGCATATGTTAAATGTGTCTACATTGTATAGGCAAAGTATCAAATTGCTCCATAAAAAGCTGTGGTAGGAGTTGATCGGCCCATAAAGGCACTGTCTATGCATATACAAACACCTTATTAGGGAAAAATTGTCTAAGTTCTCACAGCTGTTATTTTGTCAAAATTATCTTTTCTGAACTAAACTCCTTCATGCATATGTTCAATGTGTCTACATTGTATAGGAAAAGTATCAAATTGTTCCATCGAAAGCTGTGGTAGGAGTTGATTGGCCCGTATATGGCCTATAATAGCATAAGCACAAAGCACTATATTAAAAGCCATTTAGAACTACAAAGGGAAATAACTCTAATAGAATTGGCCCCTAGCCCTTACTTTTTTGTCTCAAGTATTTGTCTTGCATATATGAACATGTTTGCAAGGTTTGATGAAAATCCAGCAATGCCTCTTCGAGTTATTAAGGAAAAAGCACTATATTAAAAGCCATTTAGAACTACAAAGGGAAATAACTCTAAGAGAATTGGCCCCTAGCCCTTACTTTTTTGTCTAAAGTATTTGTCTTGCATATATGAACATGTTTGCAAGGTTTGATGAAAATCCAGCAATGACTCTTAGAGTTATTAAGGAAACAAAGCGTTACGGACGGACGCACGGACGGACGGACAACGTGAAAACAGTATACCCCCTACAAACAAAGTTTGCGGGGGGTATAACTATCAGTATATTTCATGGGAGAGCAGTGGCTCAGTGGTAGAGTGCTTGACTCGAGACCTAAGGGCCGCGGGTTCGAGCCTCACCGGCGCCACTGCGTTGTGTCCTTGAGCAAGAACATTTATCCTAGCTTAGTACTGGTTCAACCCAGGAAGACCCGTCCCTTTATAACTGAAAGATTGTTGATGGGACGGAAAGAATCAAATCAAACAAAATCAGTATATTTCAAAGTAATATCAGGACTTTAGTTAAGAGTGTGTAACAGAAAAATAACTTTCTTATTTTTCAACCAAAACCAATGTTGTGGGTACTCAAAAGAACCGTCTCAATGAGACGGATCTTTTGAGCGCCTAAAACACATGTTTAAATTGATGGATAATTAAATAATCACACTTTTACGCTGAATTTTTATGCTTAACTGGCCCTATGTTAAAGCCTCATTTCCTTGTACTGATAAAGAATATTAATCCCCCATGCTTTTGAAAAAGCGTCTGGGAACACTGTGATTGCCCTTTTCCCTCTGTCATCAATCTGTTGTTCCTATACCTCTGGACCAAATCCAACCAAATGTGCTAAGTGACTTATTTACACAAGTGGGCATGCAACAGCATTTAAATTTTGGAGTTTGAGAATTTGTGATGGCATGACATTTAATGCTCAATACCAATTATTTCCATGTTTATTCCATCTTGTGTGTTGGAAATATCCGATTTGTACCTGTGAAAATTCAGAAAATAAAGCAGGGCACAAAAATATTGAAATATTGCACTTGTCCTGCAGGACGAGTGACTTACAATTTTCACTCATCCTGCAAACACATGTATTTGTCCTTTAAAAGTGTATGAGAGAGTAAAATATGTAATATGACTTCCCTAGAGTAATTCTTTGGGAAGAATTACTTATCCTTTCTAGATTTCGCTCATAATTACAAGCGGACGAGTGGAAATTTTTTCCCCTGTAAAGGATGAACAATTTTAGAACTTGTGAATTTTTTCTATTTTTTCAACACACGAGACGAAATATATATGGTTTTTACACAAAAAGTATCACAGATTTACTTTGATTCATAGTAGACATGTATTAATAGACTTTTCGCTTACTGTTAAGGCGTCAACTTTAATATTCATATCTGGGCGCGGTTCGGCTATTTCATCTGCTAAACAAGAGAAATCAGGTTCTATTTATAATTTGATGAAGAATTAATCAGTTGTTTGGGCCGCGCAAACGTGTGTGCATTTCATGAAAATCCTAACCGTATACACACTGAATTCTCATTTATTAACTCTTAAGCACATAATCACAAAATGTATGTTTTTTGTTGTCCACTAAAATATTTGAAGCCTCATAGACAAGGAGCAGTCTGATTTGGGTCCACAATGTTTGCCTCTATGCTTATGTTAAATAGACATTTTCAGATGCAGTTATTTGCTGGCGTTTTAAGGACTAAATAATGTGTTTTGCGTCTATACTTAGGTATGATGCAAGATGATACAGTTACTTTTGAATAAAACCACGCCACATTTTCAGCTTTTACCTATGTCTAAGGTTGACAAATCCTAATTACGCATTCATGAGGTGCCCCCTTTACAGTAAGCAAAAAGTCATATAATATCTTACTCTATTTTCTTGTATTTCTGCACTTCAGTCCTCCATGTTTCCTCAAACTTTGGTATAAAACTTTCACTCTTGTCTCTAGGGTTCAACTCCCACAAATCTTCTTCCTTGATACCTTTACGGTACCCAGTCACAACCAATCTGAAGAGTTAACAGGAATGACATATGAGCTCTGATTTACAAAGTTGCACTGATTATAAATGCTGCTCTGGACCTAAGTCACCAAAATACTGATTGTAAATTGACATATCTATTAGGGGAGACTATGTAAATTAATTGCCCCCCCCCCCCCCCCCCACCACAAACACATACACTCACTTACCTGCCAAGGAATTTTTATGAGATTTTTATGTACACTGAAGGTCTTTAAAAACTCAAAAAAATGAAAATTATTATTTTTTGAACCCAGAACATTGTCTTCTTTCACAAGCTGGAAACGACACTCTGCCGCTATCTATACCTAAAACAGGCATTTTTATAGACAATGGCCACCACCAGCTACGCATCCGTGATTTACTATTTTTTGCATGTTGCTTCCCCACGAATCAATGAAGCAAAATGTTTTATCATTTCACATATAGCTTGTAGGTATACATGTATGAAAAAACACACTAGCTTTAGTTTTACAGCTTTATTATTCATGCCATGTTTGTCTGAGCATGAACGACCTGCCGCAATTGGAATGTTAAAAGTCGTGCATGTGTTTCTGGCGTCACCAGATATTATAATTGCCATCAGTCAGCTATACAGCACCTCAGAGATTGTTACCAGGCTACTAGGACAGTTAAAGGTCAACACAGGCCTGGTCAACTAAGAATGGCGACCGACATTAAGACTGTAACTAACGCTGATTATATCGATGAGATATACATCGACAATATCTGTTCCAGGTGGCTACCAACACTGTCAGACAATTAGCAGGGCTCCAAGGGTAATTTGTTTTATATTTTTAATAAAAATATTTTATTACAATAACTTTAAATCACGCCCAATTTCAAGACAAATTTCAAATTGCAGCTTTAGAATCTAAGGGTATTGTCTTTTGATAGACTGATGCTCTAAAATTATTTATCATTTTGATATGAAATTTAAATCATGTATTCTTGACATATTGATGTTTATTTCTGCCAAATCTCAATAAAATTGATACATTAAAAAGTTAATAATTTTTTTAAATTTCGATTTTTGCATTTTTAAAGTCCTTCAGTGTATGCATGTTTTGGATGTTGAACTTGGACATTTTTTTTATGCCCACAACAAATAGAACTTAGACATATTTTTACGTCGGTGCCTGCTTTATTTAATATGTAACATGTAACAGCTTCCATTCTTTTAATATAAAATCCTGTTTGATATGTTTCATATCTATTGTACCTCTGTCTGCATGTGAAATTACAGTAAAAATATTGACAACTGAGTTAATGCAAAATTTAAGTATTTGATCTTTGACCCCGCCTAGGGGGGTGGCTTAAAATTTTAATCACTGGCATGCTTATCTACAGGCTCTGGGTAATCGTCATATATAATAGTTTTGGAGAAATGTGAAGTTTACTACACAAAAAAGGCAATATAGCTTTTGCATTTGCCAATACCTAGGTCAAAAAGGGCTATAACTCAGTCAAAATTTTGTTGGTGACCTCCAAATTCGAACTTGACCAGTATTTAATGATTCTTTACCCTTCTGTAAACTTTGAATGAAATTTTTCCATCCTTTCAAAAGTTATTGATCGGAAACCACTATTTAGCCAAAACCTAACTAAAAAAAGGGCCATAACTCAGTCAAAATTTTGCGGATGACCTCCATATTCGACCTTGACCTGTATTTTATGATGCTTTACACTTCTGTAAACTTTGAATGAAATTGATGCATCCTTTCAAAAGTTATCGATCGGAAACCAAAAGTGTGACAATGTGGACGCCGATGGAGACATGATCCCTATGTGTCGACCATGCTTCGCAGGCGACACAATGTATTCGTGACAAGTATTCAAGACAGGTATTAAAATAATAATTCTATCCACCTTGAATTACTCTGAAGTTATCAGAGAAAGAGAGAATACTCACGATGTAATCCACCAAAAGGTGAGTCGGGACAGAAATGAAGCACTAACTTCAGGACACTGCGGCTGAAATAGAACAAAGCAAATGAGCCGCGGCATGAGATTTCCAACAATTTGACATTTTGACAAGAATAGACTCAAATGAGCCTCTGCAGCGTCCTGTTCAGCTTAGAAACTCCAAATGGTGTTCAGTCAGTAGCTTAACAATCATAGAATACTCAAGCGACTAGCAAAGGCTCTGATCAGACTGTGCTTATGCGCAGGCTGATCTGAAGCTTTGCTGGTCACACATACCACATTGTTGGAAATCTCATGCACTGCCTCAAATGTAACCTCAGTGATTTAAATCAACTATTCATCTGTGAGATAAGCAAAAAATTTCAGCATACAATTGTAAATATTTTCTTACCCATCATTTTTAACATATGTTTTGGGTGCTCAAAAGAACCGTCTCATTGAGACGGTTCTTTTGAGTACCCACAACATATGTTTTGGTTGAGAAATAAGAAAATTATTTTTTTGTTATGCATCTGCATTCATCTGTGAGATAAATCAAAAATTTTCAGCAGACAATTGTAAATATTTTTCTTACCCATCATTTTTAATTCATATGTTTTGGGTGCTCAAAAGAACCGTCTCATTGAGACAGTTCTTTTGAGTACTCACAACATATGTTTTGGTTGAGGAATAAGAAAATTAATTTATTGTTATGCACCAGGTCCTGTATTCATCTGTGAGATAAAGTCTAAATTTCCTTTGCTGATTTACTCATAGCATGAATGCAGATATGAGTGTGTATTTGAATTATTTTTTTTAATTGCTTCTCGAGGGAGGTCTGTACGGCTCTCTGTGAAATACCTTGATGACTAAAAAAATGACCACAACCACCCCCTGACAGAATTTACTGGATCCGCCCATGGCACAGACACATCAATAACAGGTATAAGTAGGACTTGGACTTATTCAGGATACATATGGGTGTGTATATGCACAGGCTTGTCTGTGCCTTCATTGTTGATATTGCAATATTTACATTTTCAAAGTCAGCCTTTAATTGATCTTTAGAATTTTGCAACCCTTCATAGCCTCATGAACGACACAAAATTTGATTGACAGCTGCCAAGCTCACATGCCTGTGCAATTCGCTTCGAACATTGAATTCATTCGCCAGAAATGACACTGGTGTTGTGATTGACAGCGAGCCACACCTGAATTGCACGTGCAAAACAAGCTTCTTGTTTGCTCCATTGGCTGTCTGTTATCATACTGGCTGTTCCACTTTCCGTTTTGCACTCCAACAAAACCGTTAATACGATAAAATATTAAATACAAAATTGTTTTATCTCCTGAATTATAAATAATTTCTATATGTTAGTTATTTATAATAAAATGTAAATATAAGCAATAAATTCAATTTTTGGAAGATTCATGGAATCCTGAATACTTCGGGTCTCTTGCAAAGTTAACGTGAAGTGCTTCGGGCTTCACTTACTTTGCAAGAGACCCGAAGTATTCATGATTATATGAACCTTCCAAAAACCAAATCATTTCTTAAACAAAATCAGGTTTTCTTGCAATGGGGCCAAATATCTATAATCTTACCCTGCCTAGTTGCTGATATCCTCTCCTCTGTATCTTCTCAGCAAAGCTTGTTAGTGTCAGTTGAAACAAAAGTAGGGCAAAATAGATGTAAAACAACACAAACGTTCTAATCTTACCCTGCCTAGTTGCTGGTATCCCCTTCTCTGTATTTTCTCAGCAAAGCTTGTCAGTGTCAGCTGCACCAAAAGTAGGGCAAAATAGATGTAAAACAACACAAACGTTCTAATCTTACCCTGCCTAGTTCCTGGTATCCTCTCCTCTGTATCTTCTCAGCAAAGCTTGTCAGTGTCAGTTGCACCAGAAGTAGGGCAAAATAGATGTAAAACAAGACAAATGTGAATAATTCATCACCCTCATATTTCTGAAATAGCAAAAGAAACAAGTTTTATTACATACAGTCAGTCCCGTTACTACGCGCCGATTGGGGTCCACGAATCTCATTCGCGATATACGCGGGACGCGTACTAACGAATTCAGAAAAAAAATCTAAAAAAAAAAAAAAAAAAAAATTTTTTTTTTTTTTTTTTAAATTTTGGGAGCCAAGGCCGAAACTAGCTAGTCTGGCCCAGGAAACTTTTACACTCTAGTTTCAAGTCTTCAGTGCATTCTTTGCTTCCAGAGAATAACCTTTTTTAAGAACAAAGTCAGTGTGGGTGGGGTATTCTGTTTTCAGGAGAGATTCTGGGGTTATTTAAATTCCAATAACACTTACTCTTAATTATTCAGATAATTTAATAAACACAAGCTCAGTATCATATATTTTGTACTTCAAATCCCTCCAAAATAACTCAATTTTAAACAAAAATCAAGCATTTCAAAAATTGAAGAAGATATCTTCACATTGGTGTTACAGTATATGCGGCGTTATGGTAAACATTATACCTGCTAAAACGTCTGGCAGTAGAGTCAAATACTCTTATAATTATTGATTGGATAATTCTTACTGACCTCAAAGGTCAACTTCAATGAGCTGTATGTTGATTGGCTGATATTTAATCTGTGTTATGGATAATGAATATTCAATTAAGCAAGGTTGTGTCACAGGTCAATGACCGTTTTTACTGCTGTGAAAACACCCTGAGGTAACTAGATAATTGGACGTCTGGCTTGTGTTGTAAACTCAGTAGGTGTGAACTTTATATTGATTTTAATCAATTGCTACAATTGTACAGGAAACTATCCAGACAAACGTTTAGACAGGTGACAGGGCAGAAAGATACAATACACAACATCTTTATGTCAAATTACCCAGTGGAAATCGTGTCAACCTTTTGTGCAGACTGCTCACTGGCGTTTTTACAACAAGAAGAGATTAATTAAGAATACATTATTTATTTCAAGAGTGAATAGTAATGTTTTGGCGAAACAAATTAGTAGTTTAGTAAACAGCCGTTTGGAAAGATGAAAAAAATTCTTAAAAAAAAAAAAAAAAAAAAAAGTTTTTTTTTTTTTTTTTTTTTTTTTTTTTTTTTTTTTTTTAAATTTTGGGAGCCAAGGCAGATCCGCGCTATAAGCGTACTCGCGTAATAACGCGACGAGTACTAACGGGACTGACCTGTAACTGTAAAAAATGATTAAATTATGCAATAAAACCCAGGGAACAATATTACTCCATATCTGTATTATTATACCCGCTTTTTTCTTTAGAAAAAAAGGGTATATTAATTTTGAACCAAAGTTGGTCCGTCATCCGTCTCCTAAATCCGCCCGTCTGTCTGTGAGTCCGTGCGTCTGTCACGTTTCTTGTAAATGTATCTCCTTCTAAACCAATAGATGTAGTAACTTCAACCTTTGTAGCTGAATAGGTCACATGATGTAGAGGGTACTGATCAACATTTTGTGTGACCTTGACCCCAAGGCCAAGGTCAAAGAATGTATTTTCTGGTAAATGTATCTCCTCCTAAACCGTTAGATGTAGCAACTTCAAACTTTGTAGCTGTATAATTCACATGATGTAGAGGGTACTGGGCAACATTCCATGTGACATTGACCCCAAGGCCAAGGTCAAATAATTAATTTACTTATAAATGCATCTCCTAATAAAATTTTTGACATAGTAACTTCAAACTCTGAAGGCGCATAGGTCACACAATGTAGAGGGCACTGGGCAACATTTCATGTGACCTTAACACCAAGGTCAAGGTCAAATAATGTATTTTCTTGTAAATGTATTTTCTCCTTAACCGTGGGATGTAGCAACATCCTTTCTCCTTTACCATGTGATGTAGCAACATCAAACTTTGCTGTTGCATAGGTCACATGATGACGAGGGTACTGGGCAACAACATTTTGTGTGATCTTGACCCCAAGGTCAAATAATGTATTTTCTTGTAAATGCATCTTCTCCTTAACCATGGGATGTAGCAACATCAAACTTTGCTGGTGCATAGGTCACATGATGTAGAGAGAACTGGGCAACATTTTGTGTGACCTTGACCTCCTTGACCTTGGGGTCAAGGTCAAATAATGTATTTTCTTGTAAATGCATCTCCTTAACCATCGGCCGTAGCGACTTCAAACTTTGCAGATATATAGGGCACATGATGTAGAGGGCAATGCTTCATGTGGGCTTGACCCAAGGTCAAATCAAATACTTCTTGTAAATGCATTTCCTTCTAAACCGTTGGACATAGAAACTTCAAACTTTGCAGGTGCATAGGTCATATGATGTAGAGGATACTGGGCAACATTTCATGTTTGTCCTTGACCTAAGGTCAAGGTCAAAGGTTAAATAATGTACTTTCTTGTAAATGCATTTCCTCCTAAACAGTTGGACAAAACAACTTCAAACTTTGCAGATGCTTTGGTTAGATCAAAAGCGGGTATTTGCAATGGTGCACCATCGACTGAAGTCTAGTTATTATTACTATTATTACATAAAATCCGTGCCACATGCTTTTAACAGTCATGTTTCAACGGCACAAACTTGTGTATTAACATGGCAATTCACGTGCTGTAAATGCACAGAATTGGTACCTTAATACACTCCTTCTGGGCCACTTTATTTTATGACAGCCGATCCGTTTATCATTCTTATAAGTTAAGTTAAACCTGTCACAAGCGGCCACTTACAAATAGACAAAACAAAGGTATTAATGGCAAATAGTAGCTTAATGAAGGTCGGAAGTATTGCAGAATGCTCTCTTTTGGGCATTCTGCAATACTTTTGACCTGCATTAAGCAATAATCGGTCTTGAAAACCAATTTTTGGTCTTCTTTTGAGTGGCGGCTTAAGACAGGTTTTACTGTATATATAGCTTAGCCCTGGTCCATGACAATTAATGAAAACGTCCAACCACCTGTCGACGGTGAAACAGAGACAAAATACAGTGCCATACCATTCGTAAATCGTAAATATATTATGGTGATTTTATGCATTAATTATAACGATCATACATTGCTTTTCAATGCATTAACGTTCCCCTGAGGTTTTCAACTTCTCCTGAGGGACCTGGTGAATGTAAATGCATGAAAAACCATGTTTGATCCCTATATTGGCTTGATACCCATTGTGGTTGTCTTTCAATCTTTTCTTTTAATGTTTATTGCATCTCTTGAAAAGCTGTCATGCGTGAATAAAGGGACCAGCATATCATAAAAACTCAATTTTTGATTTTTAATTTCATTAACTATCAACTGAAAATGGAAGATATTTGAAGAAAGCATACCCACTCTTGGGATATTTGCTGATATCATTACTGTTATAACCCTTTATCATATGACGTCGCATTTGAGAGTGAAATAACGCCATGCATTTAAAATGATAAACCACTAGTGATTTACAGATTTTCGGGAAACATTATGAAATGATGCATATGGCAAAACCCTAATGTTTTCACGCCCAAATTATGATTTCAAAATAATTTAAATGTCACTATCTAACATCTAACATTCTAAGAATCTAACATTCGTGCCCCTATAGTATTGAATTTATCAAACTCGTTGCGAAAAAGAGATAAAATGCTCGGCAAGCCCCACATTTTCTCTTTTCCTCAACTCGTTTAATAAATTCAATAAAACATGAGCACTCATGTAAGATCTTCAATATAATGTATTAACTGTGTCATGAGAAAAGTTTCTTCGCTTGTCTTGAGCAAAAAAGATAATCCAGTGGTATAAACACTTTACCTTTTTTATGATCAATGTATAGAATGGTATAATGCCCCCTATGGTCATTAACAACCAGAAGATAAACAGCAATCCTGAGGTAATCACTCCCCGCAATCTCTCTAGCTGTACCAACAGGGCCACTAAAAGCTGAAATATATACATAAATACAGTAGACTCTTGCTAATATAATATTCTTAACTAGTAGAAGACTAACAGCAATCCTGAGGTTATCACTCCCTGTAATATCTCTAGCTGTACCAACAGGGCCACTAAAAGCTGAAATATATACATAAATATAGTAGACTCTTGCTTTTATTCTTTACTATTAGAAAGCTAACAACAATCCTGATTATATCACTCCCCGCAATCTCTCCAACTGTACAAGCAGGGCCACTATACATATGAATACAGTAGAATCTTGCTAACATTCTTAACTACCAGAAGACCAACAACAATTGTGGGGTTATCACTCCAAAAAGTCTCTCTAACTGTACCGGGTCACTAACTGTCTGAATATATACATACGAGGGGGCGATTGATAAGTTTGCGGAATTGCTTTATTACTGAAATCTGAAATAGAAAGTGAGAAAACAAAATACATCACAATATATGTTTACTCAAGACGGACATTGAGCTCAAATTCCATTTAGATATATTGAAAAATAAAATTAACATGATAAATTGAACAACAGTACTATGTAGGACTTGAAGCACGTCAAAGTCAAGCTGACGTAACTTAAACGTCAATGTCAACTGTTCGATTCATTTTCTCCATGTAATCACCACCTGGGGCCATCCACTTTTCATGTCTGTGTACCCATGATTTATCTGACGTTACCTTAAACCAATGCTGACTGAATGAAAAAAAATGCGCATGAGTTGTTGCGTAATTATAATGTGGTTTCAAACCCTCAAGCTCTTTTTGTCAGTTCAGGGAACAGACTAAATTTTAAAAGGGGTGGGGTGCTTAATCCGGACAAAATAGCAGGTTATGATAGGAGAATGAATACAAGCAGGTCAATTTGCAGTTCTGTATCGTGAGCACAATCTGCAGAGGCGTTTTGAATTTGTTTTAATGTTTTCTAACGGTGGTGGTATTTTGAGTCTCACACAAAATTTGAAAACCACGCGCAACCCATTGTCATCTCTTGACGTCAAGCAACGTTTTGAAGCCATGAACATACCAGGCTGCTAAGAGGTAACTGCATAGCATAGCGACTTCAAATTTTCTGTAAATGATGATGATACGTCATGATATTGTCAGTTGCGTTCACATCAAATTTGTATTAAATTTGACTGCACCCAACCATATTAAATGTATTCAAAATATGTTAAATAACAGCGTGCTTCAAGTCACAAAACAGTGGTTGCTATGGATACCATTTATTCTTCTTAAGTATAAAATATTTATTCACCTACCTTATAATGAAATAGAAAATAAGTTGTTTTACTAGCATACAAGTTTTCATGTGATTTGATAAAGATATAAATTAATGAGAGGAGAATTCCACAAATTTATCAATCAGCCCTCGTATGTTATAAGTCTTGACCTGTGACCACATTTTAAGAAGTCCTATCACACGGGTGGTAAACCTAGGAACTACCACGAAATTGTGTTAACGTAATTTTGTTCCCAAGCCACATCCGGGACACGTCGTGGTAGTTTCCAGGCCGAAAATTGGATAAAGAAAGGTTGGTGTCACTTTCATTTTTGTTTTATTTTACAACTTATAACAAACAATGGTGAAATCCGACAATGTGGTTCCGTGTAAGTATGTCTCAGCGTCCCCTCTAGCCCAAAATTTTGTTTGAAAAGTTATTTTCTTTCTTTTGGTACGTGTTTCCCCACTGAGCATCGGACCAACTTTCCCCAAAGTTCGAAGGATTTTAGCCCATATCTGTCAAATTGAATGGAATTTGATATCATTTGACGATGGAAATGATAAAAAGACCCTGAATAAACATTCCTGCACAGAAAAAAATCTGAGCATTTACTCGTAAACGATTCATGCCCCGTTCGTCCTGTGTGGTAGTTTCCAGCTCATCGTGGTAGTTAAAATGCTATCGTGGTAGTTTCCAAGACTTTATAGGATACGTTTCTGAAGTGTTACAAAACATTATAGTGGTTGTTTGTTTCGCATGATAACCCTCGAACTCGTCAATTAATTACCACGGTTAACAAATAAACCACATTTCAACACCATGAGGAAGCTAAGCTGAGGACTCGAGATTCAATGTGATGCTTGACAGGTGGAGACCATGCCCTGGACTGCCAAACAACACCTCTGGAAATCTAAAGCAAAAGAAGGTCATCAGTTGAGCCGTGGTGGACCAAGCAACAGACAAAAAAATAATGATATAAAAAATTGCGTCACTCGCTACGTTGTTCCATGTTCAGTCAGCTTTAAGATAAAATGACAGGCTAAGACTACTGGCCCAAAGTATTGTTAGTACTTGCGCTTCGGAAAAAAGGGAAATATCCTCGGGTTGGGACACTTTTATATACATGCGAGTGTGACGATGAACGGGCATGTTATTTGATAATTAAAAAGCATGTTTATTCAAAAACAAAAAATGTGAGTATCCCTTCTTTTCATTCTTCTCATCATTTCAATAGCCAACTAAAATTAAAATTCAGGCAGTCGTCATTTGTTATCTGACAAAAGGTTATTTGAAAAGGTCTTCGTATGAATATGAGGAGTATTCAAGGTTCGGCCCGCACACCCTGTCTTTATAAAAATGAAGTAGCCCCTGAATAGTGGAAATCTGCTGATGCGAACTACTACTAAATTCCTACAAAGTCTTGGAAACTACAACGATAGCATTTTAACTACCACGATGAGCTGGAAACTACCACACAGGACGAATGGAGCATGGATCGTTTACGAGTAAATACTCAGATTTTTTTTCTGTGTAGAAATGTTTATTCAGGGTCTTTTTATCATTTCCATCGTCAAATGATATCAAATTCCATTCAATTTGACAGATATGGGCTAAAATCCTTCGAACTTTGGGGAAAGTTGGTCCGATGCTCAGTGGGGAAACACGTACCAAAAGAAAGAAAATAACTTTTCAAACAAAATTTTGGGCTAGAGGGGACGCTGAGACATACTTACACGGAACCACATTGTCGGATTTCACCATTGTTTGTTATAAGTTGTAAAATAAAACAAAAATGAAAGTGACACCAACCTTTCTTTATCCAATTTTCGGCCTGGAAACTACCACGACGTGTCCCGGATGTGGCTTGGGAACAAAATTACGTTAACACAATTTCGTGGTAGTTCCTATGTTTACCACCCGTGTATCAATATAATGCAGTTATATTTGTATTGCAGGTGGCTGTACCTAAACCACCAACCATGAGGCACCCAATTCACTTGGAAATTGAGAGGCTGGTGTGACTGGCTTCCATGTACAAGGATGTAAAAAGCAAGGCTAGACTTGTAGATGGGTACAGCAAGGAGTTTGGTATGGAAGGAGGTGTTCATCAGGGCTTTGTTCTTAGTTCATTATACTTCATAGTCATGCTCGATGCTTTATCCAGGAAGTTCGGCACATGCTGTCCATGGGAACAGCTGAATGCTGATGACCTTATGATAATCAGTTTTGAGACCCTGGGGAACTGCTCGTTAAGGTTGAGGCATGGAAGTCAGAGATGAAGAAGAAAGACCTGTGTGTGAACATGAACTATGGAGTCTGGCATGAACATCTGGACCTGCTTAAGAAATCTGGAAAGGACTGTTGTGCCATCTGTCTTATATTATTATTAGTTATACTTTTGAAAAAAAAAATATTTTGAAAGAAACTTTTCTCATAAGCAGAGAGTCCCATTCCCTTAACAGTGTAAATATTGCAACTGTAACTAAAATTCAGCTGTAGATGGGATTCTGTCACAAATCCCCACACTGATAGCTTTAGCTTTTGACCCTTCATCAATCATTACAACCCCTGGTTGGGGGGGTGGTAGGCAAAAACAAATGTGCTTTGGTTCCAGTGGTTTAGGAGATAGCATAACAGAGAGGTGAACAGACAGATGGATACATTTGTCCCCTCCCCAAGGCCCAAGGATGGGGGAAAAAGCTGCTCTTGCATCATGCAGCCCCACTTGAGTAAACAGCTCACTCAGCAAATTTGGCTGGATCCTGTCCAGCGGTGTAGGAGAGAAAGTACAAAAACAGGATGAATGGACGAATCACTATATCACCATCACTTTTTCAAAAAAGAATGGGGATAGATATAGATGAATTTCATTTTGAGATTGTTCATGGGAGTATGAATGCCATAGGGTCAGTTCAAAGTTCACTAACCTCTTTGAGTGCATCAACCAAATTGCTCAGACAGGAGTTAAAGCTCCAAATAAAAACAAATGAAATCAAAAATTATTTTTCTTATTTCTACACAAAATATATGTTGTGGCTACTCAATGAGACGGTTCTTTTGAACACCCAAAACATATGTGCTGCAACATGTGATAACCAACAATGTGGCATTTTGACAAGTCTAGACTCAGACGAGCCTGTGCACCTCCCTTGAAGTTTAGAACCTCCAAATGATTTCCAGTCAGTATCTAAACAGTCATAGAATATTCAAGCAACTAGCAAAGGCTCTGATCAGACCGCACGTATGTGCAGGCTGACCTGAGGCTTTGCTGGTCGCGCATACCACATTGTTGGAAATCTCATGTTGCGGCTCATATATGTAAAAACTCATGGGTAAAAAAATAATTACAATTTTACGCTAAAAAATTTGCTGCACTAAATCTATGTATTGGTTTAAAATCCAAACAAATACAGGATCGTTACCGAGAAGTACTTACAAATGTTGCTGCCTTTATGCTCCCTGCTACAAAGTACGCTGTAGAAAATCTCTCAGGTTTGGAATCATCAACATGATCCTGATTCTGGTTCCCAGCAAAAAGGAGATCGACACCACTCAAGACAAACAAGATTAATGAGAAAAACTGAAAGAGAAATTGTATCAGTTCTATTTTACATATTTTGGGCCTCAATATGAGCAAACCTATTTTCAGTGTTTGAGACAAGGTTAAACATTTTTGCAAGTAGCAGGCCTTGATGTGAGCAACCTACCTTCAGGGTTTGGGACAAGGTTACACTTTTTCGCAAGTAGCGGGCCTCGATGTGAGCAACCTACCTTCAGGTGTTGAGACATGATTTCACTTTTTGCAAGTAACACCATAGCAAGTTTAGCTAATATCTTTTCAAGGGAGGAAATATTGACTAAGGTGCTGATTGGCGTTAGCAGCAGTGCAGTAGTTTGAATTATAAAAAGGTAGCCATAAAAGTATGGTATATAATTACTATCATTTTTCCCTTATCAAACATATATTTTGAGTGCATAAAAGAAACATCTCAGAGAGATGTTTCTTTTATGCACCCCGTATGTTTTTACAGACGTAATTGTTATTAAAAAAGTTCATAAATACTAAATATGCCCTACTCTCTGAGTCCTTTGTGTCTAAAATTTAATTTGAATTAGCTAGTATTTCGAATTTAAATCGGAGTTTCGAATTTTCGTGGTTTTACTGTAAATAACTTACTGTTTTTGCTACATTGGTGAAAGATAATGGTAATACTATGTTGTCTCCATTTGAAAACAGGAAGTGAAGATAAAATGGTAATGCCAGCCAAACCAGTCCACATGGCACCCAGACAAGTAATGTGTTCTGGAAGCAGTCTGTGAATTCTGGGTAGGTATTGTTCACCAGCCTGTCAAGATCCTATAAGCAAAAAATACATGCAGTAAAAATACAATTCAAAGTTCGAATTTACTCTTAAAAATGGAAAGTGATAATAGACAAGGATATGAGAAACTATCTTGGCTCAAAAAGTGAACAACCATACCTGAGCGATATAGCATTCACATGGCATGTATCTATTTAAAATAATAGAAAATTTGTGAGTTTTGATAAGCTGTGCATTTGAACATGTGCAATGCACTGCATGCTTCCAAAAATAACCATTTAGTTAACTGGACAATAAAGTGATCTACTGGCAAATGTGTGAACTCATGATAAGAATGGTATTCAAACTGCATGGAAGCAAACACTATAAACTCTGATCAAACTGCTCCCTGCTCCACGGTAGCAGTCTGATTTGGGTCCACAGCATTTGCAATATAGGCTATCAAAGTACATAAGATGAGAGAGCATGAATGGGATGAAAATGGATCGATATGGAAATTGTCTTTAATAAATGCCAGATGTAACACAAAAAGCCAAATTTCCGATATTTTTAAAATAGCAGTTTATGAGCCAGCACATAAAATTTTGGTACTGAAGAATCAGGGAGCAGTTAGGGCTAAGACAAGCCTTTGCAGCCACACAGTCTCATCAGAGCCTTTGTAGCACACATACATTCAGTATGAAAGTAGATGAAGACTGAAAACAAATAAAATACCTCTAGCCCCTCTAGATAGCTGCATTTGCACATATACCCTATAGCCCGCCAACATTTTTTGTCCTGAACATGTCATCTGCTTTTACATCTGCTGCATATATTCATTTAAATCAAGTGCACTTTAGACTAGATTTATCACGTAAGCAAATACTATGAACCCTGATCAGAGCAGTCTGATCTGGGTCCATATTGTTTGCTATATAAGCTACCTGCAGATGAGATCATGAGAGAGCAGACAACAAAAGTACAGGGTAAAAGAGTGACTTAATGTATATGTTTTTTATCTCATGCATGCCATCTTGTCCTACCAAGGGTTGCAATTGACTATCTTCAGTATCTTGAAAGGTATGGCCTGAAGAAACCTTTGCTTGTGGAGATGCATGTATGCATGCATTTGTACATCAATAATTACAAAGTTTAACACAATTTACTTCAAATATAATGTATTAACCATAGGACTAGTTAAGCAAAAATTTAGCTTAAAATTGTGATTATTTTCTTATCCATCAGTTTAAACATGTGTTTTGGGAACTCATCCAGATGTTTCTTTTGAGTACCCACAACATATGTTTTGGTTGAGAAATAAGAAAAATATTTTTCAGTTACATACTCTTATCTGGAGGCCTGATTAACCCTTAAAGCACATCCTAAAATTTGATGCAGGCATTCTAAAATCATGTTTTTTTCTTTATACAAATGAAATTAGACTTGATATTTCATGTGAACTGTCTTGAAATGTCTGTTTGCAGATAATTTAAATGAAACATCAAGTCTTTCTTTCCCCAAAAAATCAAAACAGGTGTGACGACACCTGGGGCCAATTTCATCAATAAAGTTCGCACGATATATCTTAAATTGTGCGTACGTTGTTTTCTGAGAAGTGCGTACGTCAGTTTCATCAAAACATCTTAAATTGTTCGTAAGAACAAAAATTTGCGTTTCACTAAAAACGTCGTATTTCTTATTTTGCCTAACTCTAGTCTCCAAATATCATGTGATTGGTCACGTGCGGACTTTATATAGCCGTGGAAAGTGGTTTAACACAGAGTGAAAAATACGTAGGTTTAAAGAAGAAAATTGTGCGGAACCGAATGAAGGCAGGGAGACCGGGTCCGGACCTCCCTCCCCTTGGAAAATCACAAGTTCTATAGGTTTCCATAGATATATGCGGTAGTTCGAATATCGAATAACAAATATGGAACTGGTAA
The DNA here is from genome assembly GCA_964019695.1 of Loripinus fragilis. Classification (NCBI taxonomy): domain Eukaryota; kingdom Metazoa; phylum Mollusca; class Bivalvia; order Lucinida; family Lucinidae; genus Loripinus; species Loripinus fragilis. The sequence goes on along the minus strand of OZ026526.1, from coordinate 80,198,522 downwards.
TTTGATATTCAAAATCGTGCATTAAAAGTTAGTTTTATATTAAAAACTTGATATTTGGTAGTATTCTGGATGCCAAGGAAGGGTTTTGAGCATAATAGCATGAAAACAGTCACAGTCCGAATAACTAAATTGAATCTCGAAAATCGAATATCGAACTAACTTCTCAATTTGAATCATTAATATCGAATATCGAACTTACTTATCAATTTGATTATCGAATATCGAACTAACTTCCGATTGCTTGATTGTTGTAATGCTCAATTACAGACCCCTAAAGAGGGACATACTATTATCATTTGAGCATAAAAGAGATAGATAATATTGTAATCATAGCAAAAAAGGTACATGTAATGTTTCATGAAACTGTGTCCCGAAAATTACTCGTTTTCACAATTTATGTTTACCCATACATGTCGAATGGAGTTTCCCATTTTAATCTTTTGTACGAGCTCATAGCCACTTTCCGGGTGTTGTTTTTGGTGTTGTTTTTGTGTTCAAATTCCTAGCGAACAACAGCGGAGAATCTGTCCCGACGCCAACTTGATTATGTGGCGTCTGATCTGGATCTGCACTGTTTGCCAACGTCCCACAAAATAGAGGCGATGCGTAAATGAGTAAAATATCACACCCCGGGTGCTTGAGATAACAAATCGAAATTTTCGAAAACGTAAAAATCTAGAATGCAAGGAAATGAGATTGTGCTAACCCGGATGTATGTCCCTTCATGGAGAATGTAAAGTTCTACTGAAAACTCTTGTGAACAGCTCCACATAGACATACTCATACAAAGACATACGTTTTGAAACTGTATCGAATGTAGAACATATGGTTGTTTGACGAAAGCCCCTCGAGATCATCATTGTCGTCCCTAGCAGTCATGCAAATGGACAATGACTTACCCGTACATTTGAATGTGTACATTAGTATGTTTAAGCAATGGTGACATGTGACAAAGTACAAAGATATCCTGTTGGTCCGTTCCCTTAGAAGTGATGGTTATGCATACATTCAGCTACTGACGGTGGCCATAGGCGAATCTCTTGGTGACAGTATAAGGCGTGGTAGGGGAAGGGGTGGGAGTTGTTACTTGGACAAATAAATAACTCATAAGCACCAAAGAAATGGGGTCTTATTTTCTCATTTTGGTAAACCAAATAGTATGTAAAGGGTGGTCTTGATTGTAGTACTTTCGAGCTATTTAAACTTTTGTCGAATTTTTGCTCTTCAGTCTCTATATCCATGTGAAATGCAGCAGCCTTGGTAGATAAGTAGTAAGTTAGTAATATTTAAGACAAAGATGTCAGCTGCGACACCTAAATATGTGTCTTAAATATACGACAAAAAGTAAGAAGTTCGCAAGATTCAATAGTTTGATGAAACCCAATTTTTAACGTACGATCTTCGTACGATGTTTTTAAGACAAAAACACGTCGTAAACTCGTTGATGAAATTGGCCCCAGGTCACAAAATATGTTGTCTGGTGCAGTCATGATTCACACCTTAAGGGTTTAATATCAATTCAGTTAATATATTCTCATTTGGATCAGACCTATTATATAAAGGTACCTTTCAAAAATACAATGTACCCTGTATACCTATAGACACAGATTTTTTTTTATGTCTCTACGATAATATTTGTAACTAAACTGGACAGAAAACAGAAAATGATGTGGCATATTCAATTATTTACATGTACATTTTGTACCAGCAGGCCTTTAGTTAAGAGTGCGTAACAGAAATATAATTTTCTTATTTCTAAACCAAAACATATGTTGTGGGTACTCAAAAGAACCGTCTCATGACCACCTAAAACATTATGCTAAAAATTTTGGGTAAGAAAATATTTACAATTTTACACTGAAATTTTTTGTTTATCTAAACCTGTGAACCAGGATGAGGGTAATACAAATGTGCCAGCTCATGGGACTTAAGTACTTGTTATATATTGTGTAAAGTCATTCTTATAATGTGCATGAGCAGCCCTATCTAGTGGCGCTAGAGATCTGAAGTTTGGCCTGAGCCGTAACACACCAGGTAGGTTGCAACTGCAAACACACTGATTTATAGAGAATACTAGGCTAGTGTCTTTTGATATCACATTTACCAGGCAATGCTTCGATTCAACATGCGTTTTCGAAGCAGAGCCTGGTAAACTTGATATAAAAAGATGCTAACCTGGTATTCTATTTATCAGTTTACAAGTTTGTCCACTCTTCAAACTAGTGATTATGATGTAATTACAGTAGAACTTCAATGGCTAGAACAGGCTTGGGACCATGAAAAATAATTCTAGCCAAGGGTTGATCCAGCCATCCAAGGTAGAGCATGCATAAAATGGCCTGAAGGGATCATAATGATAGTTCTAGGCAGGCAGGGTGAATGAGCCATCAGAGTTTGAGCCATTAAAGTTCTACTGTATCTATTTTCGTGTCGATTTAACGTCATTGACAACGTCATTCAAAAAGTGTAACGACATGATGACCTGATAAAGGCACATGTCATGAGATAGACATTATTTAATGAGACAACGTTTATCAGGTCAATGTGCAACAATGCAGTTTATACGTTGTAAATTAGAGGCAACTGACAAATATCAAAACTGTGTTTCTAATTGTCCAAAACAGCATTTTGGATTACAAATATTATAATAGATGTATTTTTGCGAGCAAAAACACAGTTTTGTTAAATTGTGTTCATCATCGCCACCTACCCAGGGTGCTTAATTGATGTCCCAAATTGTGTGCGTGAGCTGTGAATGCTGTGACAAGACTGCAGGTATGCACAGGCTCATCTGAGCCTCCGCTGCTCACCTTTGCAATATAAACAAAATCTCATGAACTGGTAAAAATATAGAAGCTACTTACAAATATTTCACTCCCACCACAAAAGTCATCGAAGCCCATGATTACCAGTATATTGTTCAAGTCTGGCCAAACTAAAGATTATTTCAGAATAGTCTCCCCTTTCTAGATTGTTTCAGAATTGTCTCCCCTTCACAGGCAAGTTCTTCTAGGCTTCATACTGCACTCACTCCTTTTCACATGACTTATAAGGGGATATTCTATTTTAGGTGCACTTCATCAGTTCATTTGTCCCCAAGATCTTACTCTGCAAGATGTTCAACAGATAAGTAGGGTAAAGTCGGGTATATTCGGACAGACAGCTAAATTCGGACAGCGACCTTGTTTGTTTCATATTTCAAATATTGGAATAAAAAACAAATTAACTAAGCAAACAGTGGAAATCCTGATGAGACGGCTCATAAGGAGCCGTCTCATCTGGATTTACACTGTTTGTAAATGTGTGTCCGAATTTACCTGATGTCCGAATTTACCCGACTTTACCCTATATACCTAGCAGTTCGATGTTCTAACTCAATTCTGAAAATGTCCTTAATCAGTTAAGAAGATGTTCTAATTCAGTTCAGAAGATGTTCTAATTCAGTTCAGAAGATGTTCTAATTCAGTTCAGAAGATGTTCTAATTCAGTTCAGAAGATGTTCTAATTCAGTTCAGAAGATGTTCATATTTAGTTCAGAAGATGTTCTAATTCAGTTCAGAAGATGTTCGAAATCAGAAGATATTCTAATTCAGCTGCTCAGAATAATATGTTCTACAACTCTGAAGATGTTCTAGTTCAGATGTTTGACAGTTCAGCAGTCCAAAAGCTGAGATGACATCCAACAGTTCAGAAGATGTTCTAGAACTTCAGGAGATGTTCTTGTTCAAGAGGTGTTCTTGTTCAATGGCTGTTCTAGTCCCAAGTTTTCAAGAGGACCCTGTGAAATACAAAAGTATTGTTACTGCATGGAAATCACATGTTTAGGAACTTGCCAAATTTCTTTGTTTGGCTTTTATATTAAAATAAGCACAATATTTTCTATATAAACACCAGGCCTGATAAGAGCATGTAACTGAAAATGATTTTTATTTCTCGACCAAAACATATGTTGTGGGTACTAAAAAGAACTGTCTCGATCAGACGGTTCTTTGGAGCACACAAAACACGTGTTAAAATTGATGGGTAAGAAAATAATTACAATTTTACGCTAATAAAATTTCCTAATCTGGATCTATGTTGAACTTCTTACCATACTTACCAGTATCCTAAATTTTAACGAGTTGTCTTAAATACAATGTAGTTTTCAAAGTAACCCTGTCTTGACAGACAGACAGACAGACAGACAGACAGACAGACAAAATGATGGACAGAGCATGAGATGGCCTTTAAACAAAAGCATTATGTCCCTTCATTCTGATGGTTGAGATGAATGCATAGTCATGAGTTGAAATACGAGCTAGGAAGGGAGAAATTAGCGTTCATTAAGTTTTTAAAGAGGAACTCCCAATTTGGCCCCTTAGCTGACTATTTCACCGACTTCGCACGGGGTAACAAATAAGAGAAAGATTTGAGTAGTTACAGGGCTGAAGTTGAACTCAATGAATGACACTAGAGTAATATCTAATCTACAAGCTTTTTATTAAACATTGAGGACAGAAGCCTCTACAAGGCATTAGTGCCTTCCAGCATTGACAGCATAGTATGAGCATACCTACATGCAGTGGCAGTTCCAGATTGGGTTCAGGGGGTTCACTCGAACCCCCCTCCCCGCTTTTAAATATCCTATGAAAATGAAATAATTTGGTCTCAGTGAGACCAAATTATTTCATTTTCATGGGATATTTAAGAAAAATGAGATAAAATCAGCAAAGCGAACCCCCCAACTTTATACATACACTGAACCGAAGTTATAAGTAGCCACCATACAATTTTTGCTCCCGTTCGGAAAGTAAAAATCGCTCTCACAAAATTTAAATTCTGTAAAAAGGTCCAAGGCTTTGTCGAGATTCTGCAAATTATTCCGTTTCAAATTGACTGGTAGACCTTGCACAGACGAGGTCCGAGTAAAGGTACGGTCATTTCAAAAAGTCACACTTTTTAGTGTGATATAAATTATTCATAAGATACGTTATCCATTTATATTTTAATTAGTTTGAAGATGTTTATAACAGCTGTGAAAAGAATCAAAAGTTCTTTGACAATTGAACACTCCATTTCTCTTCTACGTTAACATGAAGACAGCCACGGTCAACAACTTAATCGAATGATTTTTAGCTTAACCATGCAGTTTGCATACTCACTTTGCATTACTCTGTACGCTTTATTATCTGCGGCACAGCAGTGCAATTTTCAGGAGTTCTTTATTATGAATTGACGTCACTGTTCTGCTTAAAAGTTAAAAGAAATCTTTAACAAATGCCGTTCAAATGACCTTTAAAGTTTCACCTTAAAATTAGAAATGGATACCAAATTAGTAAAACATATCGTTAGAAAATGGGCTCGTCAAGTTGCATGGTGTTTTGTCAAACATATTAACATCAAATAAAACACATACAATGATTTTAGTATGTGCAGCTGATGATTTCCGAAAATTTTGGAAAATTTGGAAAATTATCAATTTTTAAAAATTCATAAAAAATCTGTCATAAGCAAAATGTCAAATGTTTAGTGTTTTATCAAGTCGACTAGGCAGGTTTGCAATCACCTATACTTGAATTTGATAAAAACTGCACTCAAAACGCATATTTTCTTCAAAAAGTTGATTTTGCATTTTTGAACACAAAAATCGTAAAGTGATAGAAAACTCTTCCAAAACACCGCTTAACTTTAGTCCATTACAATGCACATACTTGGGCAAAAATTCATTTCAATATCACTAGGGCTTAGTCAGATAAAAAGTGATTGAAAAGTGGCTACTTAGAACTTCGGTTCAGTGTATGAACTCCCTTTCCGAAAATCCAGGATCCACTCCTGTATATGTAAATGATCAAGAGTATGCCTGCCTGATAGGGTCTCATGACAAATGACACATGGTGCACTGACCTAACTAAAAAAATTTTTGTCTTCACTATCAGATATTTCTGTCACCAACCAATTCTGACCTTGTTCTGAACAACTTGACAAAGATTATTATCCACTCTGCATCGGGCTACAAATAATTTTTCATGTATCTGTGAAAGTGACTGCTGTCATGAGTTTCACAATAATGCCTTGGCGTAAAATTGTGAAAGCATATGAATATGTCATACTTTGTAATGAATGCTTTGACTGTTGTCTGCTGATAATAGTTTGTACCCATATAAGGCCCACAAAACATCTGACCTGATCTGGATCAAAACTGTTTGACACTCTGAAAGTATTCCTGAAATAATTGTTTGAAAACAAATCAGCAGACAACAAAAAAGCATGGAAAAGATACCTACTTCAGGTCCGTGCTCAATAAGAGTAGGGTGACGAAACAGATTTATAGTTTAGAAGTATGAATGAAAACCCTTATACCTATATCTTTCCAATCAAGTGAAAAAAGTACCATAACGTGACAAACTACATAACTCTACTCTTATCGAGCATGGACTCTAGATCTAGATTGATCCACTTTTGAAGAGTGCATGAGTTTGTGTTTAATTAACATCCCACCAACAACTACGGTCATATGGAGATGGGGTTATGATTTATAGAGTACCATCCAAAAGACTGGAGGAGCCAGGGATCAAACTTGGGACCCCTAGGTACAAGGTAAGTGGTTTATCCACTATGTACTCCTCCACTTTTGAAGAAGCCAGCTGACCAGTAAACCCTGTATTGTCTCTCTCAGCTGTACAAAGCAAATGGGGGACATTATATTAAATCATTTAGCAGGACAAGGGTTACATTACCTACTGGGAAATTTTGCATGCTTTTTTGTCATCTGCTGATTATTTTCAAAATCAACTTTAAAAAAAAAATCTTTCAGGAATACCATCAGAGTGTCAAACAGTTTGGGACCTGATCAGGCCCGACATTTTGTCGGGCCTGATCTGGGTCCAAACTGTTTGCAAAAGTTATCAGTAGATGACACTTGTTAGTTGTATGTTACCAGCTCCACTCACCTGTAACCCATCATCAAAATATTTAATTTTGAGGAATACTAAATGCATGCATGAGGTGATTTTCTCTTGCTCGTCAATATATAACAAAACTTATATTCTTGTATGGAAGTCTTATTTTTGATATATTATAATAAAAATTAGACTTCCATATTGACACATTATTGTCAATATTTACCAACCCAGTCAACTGTATTTCAGTAATTGTTGATAGTCTCCCAATAAGAAAGTTACTATAGGTGTATTGTTTACTATCGTCGCCCTGGGCCCGGTCACCTGTTACACTAATGGTACTGGGAGCCAGCGCCAGACAGTAAACAAAAAGCAAATTACATGCTTATAACTGGAATGCTGAAGGGAAACAGAATAAAAATTGGGGAGGAGTGTAGTACATAAAAATATTCAGCATGACAAGGGTTAATACATTACACTTTTCACTTATCTCAGCTAAAACATTGCCTATAAGCTCTTTGTACGGATCCACCAAAAAGCTTGTCTGAATTGCAAACAACGTTTACACAAACCAGACTGCTTCTTTAGGAGCAGTGTGATTATTGTTTGTACTGTTTTGTCAGAATTTAAGCGATTGAAAAGTTAAAACAATTACGTAAGTTATGATACCTGTAAAATGTCACCTTAACCGGTCCTCTGAACTGTAGTAGGTATGACAGTCCTTATATATAACTTTATTTAAGTTATTAAATTGCTCAGATAGCATATCACCAAACTAACCCAAAGTATGCCGAATAAAGTTCTGTAAAACAACCTTTTCCAAAATATGTAAAATAGACTATTAATAGATTCAGTTCAATGCTTGTGGAAATTTCGCATGCATTTTGTCATCTGCTGATGTTTTTCAAAATTAACTTTTTTGAAAATTCTTTCAGGAAAACCATCAGTGCCATCAGTTTGGATCCAGATCAGTCCCGACATTTTGTCGGGCCTGATCTGGGTCCAAACTGTTTGCAAAGGTTATTAGAAGACTACACTAGTAGGTAAAAAATTAACTGTTATATCATTCATAGGTCCAGATAAACAAAACAAAATTGTGTAAAATTATAAATATTTTCATCAGCTTTAATATTTGTTTTTGGTGCTCAAAAGAACCGTCTCATTGAGACCGTTCTTTTGAGTACCCAGAACATATGTTTTGACTGAGAAATAGGAAAATTAGTTCCAAAAAATTTGCACTCTTGTCTTTGGGCCTGTCCTGCTTTGAATGCATTGAATGAGAGAACTGTCCGATTTTAACCCCTAAAGTGCTAGACTCCAATACAAATCGACAAATTTACTACTTACTGATATTTCAAGTGAATCATCTGCTGTCGGAATGAATACCAAGCCAAACTTGCTTAATCATAAGCATGCTGAGTAACTTTGCATGCATTTTTGTCATCTATGTTGATTTTTTTAAAAATAACTTTTTCAAAAAATTCTTTCAGGAATACTATCAGAGTGACTGTCAAACAGATTGGATTCAGATCAGGCCCAACATTTTGTCACTAGCAAGGAAATAGTTAAGAACTTTTTTTCACAATAATGTCTGGTGTCAAACTGTCAATTATATGTGGCTCTGTACAGGTCTAGATAGACAAAAATTTTCAGCGTAAAATTGTAAATATTTTCTTACCTATAATATTTAGCATATGTTTTGGGTGCTCAAACGAATGGTCTCATTGAGACGGTTCTTTTGAGTACCCACAACATATGTTTTGGACGAGAAATAAGAAAATTATTTTTCTGTTACGCACCTGTAGGTCCTGTAAGAATCAAACTGACAAAACCTCTACAAACACAAGGGAAAAATATACTGTAGTCTCCCTAATTATTCAGACACAAGAATTCTTCAGCATATTAATTTTAAAAGTTGAACAAGTCAAATAAACAAATAATGTAACTGAATAGCCTTATGATAGAGTAAATTTAATATCTTTGAAAAGTATACATGTGTGTTTTTTTCCCTTAAAGTGCCTGAAAACATTAATCTAAAATGTCATCTGCTGCAGCTTAAGTTGTCTGCTGCATATTTTTGCTAACACTTTTCGACTAATGTAAGAATGGGGCAAACAGTGTAGATTTAGATCAAACTGCTCCCTTCAGAAGCAGGCTGATCTGGGTCATCATTGTTTGTCAAAAGGCTTCATAAATTTATACAAAAAGAGAATATGTGATAGTACTACACTGCTCTCATTTTTTTGACCAACTAACCCTTTGCATGCTTAGAAATCCTTCATGATTTTTGTTGTCTGTTGATTTTTTTTCAAACTGAAATTTCAAAAAAAAAATGTAATTTGTCGGGCCTGATCTGGGTCCAAACTGTTTGCACAGGTTATCAGCAGAAGAAGCAGGCAAAGAAATTTACTTGCAAGCAATTTAGTTAAAGAATTAGCATCTATTTACAGATTGGGAAACAGTGTGAGGCTTCTAAGTATATATAATACCCTAGGCCCTATTATTAACCTATTATATCCCTAGGCCCCATCCCAACTGATACTGGTCCCTGTGATCTGGACCTGTTTTCTATGAAATCATTTTATCTAGCTATCTACTTTTGCTGTGTTTTTTATGAGAAAACTTACCTTGTGCTTGGTGTGTCAAGCCTTGTGCAGAAACTCTGTATTTTCCATACTATTTATGAAATTATGTTCTACTTTTTGACCCAGTTCAGTTCAATAGGCCTAGGCTATTCGATAGGAAATCGGTTACAAAAAACTATCCAATTACAAAGCAAAACAAATAATTATATTAAAAAAAGTATTCATAATAAATACCTTAGCTGTCCTTAGCAAGATGCAATATTATTGCCGTCAATTCTGCTACTCACAATATTCTATTTCATGTGTTCAAAAACACAGGTGAACGACTTGTCCTGTCAAACTGAAAGTAGATTGTTGTTTTAACATCCGGGGCACTTTATTGCAGGTAAGGCGCATTCGAGTTTTCATCTCCTCTCATTATCGCATAGGCCAACGCGGGCAGTGGAGGCTCAGACGAGCCTGTGCATACGCACAGTCTCGCCAGAGCCTTCGCTGCTCGTACACATGGGATGAAGGCCCAACATATAGGCATCTTTGTCTCACTAGGTAAGTGTGGGTGCACGTTTAAACAGTGACTTTACGCATCTGTGATTAGTAGGCCTACCCCGGGATGTCTAGCCTACCAACATCTCATGAACCGACTGGCTCGTCTATTTTGCCAAATCACGAAAAGTCCGGGTATTGAAGGTTAGACTTCAGGGGCGGATCCATGATTTCTGGAAAGGGGGTCTTATATATAAAGGTGTGGAGTTCGCTTTGCTGATTATGTCTCATTGTTCTTAAATATCCCATGAAAATGAAATAATTTGGTCTCACTGAGACCAAATTATTCCATTTTCATAGGATATTTAAAAAGGGGGGGGGGCGGGGAGAGAGGTTTCAAGCGAACCCCCTGAACCCCCCTCTGGATCCGTCACTGGAAAACAATCTAATATACCATTACAATATAATTGGAAGAATATTGTTTAAAGTGACCTTAAACGCTTCATAAAAACATGGATACTAGATTTAGATTTTTGGTATTTTAGGAATATGCATTGGCACTGGAAAAGAACATTACTGTATCTGCATCTTCGCAACCCATGGATCCAAGGCCAACCTTGTTCAAACGGCGACGAAGAGTGCCAAGGAACCTCGACACACAAAGATGCCATCTGTGATGTATTCAGACACGGATTCTATATTCAATATAGGGTCCGTGGTTCAGATTATTATTCTTATTCAGTCTGGTAGTTCTACGCCATTTTGAAGCAAATGTATAAAGAAACTGTGTCTAATAAAGAGTAAGCGACAATGGCAAGGAAATACCACAATCACGCACTGCAGACCAACCCACGCGTTACGGCACTGAGAGGAAGAGTCATAGAACACTAACAGTCACAAGACATCAAAATTAAGATAGTTTACTACTGAAACGCCGAACCTGTAGTTGGGGAAATTAGTCCCTAGCTCTCCCTAGGGAAGGCTTAGCAACACAATCGTCCGCAAGTTCAGTAGCGGCAGTGACCTATATTAGACTTATATAGGTCACTGGTAGCGAAAAGTACAGATTCTGGGAGGGCGTTCCAATCTCTAATAGTCTGTGAGAAGAAGCTGCCTTTGTAAATATCTGTGCAACTGAGTGGTGATTTCAGGAAGACAATTTAAGTAAAGCAAACAGCTCTCTCTTCCCCTGCAAGATGCCGGGTTGCAAAACTAGGTAGACACTAGACTGCTTCACTGCCCCCTCGTATGAACTAGGGACAGTTGCAGGCCGGTAGTCACGTGTTTTATTCTACCACTGAGATGAGCGGAGTAACTACACGTCATAGATGTATTCGGAATCAGGCAGTGTATTTATAGTATCGCTAATGTCTAACAGTCACCTGCATAGATTACACTTTACCAGTGACTTATATAGGTCACTGACTTTACCTATTAGCGTCGTCTGTTGATTATTTTTGAAAATAGTGTGGATCCACAAAATATCGTAGATCTATTTATTCTGAGGCTAAATATATGTCATAACATGTAGCTCACTTCTTTAATACACTGTGTTATCATGCGAAGAAAGAACCAAGTTAAAGGTTTAGAGAAAAAATACACCCTCAGTTCTTTTCGTAACACAGAAGAAATCATGTAAATAAGATAAGAGAAAGTCGTCTATTTATAGATGATAAATAGACGCTTGGTTTACGTAAAGCATTCAGCGATATGGATTACCAGGGCGATTTTGCCCCGATGAAATTGGCCTTCGACAGACCTTGTAATACCTGTATACGAGGTCGGTGAAGCAGTCTAGGTAGGACACTATATATTAGTACTCAGCTGGATCTGCCACCTGTAGTAACATAACATAACATAACATAACATAACATAACATAACATAACATAACATAACACAATTTTATTAGGCATTAAACATAATCAACAGCCGATAAGTCCTTATCGGCTACTTGACATAATACATATGAATATAGCCTCCTTGGAATACATACACAAATACATGATCTCCCTGTATGTGATTGACTTTTTCTCAAAGGGTAAGATGCAAATACATGTAGGAGCGACGTTATAAGATAATAATAATTATTTGGCTGGAAAGTGGTTACCCTTATTTGTAGAGCTAGGCTTTCAGGTAGGTTTGTACATATTCAAAATTGGGGTGACAGATACTGCTGGTTTTAATATCCCGGAGATCCATTTTTTGCTACTGTAATAACGAATATTGGAGGCCCTGATGAGGCACCGCGCAGCATCCCATCATGGTCTACACTTTTGCTAAACATACTACTGAAATTACAGGGTACAATTAGTTAAAAAGTTTCTTTTCTGGAGCTGCATTACAAAACAAATGCGGATTTTGAATTGAAGCTAATTTACGGGGCATGACATGTATGCTCGATTGAGCTGCATTATCTAGCAATCGTTCACGGGCGCGTGACTAGGCATTATTAAGCCTTGATTTATAACTATATCCGTGACCTATATTACAATATATTGTGTATGATTTAGGTCACTGGCTTCTTACAATGTGGGGAATCACATGTTTTTGTGTTGATACGCTGCACGAACGATTGGTTTCTTCCAATAAGTAAGCAGCGGGCCGTTTTCTCTCTTTTTTTGCATCCTTAGACTGGCTTCCCGTCGTAAGTTCATAAATTCATATTGATGTTTAAACTGATTAAGAAAAGCAATTAGAACATTGCTTTACCATCAGAGTTGTCTTTTCTTTTAGCTCTTGGAACATATCTCTGTCAAACTCAACCATCATTAGATTGAGGAATCAATGAAAATATTTTTCTAAGTTTGAGTGATTTATTAATAAGTCTAATCTTTCCTAACACTGTCCTACAATTTCCAACAAGACTGTCCGACATTCGTCGCTTCAAATTTTGTGACAGAGTGTTATGAACATAATGTGTTATGAACATAATGTGGAATCAACTTACAGAGTAGATTACCCGAACGCGCCTTCATTGGCTTTTATTAAAAGTCCTAATTTTTGTCCTGACTCTCGACACAATCTCCCGCACAATATCTTATATTAAAATGTGTTTCGTTTCCTAAATGATGTAATGGTTTAAAAGGGGTTTTCTTTGTGGATCAAGTTGCATAACACAACCGCTGTAAACTGAGACGAAACTGCGCATGGCGCCAAGTTTGAAACAATATCCGACCTATGAGACGCCGTTCTGTTATAACGCCTAAGCACCTGGGTTTGAAGAATGTGGTGCCTAAAATCCCTAGGACGGGCCATCACATTTGTTATAAATTCCAGATGAAGTATCTTATTCCCCCCCCCCAGGGTTTAGGTGCTCTCTAATTCCGGGGGGGGGGGGGGGGGCATTTGTTTGCAGTCTAATTCCTTGTATCCCCGCCACCTCTCGCCCACCCTGGGGTAAATACTGATATGTGCATGAATAGCTACAAGTATACGGATCCGGGGAATTAAAAATATTATTATCAGAAGACTAGGCTGTACTCATATTTCACCAAATCCAGGCCTTCGATTCGATCGAATTAGATCATTGCAACCCAAGGTCGTTTATCCTACAAGTCTGCAATATGAGCTCGTAGGGGAGACCGGGGCAAAATGATCCACTTTTTTTAAATATTTTTTTCCTGCTTTTATGACTGGATATATCTTATTGCTTTCAAATGTATAATACACTGTCAAGTATTAGCTACAACTTGAGAGAAAGAAAAAAAAGCATACAGTGACATTAGTGCTTGAAATCAAGCATTCAAAATGTGTGGTCAGCTGTATCATTTTGCCCCGTGCACGGGGCAAAATGATACAGTACACGGGGCAAAATGATACAGTAAGACTTTTCTCATCTCAGATTCAAATATTTAAGACGTATCTCAGAAATAACTATAAACACAATTAAACAATTTATAATGCTATATATCGCCACGGAAATATGATTGAATACGAACAGTCTCCTGAATTTTCTGAGTCACATTTGTTACCATTCATGTTTTATGTTTTGCCACGGGCAAAATGATACAGTTGACCACCCATTTTTAACATTCTGAAAAATAAAGGTACTTTTCTGACATATTAGTATCATTTAATTTTCTTGTGATAGGAATAGACAGTTTTGATAAAAATATCTTGAAAATGCTTTAAAACAGAGTCAAATTAGAATATTTCAGACTGTATCATTTTGCCCCAACCACGCTGTATCATTTTGCCCCAGTGACCTCTTGTTTACTGTTCTCGTAACAATTCAAAAATACGACACCCCACAATAGTTCTAATTATTTGGAGACATAATTGTGACGCGCCATGACATTTTGTGCCCAAATGCGGTAAAACGTGACGTCGGGAAAACGCGCTGCAAAAGTGACGTAATTTTACGCAACTGTACTTTGTTGCGCAATTTGTTAAGCGGCATTTGTTAATATCGTTTATAGCCCAAGAGGCGCAAATATTTTACGATTTTTTCGCAAAGAAATATTTAATTATGGATTGGAAGATTTATACATGCGACTGTTTAAATATCTTTCTCACAACGTTGGAGTTGGAGGAGTAAGATGACTATTTTTAAAAAAAAAAAGAAAAAAAAAACCTCGTGTCTCCCGGACACTTTTGGTGTCGGCCGGCCGTAGTGCATTTATATTATTTTTCTACTAAAGACCAGAAAAACAAGTGAGTATCATCAGGAAGTACCACAATCACACACTGCAGACCAAGACTAGGCCTGATATTATAATACATTTATAAAACAACGAGATCAATTCTATTTCGAACGCAAATTGTATGCGCAAAAATGCATGTCCGTTCCAGTATTTTTGTCCCCCATGTTGTCGTACAGCACGTGAACTGATTTGTTGTCTGTTGTATTAAGACGACACGCTACAAACGGAAAGGTCCATCCTACTTATGGGTGATGTGGAATACGATGCTCGTTTCAGTGTATGCAATAAGCGTTATACACAGGACATAATTACTCGCCATCTCGTAACGTCGCCGTTTAAATCAATGTATTTCAAGATTTTTTGGCAAAAATTATTGTCGCAAAACAATAGAAGCTACAACCGTGAAAAAAGTACCGAATGAACACAAATTGATTAACGCAATGTACAATTTTATTGTAGCTTCTTGGTGTCTGTTATTTTCGTATGGTAGTCATTTAAACACGACAACACATTTAAATGGCATTTTTTTTGATGACGTTAACTAAGCGCCAATAGTACGTGGGTCATCCAATAAAGAATGAGACTTTTTGTATAGTACAGTGAATTTACTTGTTAGACTTATGAAATCTCATTCAAAGCTAGCATGTCTTTTTGGCTATTCACATGAACCATATTCGTCGAGTTACACAGTTCCAACTTTTGTTGCTAGGCAACATAAGAAGACTAGGCAAACATCTTTGGCTGGCTCAGTAAAGGTGGTCACCATGGCAACAGGTTAAAGTGTATAGTTAATTTTTCTATGAATACTTATGTATACTCATACAATCTATCTACAACCAATAGCAGAAAGTACTGTTTCAGAGTCTTGAGCTGTCACCATGGAAACAAAGCTTAAAAAATCAGGTTTTTAAGAAAAAAACTGGTATTTTCCACTGACCTCGTGACTTATAACGTTAATATCAAATAGTCGAAGGCAATTTAAGTGAACAGGGTTCTGTCGATCTATACCTAATTACAATCAGCTGCACATAGCGATACATTTTGTGGGATATCCTTCACTAACATAGTTACCATAGCAACGCAAAGTAGAGTGTTTATAAAAAAATCGAGTAAATCGGTTGCTAGGCAACCAAAATAAAGGTTATGCATAATCAGTGTTTGTTTCATTGCATTTTATTTAACACTAAGATTGTTCAGTAGAAAAAATGATATCAATAGGTTAAATGCTACCTATGAGCGAAAATAAATGACGTTGATTTACCGTGGGTATGCAAAAAATAGTGTAAACGTGGCCATGCATCTTCAAGTCCTTCCACAAAACATTCCGTTACCATGGCAACTGATCAATCACAAGCATATTGTTAATATTCATGAATTGCTAAGATGTTATACTATTAGTATGGTGAATTTTAACTAAATATACACACAGATTTTCTAATTATGAAGAAAGTCTCATTCTTTATTGGATGACCCTCGTAATCGTGATATTTTAAAATGAATGTTCGCTTTAAACGTGACCTACTTGAGAACCAAAATTATAATTATTTTAATATTTTATTGTATATTGCTATTTTATATTTGACTTCCATCCCCGTTAATTTTTGAAAAATTGCACCCATTAACATCGCCATGGTAATTTTCACAAAACATTCTGGAAATGCACTATTTAAACCGCGACGGCACGAAGTGGCGAATATGTTTTAAGCAACTCTCGCCAGGTTCCAAGCAGTTTGTATTGCAAAGATATATTAGCAAGATATGAAGATCGGGAAGGGGTAGGGGCTGGCACATCCACGTGAATCTCTTTGATCCGATACATATAGCGAATTCACATTTTGATATCGAACGCCAACAAAACATTTCTGCTCGTCCACACTTTTCTCTGCTTTTGTTTTAAGCTGCGCAGCATGTAACATGTATTTCTTCTTCCTTGAAAATACATTGTACATGTATAAAGAATTTGATAAGACCAAATATACGAGATGTCTCGCCGTTTCAATTTTGACAGCTTTTAAAATTCATATGTCTGTTTCACTGAAAGGTATGCACAATCGGCGAAAAAATTGATCAGCATTTGCGTGAATGAAGACCGAGACAGGGTAAACTTAAGTTAATAGTTTGCCTTGGTTTTTTATGGGAACATTGAAGTGAAGCAATGCATTTGTATTGGTATGAGAGATCTAACACCATTTTTGAACAGAAGAGACACGGCTAAACTACTAATAAATCGTTGCCAAACTTTTACGAATTGAATATCGCATGATGGGTTCGGGATCAGCTCTTGACTTGGTGACTACCGCATGCGACACACCATCGAGAGTGTAACCTGACCTTAGTATTCTATAACTACTACTACTTGCATCACTGCTGCTGATGCTACTTTCACTCCTCTTTCAACAAATTAATTAGCGATGGTTATAATGAAAAAGAAAATGAAGAAAAGAGAAATGAGAAGATACATGTAGATTAAACCACGATGCGCGAAAATCATATCTGATCACCATTTTTAAACATGTTAATGATCAACTTTCTGATTTGCATAAATACCCATTTTCATCATGATAAAGACCACATTCTAACATTTCATACTGTAGCAATATTATCTGAATTTTAATTTCAAAATTTTCGAACCCTGGAAAAATGCTTAATCTTTAGTGTTCGAACTTTAAAGAAATAAGCCGTATGACGAAATACATATATATTTTTAAAGAAATAATGTTGACGATTTATTATTATGATCCCACAATGTTCTAAGAGAGAATTTCTGAAGTAAAATGAACTTTCCCAAAAGAATAATCTATTTGTTTCAAACATCCTGAAATAAACTCTCCGAGTTGTCTATCAGAAAATTAACGTTGACGTCGCAAACACTTTATATACAATTCCATGACGCAGGGACCTATGAACTATTGCCTATTTCTCAGAAACCGCTTAAGATATCGAACTGAAATTTCACATGTATACTCCAGAAACATATAGGTATCAGAAAATATCAAAATCTCAATTTCGACCAGGTACCTCATTTGGACCCAAAATCTCATGGCTGGTCACATATCTGTATCTATATAGTTCAATTTACACGATACAATTAAAGTATATATCTACCACATTTTTCACATTCATACCTTCGTTGATACCTTCGAAATTTACTCAGAGTGCCTCAAAAGTCAATTGTTTATATAAAAAGCTTAACTTTGCTATGTTTTGGCTGAGCCTTTCTTATAATATGGCGGATTTCAAAATGCGCATTCAGTTTGAGTAAGAAACGTCATATATGGCATTATCGTTTGAAAAATCGCACTGTTTCATTTTGCCCCATGTATCATTTTGCCCCGGTCTCCCCTATTATTCAGCTATTCGATCACTGTATTTCCTTGTGGTGTGCAATGTCCCGGTCTCTTGTAAAGCTAACGGAGATATGAACCAGTTGGGTCAGTTGGGGGCGTGGCTTGACAGTGACCTTATAGTTGACTAATACGACCTCGGTATAATGGTGAGTTAAATAATCATGCGGAGCCCTAGAGCATACAGACAATATATAATATGCTATGTTTATAGAACAGGCTTAGTTAAGAACTTTGGGAGCACTGCCGTCTGGAGTGTCCGTCATCCGTCCGTCCGTTTGTCCCGCATTGTGTCCGGTACATATCTTTTATATATTATTTGAGGTAGGAATCTCAAATTTGGTGTCACGGTGGATGCATCTTGAGATGGCGGAGTGTCGCATATCATTTTGGGTCACTGTGACCTTGCCATCTGACCTCGTTTCTAGAATAATCGTGTACGAAGCATATCTCCTATATTATTTGAGGTAGGATCCCAAATTTGGTGTGTGGATGCATCCTGGGATGGCGGAGTGTCGCGTACCATTTTGGGGCCACTGTGACATTGTCATCTGACCTTGTTTATAGAATAATTGTGTCCGGAGCATATCTCCTATATTATTTGAGGCAGGAATCCCATTTGGTGTGTGGACGCATCTTGGAATTGTGGAGTGTCGCGTACCATTTAAGGGTAACTGTGACCTTGATCTCTGACCTTGTTTCTAGAATAATCGTTTCCAGACCATATCTCCTATATTATTTGAGGCAGGAATATCAAATTTGGGATATGGATGCATCTTGGGATGGCGGAGTGTCGCCTACCATTTCGGGGTCACTGTGACCTTGACCTTTGACCTCGTTTCGAGACTAATCGTGTCCAGAGCATATCTCCTATATTACATATAACTTTCCACAAATTTGTCTTATGCTAGACCCATTCCTTTGGGGTCATTTGTCACGTTACTGTGACATATCTTTTCTTTTCTTTTTTGCTACAGGAAATCATGCGAATAATTATTTATGAAAATAAACATATCGGGTATATGTATAGTAATTGCTACTTGTGCAAGGAATACAAGTGTTATAGTCAACTAAATGATTATACAGCAAAGAAGCTCATACAGCAAGGCTGTACAGGTGTTGAACCGATAGTTATAAAAAGGTTAATAAAATCTATGATATATCGTCCCCAATGCCTTTTTGAGGCTAAAGCAGAAAGCTTGCTTTACCTTCATAAGCCGCTCATGACATTAATTAATATCGCCATGCATCGCTCTGTCAGGTATATGATTTACCCTCCTTATTCGAAAAATTTACATATGACCGACCCTCTTTTTTCTTGAACAGCATATTCTGAATGACCCATTTTTCTTGTCTCAATGTTTATATCTATTCAAACCCCTGCCAGTCCTAGGGCACTTTCTATAAATGAATTAACTGGTTTATAGCTACGAAGCACTGCTATGTCTCAAATGTGCTGCTAATGTCTGATAAAGACAGTTAATCTAACTTGTCTACTCTTGTCAATGATTTAAAGCACCACGGAGCAGTTATATGGGAATCACGGAAGGAATATTCCATTTTTAGGAGCATAGTAAGTTATAAATCCTTACATTAAACAATTTCATACAAACAATGAACCCAAGTCCTGAAAATCTGGACCCAGACGAGATGCAACCACACACATGCATGCCTTATATGTAAGTTTCATATCACTAATCATGAGGCCCCCAGGGGGTCTGTGCTCCCTTGATCCCTGAAAATAATGCATTGATCTCCCAAAATCCCTGAAAATAATTTCCTCAGCTCGCTAAAAGTATTTTGCCATTGCTCCCCAAATCCCTAAAAATAGTTCAGCTTCTCCCCAAATCCCCAAAATATAAGCCAATTCTCCCTAAAATGTATTTTCCTTTCCGTAGGATTAAAATCACATACTTAGCATGCTTAAAACTATGAACCTATTGAAGGGCTTAATTTAATGATCACTTGAAGAGACTAAGTCTACAACTATGAGCATTTTTCAAAATTTCCTATTTTCTTTTTAAATCATTTGTAAAAGTAGAATTAAGTTATGTTTTCACAATAAACGTAAAGACAGAGCTTAGCCATGGAAAACATGACATATAATTATTTCAATGAAATGCATTATATATGGCGCATAATATGAGGCCATCCATAAAATGCCGTTGCTGTACCTGGTATATAGAGTAGACATGGAGGAATGCTCTCTAGATTTGATTTTTTTAATTAGAGACAGACCATTTGGTTTTCTGGTTGGGAGCAGGGGCTGATTTTTTCCAACAGCTTAACTAGATTTTTCTAGGCAAAGTGAAAGCATTTATTTTGTACGAGGGTCATCCAATAAAGAATGAGACTTTTTCTATAGCGCACTGAATTTACATGCTAGGCTTATGAAATCTTGTTCAAAACTAACACATCTTTTTGGCTGTTCACGTGTACCATATTTTACGTGTTACGTAGTTCCAACTGTTGTTGCTAGGCAACATTAGAAGACTAGGCAAACATCCGTGGCCGGCTCAGTATAGATGGTCACCATGGCAACAGATTAAGATGTATACTTTATTTTTATACTAGTACTTATATATGCTCATGCACTCAGTCTATAACCAATAGGGTAATGTAATGTTCTGGAGTTTTGAGCTGTTACCATGGAAGCAAAGCTTAAAAAAATAAGATTTCAAGAACTTTCGCTGACCTCGTGACTTTAAAAGTTATTATCAAATAGTCGAAGGCAATTAAAGTGAACAGGGTTCTGTTCATGTATACTTAATAACAATCAGCTGCACATAACCATGCATTTTGTATGATATCCTTCTCTTATATAGTTACCATGGCAACGCAAAGTAGTGTGTTTGTTAAAAATCGAGTAAATTGGTTGCTAGGCAACCAAAATTAAGGATATGCATATTTAGTTCTTCTTTTATAACATTTTATGTAACACTAAGATTGTTCAGCAGAATAATTGATATCAAGAGGTTAAATGATATCAATGTTCAAAAATAAAAGACTTTGAAAGATGGTGGGTATGCAAAAAATAATATAAACGTGGCCATGAGCTCTCAAGCCCTTCCACAAAACATTCCGTTACTATGGCAACTGATCAATCACAAATATATTGTTTCTATTTCTGAATTGCTAAGATGTCATACTATTATTATGATGAATTTTAACTAAATGCACACACAGGTTTTAATACTATGAAGAAAGTCTCATTCTTTATTGGATGACCCTCGTAACCATAAAATGTCTTTTCTACAATTTCTATTAGCACACTTCAGTTTCATCAAGTAAGTATACATCTGATCAGCATTCTTCAAAGTTTTCTAATAAAAATGGGCTTATTATCAAAAGAGAGAATTACATAGCAAGTGCGTTGGTAGCCCGGTAATAATATGGAGTCGCACTCGTGCTAGGGGGGGGGGGGGGGTCGGGGTGCATGCTACCCCTCGAAAAAAATGATAAAAATTGTGCAATCTGGTGCAATCTCGCGCAATCTGGGTGTTCGAAAGTATGTTATAACCAACCTAAAAATCAATAATTTTAATGGAAAAATCAACAACAAGAAGACTTAATTGCCATAGTTTTCTCTCTTATTAATCTATATGCGTATGCTAGTACGAAAATAAATACAGTAAGAATTTACAAGGGGGGGGGGGTCAGAAGCAGAAGATTTTTTTTAAAAAATCAAACAAAATGGAGGCGCTTCCTTTTATTTATTTTACTTTTTGGCAGGGCTCCTTAAATTCACAAAACTATGAGCTTGCTCCCTAGCTCCCCTAAAATAATTGTCAGTGCTCCCGCGCTCCCTGAAAATGAATAACCATTGTCCTCAGATTCCCTAAACCCCTGGGGGCCCAATCATACTTTGTTTTCCAAACTAGCATCTCACCTTCAAGCATAGCCACAAAGCTTGTGGATGAACAGTGCAATAGATAAAGATGGTATTTTTTGACTGATAAGTTATTTAAAAAATAATGGGTTTAAAAGTTCTGCAACAGGGCATATCGGAACCAGTATTTTATGGTGATTTAGTTTATAGTTTCAAAAGAATCGTTTGAAAACCTTATTTTAGTGATCCATTCAAAAAGATAAACAAACGTTATAAAAAGTTGGATATAACAGTCTTCATGTCTGGTTGTAAACCCAATTACGGTTTATAGCTATGGTTTCCTCTTTAATTGCACGACGATGGGTCAGGCTTCAGACTTAATGACTGCTCTGACGTAAAGCTTTACTCTGTTGGTTGGTCCTGATGCTTGTCTTTGACTGGGCCCACCGTGGCACTTGAGGTTTTCTTTAGCTCTGACTATCTGTGAGTCGTGAGCCCTTTTATTTGTTTCATCATAGTGTGTTTATTTTATAAGATTGCTTCTGTGATGATACATTGCAATAGTTAAGAAGCCTCCAAAGAGCTAAACACTTTTTGTGTTTTAACAACAACAACAACAACAACAACAACGACAACAGCAACAACAAATTTAGTACCATTTAAGCCCCCTCAGTGACTTAGGCTGCTGTCTGTCTTAGGCGGCGGTTCTGTTATTATCGATTCATTGTTTATTGTTGTTGCCACTGTTCGTGGGGGTTCTGTTTGGTCCTTGTTTTGTTATTCAGTACTTTGTCTTCTTGTTTGCAATCATCTTGATGGGGAAGATAGAGCTGTTTGTTTTGTTTTAATTGTATTCCTGTTGTCTTGTGACTGTTAGTGTTCTGTGGCTCATCCTCACGCTGCTGTGGGTTGGTCTGCAGTGTGTGATTGTGGTATTTCCTGATCATACTCACTTGCAGTTTTGAAGAAAAAAAAACTTTGAACTTTTATCCATATGTACTATTTATGACATTTGTATGTTATTGTAATGAGTACAGTACTCATAAGAGAGGTGTTACTGCATTGTCTGTCAATGATAGCACATTATCAAAATCTTTATTGCTTTCCTTCAGGAATATTCATGTAATCTCTGCCCACTATGAATACTTATATAAATAAACTTTCACGTTTGTACAGAGAACAAAGAAATTGCTTGCCCATTCCACTAGTGTAGGATCTTTTATAATCATATTTCTATAAGCAAACAGAGTAGATCCTGATCCGGCAGCTCTTACAGGTGGCAAAAGTCGTCACTACGAGGTAAAGGGTTTGGTTATCGCTAAGTTATTAAAAAAATAGTGGGTTAAAAACTCTTTTGCAACAGGACATATTGGAACCAGTATTTTGAGGTGGTTTAGATTATACATGTATATTTAAAAGAATTGTTTGAAAACCTTATTTTAGTGCTCAATTCAAAAAGATATTCAAATGCTATTAAGAAAATGGATATTACATGGATATCACGCGACAGTCCTCATGTCTGGTTGTAAACACAGTCAGAGTTTACCTCTTTAATTGCACGACGGTGGGTCAGGCATCATACAGAATGACTGCCCTGACGTAAAGCTTAACTCTGTTGGTTAGTGTCTGATGTTTGTCTTTGGCTGGGTCCACAGTGGCATTTGAGGTTTTCTTTAGCTCGGACTATCTGTGAGACGTGGACCCTTTTATTTGTTTCATCATAGTGTGTTAATTTGAATACATGGTTTCTGTGATGATACATTGCAATAGTTAGGAGCATCCATACGAGCTTAACAATTTTTGTGTTACAACAACAACAACAACAACAACAACAACAACAACAACAACAACATATTTAGTACCAGTAAAATGCATTTAAGCGTCCCAGTGACTTAGGCTGCTGACCGTTCTAAGGCTGTGGTTCTGATATTATTGATTCATTGTTTATTGTTGCTGCCACTGTTTGCGGGGGTTCTATGTTTGGTCCTTGTTTTGTTATTCAGTACTTTGTCTACTAGTTTGCAATCATCTTGATGGGGAAGATAGAGCTGTGTGTTTTGTTTTGATTGTATTCCTGGTGTCTTGTGACTGTTAGTGTTCTGTGGCTCAGCCTCACGATGCTGTTGGTTGGTCTGCAGTGTGTGATTGTGGTATTTCCTGATCATACTCACTTGCTGTTTTGAAGAAAAAAAACTTTGAACTTTTATCCATATGTACTATTTATGACATTTGTATGTAATTGTAATGAGTACAGTACTCATAAGAGAGGTGTTACTGCATTGTCTGTCAATGATAGCACATTATCACAATCTTTATTACTTTTCTTCATGAATATTCATGTAAGCTCCGCCCACATTGAATACTTATATAAATAAACCTTCACGTTTTTACAGAGAACAAAGAAATTACTTGTCAGGTCCACTAGTGTAGATCATTCATAATCATATTTCCATAAGCAAACAGAGTAGACCCTGATCCGGCAGCTCTTACAGGTGTCAAACAGCGTCACTACGAGGTAAAGGGTTAAATGGATAAGAATTGTTTGCTGTCACCCTACTCATAGTTTTCCATGTGGGTAGGTAGGTATTTAAAATTATTTTCGCTGATTTGTTAAAAAGAGAAGACTTTGACACTGCTAAGACCTATGAGCATTTTCTTGGCGATAACTCTGTTGTTGATAGAAATCGATGTCATATGGCTGTTAAGTTTCGTGTATTTGTTGATGAGGATCATAGCAAGCTTCCTACGTTATACTGGTTACCATAACTTCATAAAAGACCCTATAAGTCACGTTTTATTGCTAACTCTAGCCCATGTACTCCTACTACTACTGAGTTGTCGATAATTTTGACTTTTTGCCTTACTGCGATTAAAAACCAGGTTATAAAATATTGTGAAACTGTTTTTGGGAGAAATGGTCAAAATCTATTTTGGTCTGTTAAAACTCAGGTGAGATTTTTAACAAATTAAAAGCTAAAGGTCTTCTAGCATCTAGTGTGTCTACATATGATTTCTCTACTCTCTATACTACATTACCTCATAATCTTACCAAAGAAGTTAATTGAACAAACTATTAAGAGATGGCTCACTTTATTTGGCTTGTACAGAGAAACGCGCATTTTTCACTTCTGAACAACCTAAAAGAGATTTAAATTGTGGTAATGTCAGAAATTTGTGACGTTCTCCATTATCTTTTGGACAATATATTGATAAGATTTGGCTCCAAATTATATAGACAAATTGGAGGTATTCATATGGGTACTAAATGTGCTCCTCTTGTTGCAGATTTGTTTTTATTTTGTTAGGAGAGAGACTTCATGTTGTTCTTTCTGGCAATAATCAAGCAGATGCTGTTGAAGCATTTAACTCTACCTCAATATATCTAGATGATTTGCTTTATATTGATAATCTTTATTTTGAACAAATTGTTAGTCAGATATATCCCACTGAGCTTCAGTTGAATAAGGCGAATTCCTCAGATACTGAAGCCCCCTTTTTGAACTAAGACATGTCCATTACAAATGGCATAGTCTCAACCAAATTTTATGATAAACAGGATGACTTTAATTTTGAAATAGTTAATGTTCCATTTCTTGATAGAGATGTTCTTCGCTCCCCTTCCTATGGTGTTTACATATCGCAACTTATTTGTTTTGCAAGAGTATGTTCCCATGTTGATGACTTCAACAACAGAAACAAATTTTCGACTTCTAAGTTACAAAACCAAGGTTATCGATACCATAAACTCAGTAATGCATTTTCTAAATTTTATTACCGACACTCAGAGTTGATTGTTAAATACGCTATTTGCTTAAAGACTTCTGCAACAAGACATATCAGAACCTGTATTTTATGGCGATTTGGTTTATAAATCTAAAAGAATTGTTGGAAAGTCTAATTTTAGTGATCAATTTAAAAGATTATTAAACGTTATAAAAGAGTGGGGTACAACATGGATTATCCATGTTGTGCCAAGCAACATCTCTTTCTAGCAATTTTCTCAAAGGCTTATTTAAACTTGACAAGTTTGGAATATATTTTCCTAGGTAATTGATCATTCCATTAAATCTCATAAGCTCAGTTTTGTCCTGTGGCTCATCCATTTGCAAAATAGCCTCAACATGGCTTTCAATTGCTTTTAAGCCTTGCTTTGTGAAGGTGTGACCAACATAGGTTACTTCAGGTAGCCCTATTTTAAGTTTTGACCTGTTCAATTTAAGATTCGAGTCTCTAGCTTTCTGTAACACGTCCTGTAATATCTTATTATGTTCCTCAATGTCACTACCTCACACTAATATGTCGTCTGCAATGACTGCACACCCTTCCACGTTCTCGTATAGCTGATATACATTTCTTTGCCACACTTCTGGCGAACTGGAAAGTCCAAATGGCATTCTCAGATATTTATACCTGCCAAATGGTGTATTAAACACAGTCAAATTTGTACAGTCTTCTCTTAGTCTTATTTGCCAAAATCCAGAGCTGGCATCACATACACTGAAAACAGAAGCTCCATCAACCATCGCAGCTACCTCCTTGACAGTTTTCATTGGATAATGCTCCTTTTTATGTACTTATTCAAATCCCGAGGATCAAGACATATCCTTACAACATTTTTATTTGCTTTTTCAGCAACTACAATGCTATTTACCCAGTCTGAGGGCTCACTCACTGGCTCAATCACTCCATCCCTTACCATTGTATCTAGCTCTTTTTTGACCTTCGACCTTTGAGCAAATAGTATTTTCCTAGGTGGGTGAATAACTGGTTTCGCATCGTCTTGGAGTTAAGTATTATAATCTTCAGGTAGGCATCCGAGTCCTTCAAATACATCCTTGTATTCATTTAACAACTGATTAGGATCTTCAGTGTTCACTGTATACATCCTTTTAATCAACTGTAAGTCTAGACATGTCTATAACCCCAAAACAGGCTGTGATTTGTGATCTACAACTTGAAATTCTACTGGTGTGAACTTCTCTCTTGTTCCAACAAGTAGTGTAGCCTTACCAATTGTGTTCAGTTTATGTTCTGAATATGAAATAAGTCTGCATCTTGATTTTCTCAATGGACTACTGCTCAGTCTATTGTATACTTTAATAGGTAGAACATTTACCTGTGATCCAGTATCCAATTTCATTTCAAGCTTTTTACCACTTATTTCAACTACTATTTTCCAATCTTTTTCCTGTGTCAAGTCATTTTCAATCGATTCCACAAAATAATGTTCATATTCCCAATCCGAGTCGTCATTCTGGTTAGTTCCATCTAATTCATGTACTTTCTGTCTTTTACACATTTTTGCAAAGTGATTTAGCTTTGAACAGTTTCTACATTTCTTTCCAAAAGCAGGACATTTCTTTTTTTCATGAGTATATCCACATCTTTGACACTTGTATGATTGTGACAGATCTTTGCGTGGCTGCTGTTTATGAGGTTGTCGTGCTGCTCCATTCTTTGCAGGATTCTGTCTAGGTTTAAAATTTCCTCTCTTTTGGACGAAATCAATTGACTTTTCCTCAGTCAGACCTTTTTAATTGTGTCTGACTTGTCTCAGCCGCCCGACATGCATCTATTGCCTTTACTAACGTAAGGGCTGGGTCCCTCAACAGCCTGGCTCTTACCTCGTCACTTCTTATACCGCATACTATCCTGTCCCTAATTAACGAGTCTTTCAAAGTACTAAATTCACACAAACTTGCTTTGTTTTTTCAAGACTGTCACATAAGCATCTATGTCCTCCCCAGCTTGCTGATTTCTTGTATTGAAAATGTGTCTCTCATATGTTAAGTTCTTTCTAGGATTGCAGTATGCTTTAAATTTCTCCATTATTTTGTCTAATTTCATGTTGTCGCCATCTGTTGCCCAAGTGAAAGTGTTGTAAATTTCCAAACTTTCAGGTCCAATCACATGAAGAAATGTACTTGATTTTATACTGTTTTCTTTTTCTGCAATTCCAGTTGCTGTCATGTAAATTTCGAACTGTTGTTGAAAACGCCTCAAATTTTCTGACAAATTTCCAGTTAAACATAGAGCACTTGGTGGTTGTAATCTTTCGATTTTTTCTTATTTTCCTCTTTTCAGAATTAAGTTAAATCCAAATTTTTCTTCTGACACCATGTAATATTTAGAGACAATAAGGTATGTACTATAACTACTTTATTCTACAAGTATATATCCTGACACTAATTTTAGTGATCAATTCAAAAGATAATAAAACGTTATATAAGGGTATGATATAACTTGGATATCATGCGACAGTCTGCATGCCTAGTTTTAAACCCAATCACGGTTTATAGCTATGGTTTCCTCTTTAATTGCACGACGGTTGGTCAGGCCTAAGACTCTATGACGGCTCTGACGTAAAGCTTTAATCGGTGGGTTGGGGGCTGATGCTTATCTGTAGCTGGACCCACAATGGCTCAACTTAAGGTTTTCTTTAGCTCTGACTATCTGTGAGTCATGAGCCCTTTTCTTTGTTTCATCAAGGTGTGTTAATTTGATTAGAGTGTTTCTCCATGATGATATATTGCATTAGTTAGATGGCCTCCATGCGAGCTGAACATTTCTTGTACTTTAACAACAGCAGAATCTAGGGCACAGATTTGGTACCAGTAAATACATTTGAGCCCCCTGGTGGCTTAGGCTGCTGTCCGTTCTAAGGTGGTGGTTCTGTTGTTGTTGACTTTTTGTTTATTGTTACTCCCATTGTGGGAGTCTGTAATTGTTCTATGTTTTGTTGTACGTTACTTTATGTCCATTCTAGTATTGCAATCATCTTGATGAGGAAGAGAGAGCTGATTGCTTTGCTTAATTTGTCTTCCAGGTGTCTCTTGATGTTGAGCGGCTCTTCCTTGGGGTGCCACGGGGTTGTCTGGGGTTTGTGATTGTGGTATTTCCTGATCATACTCACTAACTATTTATAAACAGGAATAAACAAAAGCATCATAAAAGTAATCAAATTCAACCTGTAAATAAAGCTACTGACCAACAAACCAAACCTATCATTATTCATAGACCAGCAGCTTCAAAAACTCTACTGAAAGGTAGTTAGATTCTCTCGGGGATAAACAGGAAGGGATTAAACAAAAACATTGAGTGCAACCCTATCCCTGGTGCAACCGTTGACATTATCATTGATAAAATTCAAATTTTCGATTTGAAGTGCTTCTCTAACATAGTTATTTAATATGTGGCTGGTAATGATCGTGCTAATGCAAGTTCAGACAGACTAAAAACTTATTGAAGAAAAATATGACCAGCTGTTGAACTATTTCAATGAAAAAAGTCCAGAAACTAACATTTATCTTTGTAGTTTGTGTCCACGTGTTGATACCCTTGTCAGTGATATCAATGAAATATTAAAAGAGTATGTCATGATCATCAGGGTACTTAAATTGATGTGCATAAAGCGTTTTTAATAAACGTGGTCAATTAAAAATACATTTTTACCAGCCAAGGGATACTATTCACCTGTCTACGTCAGGGACTAAGGAGATAACTCAGTGCTATCAACGCCCGTATAGATATAGTCCAAGATGATGGCAAAACTATAGAATGGATATAAAGTAGCTTTAAAGTGATTAAAGGGTTCAAGAGATAGAAATTGGAAATGAATTGAAAGGGTAAATACCATGACCTCGATTAGTGTCCTTGAACTTGAATCTACGTCGTTAGTTCTGCACATTGTCTCACTCCGATAAGCATTTGGATGAAGTTTCATGGAAACTGTTAAAAGGGCTCAGAAATTATGGAACGAACATGAATAACAAGTGTATATCCGAGGCCCAGGGGGGGGGGGGGTCTGTGCTTCCTTGATAGCTGAAAATAACGCATTGATCTCTCCAAATTCCCGAAATTAGTTTCCTCTGCTCCCTAAAAGTATTTTGCCTTCGCTCCCCAAATTCCTTAAAAAAGTTAAGCTTCTCCCCAAATCCCCAAAAATATAAGCCAATTCTCCCTAAAAAGGTTTTCTTTCCGTAGGATTAAATTCACATACTTAAAACTGCGATGCTTTACATGAGTGCATGCCTTAATGTTCACCTAGTATTATGCGTCATACATGTACATGTAAAGACAGTGCTTAGCCATGGAATACACGGCATATAATTATTTGAATGAAATACATGATATATAGACCAAAGTATGAGACCATTCTTAAAATGCTGTTGTTGTTCCTGGTAGAGTAGATCAGAGTAGGTATGGAGGAATGCTTTCTAGGTTTCATTTTTTGTAATTAGGGTCAGGCCATTTGTTTTCTGGTGGGGAGGGCAACTGTTTTTTCGAACAGCTTAAAACTAGAATAAAAATCAGACAATGTGAAGCCATTTCTTTTTTGAAACCATAAAAAGAATTTTTTAAATTGCAATTCATGTAGGCCCTTTTCACGCATGTTTAATGTAAAAACTTGTTAATAAAATCAACTAATTAACCAGAGAGAGAGAGAGAGAGAGAGAGAGAGAGAGAGAGAGAGAGAAAATTACATACCAGGGTGGTAGGCAGGCCGTTAAGGATGAGGATTAACACTATTTGGGGTGCAGGGCCATGCTCCTCCGGAAAAAATAGAAAAAAAATGGTGCGATCTTGTGCATTCTGAGTGTTCCAAAGTACGTTATTATGAACCTAAAATCAACAATTTAAGGATAACAAGAGGGCCCTTGGTCGCTCACATGAGAGTTTATAAAGGTATAGGAAAGAAAGTCCAGCTATGAATTTTTATAGATCAGCAGTTTCATTAGGACTCAACATGGGTTATGTTGACAAAATTAACAGGATGTAGAACCTCAACAAATAAAACATGTGACATCCGCGACGGGGCTATTTTTTGCCGCCAGATACATAATTTGAACAAAGTTGGTGGATGTTCACAAGATGATGCTACAAACATAATATCAAGGCTCTTGGCCTAATGGTTTCAGACAAGAAGATTTTTTTTAATGATTTTGGACCCAGAGGCATTACTCGATTGAACTCATCCAATAATGGGGAATAAACCCTTTGTATACTGGAAATCCCTGAAAGGGTAGTTTAGTAGGTTGCTGCATTTCATCAGTGTCTGCACTGTTTGCTATGATAAATTCAATATTCAGAGACTGAAGAACACTTTTATTAGGAAAGTCTACCTGTGATCCTTTAAAACATATAATGGACAATCCCATCCTTATCGTAGCTATCTGTATGGGAAAATCAATCTTCCCAGAATTAAGGGAAAAACTCTCTGCAAACAATACAGCCAAATCTGTAAGATTTGTCTCCCTTACAAGATATCTATATTATTTTTAATTTGGACTTACTTGTTCAGTAGTAGATTTTGTTTAAAGACATTTTTCATCTAGAGCTCTGGCAGCCCCTTTTATCAGTGGAGTGAACCATTTGTGAAATTTTGGTAGAGTGCATTATGAGGAACAATTCTTTTAAATTTTGAATTTGGACAAGTGTTTCAGGAGGAGATGTCGTTTCATGACATTTCTTATCTAGAGCTCTGGCAGCCCGTTTGTTCAATGGAGTGGAACAATTTGTGTAATTTTGGTAGAGTACATCATGAGAAACAATTCTGTGAAATTTTGAATTTGGAACAGTGGTTCAGGAGATGCCATTTAAGGACATACTTTATCTAGAGCTCTTGTGGTCAATTGTTCAGCAGACCTGAACCATTTGTGGAATTTTGGTAGAAGGCATCATGAGGACCAATTCTGTGAAAATTATTTTGAATTTGAATTAGTGGTTAAGGAGGAAATGCCGTTTAAATGTATTTCTTATATGCAGCTCTGGCAGCTCTTTTGTTCAGCAGAGTGGAACCATTTGTGCAATTATGGTAGAGGGTATTATGAGAAACAATTCTGTGAAATTATTTTGAATTTTGGCCAGTGGTTAAGGAGGTGATGTCGTTTAAAATATTTCTTTTCTGGAGCTCTGGTGGCCGACCTGTTCGGTGGAGCAAAATCATTTATGCAATTTTAAAAGAGGGTATCATGGGAAACTTTCATGTGGAGTTATATGGAATTTGGACCAGTGGTTCAGGAGGATATGTCGTTTAAAGAAAAAGTTTACGGACGGACGCACGACGGACGGACATAAACAATGCTCCATTATAAATTTGTAAGACGTCATTTTATGTATGAGTTTGTTAACTAAAAACAAGCAATACTTTTGTATTCATGTTATTTCATTTATGCCTCATATATTGTAACCATTAGTATGTATTGTACCTCATGTTGCCAATGTACTTGGACTGAGAGAAATAAAGAATGATTTGATTTGATTTACAATGACCAAACAAAACTCTATAGTCACTCTCAGAACACTTATAAGACAACGTTTGTCACAGCGAGGTAAAAAATTTGAGCCGTGGCATGAGATTTCCAACAATGTGGCATTTGACATGTGTAGACTCGGACGAGCCTCTGCAGCTTCCTTTTAAGCTTAGAAACTCCAAATGGTGTTCAGTCAGTAGCTTAACAATCATAGAATATTCAAGCGACTAGCAAAGGCTCTGATCAGACTGCGCATATGCAAACGATCGCCTCAAATGCAAACGTCTCTGAAAGTATTGGCTTCGAACATTGCACTTTAGTCCGTTTAAGCATGCATTGAAGATCCCATAGCAAAAGTAAAGTGATGTACTGTAGGAAATATACCACTTTGGCATTGAAGCATCGTCTGAAGTTAAATGAATGATATCATTAACTTATAATTGAAAGCACTCTCCGAAATGTGCAGGAAGTTAAGAGGTAAAGAAATGCAATACTAATTGCAAGGGAGATAATTTCAAAATGATAAACTGTTTTGGCTTACTGTATATACCGTTTTTTTTTTTTTTTTTTTTTTTTTTTTTTTTTTTTTTTTTTTTTTTTTTTTTATGATTGATAAATATTCGTAGATTTTGAAAAAATGAAAATTAATGTCGTTGCGCATGCGCGTTGCATTTTTTTCGCTGCTTTTCAGTCAGTGCTTGAATGATGTTCTGCCCTGAATGATCATGTAAATCCCCTTGTGTAAATGGCTTTCTGATGTCTGCCACGCAATAAAAACACATATTATTGCTCTAATGTATCGTTTTGGAGTTAAAAGTTTAGGGACAATGTATATGACATTACTTTTTTTGCTCAGTATATATTCGATTTATAAGAATGGGTCATAGCGCCTGTGTTGAAGGAGCTCAACATGTTCATGCGCGGATCCAGAAAGTTTAATCAGAGGGGGTGATAACGTTTTTTTTTTGTTGTTGATGAGTGGAGGAAGGATCAAAATGCCACTATTAGCGGGCCATCATCGGCCCGCCAGCGAAACGCCATTCGAAATGGCGTTTCTCTGGCGTGCCGATGATGGCTCTACATTGAATGCTGGATTGGTAGCTTTGTGATTTTAAGGGGATCCGGACCAGTATTGCTAGGAAACCCTATATTTTTGTGATTTACCAGAGGGGGGGGGGGTGGTCCGGACCCCCTGTCTCCACCTCTGGATCCGCCCATGATGTTGGTCATACGGGTGTACCTCTTGGTTGATGAGTCTAGCAGCTCTGTGCTGTATCTGTTCCAAGTTGTGGATATCTCTGTTGTGGTGTGGCTTCCAGGAAATGTATTAGTATTCAAGGCTTGGGCGTGCCATAGTGATCTCTCCCCCTGGGGGATCTGTGCTCCCTTGATCCCTGAAAATAATGCATTGATCTCCCCGAATCCATGAAAGAAAATTCCTCAGCTCTCTAAAAGTATTCTTCCTTCGCTCCCCAAATCCTTAAAATTAATTCAGCCTCTCCCCAATTCCCCTAAAATATAAGCCAATTCACATACTTAAAAACTATGGTTGAGAGTTTTGAGAACAATAATTATAGACAAACCTTAGTCCCCTTTCTTGTTATTTCTCCATCTTTTAGTATTATTTTGAGAGCAGAAATGCCATGCCAATGGACAAAAATTAAAAATTGGACAAAACAAAAGTGTGAATCTATATCTACACCCAGCAGTTTGATAACTTCTTCGCATGTGATGTTCACAGACACAAAGTTTGGAGCTGGATGCATTTCAAGTGTGTGTGTGTGTGTGTGTGTGTGTGCGTGCGTGCGTGCGTGCGTGCGTGCGTGTGTGTGTGTGTGTGTGTGTTTGCCAACAGCAATTGCTTGAAACTTTTCGAGATTCAGTTGCATACAATTAAAAGAAATACAGTCTACAAGGCTGTAAAACACTAACAAGTCACAGTGTTATGTCCTTGTTCAAGACAATTTATCCGCTGCTTAGTAGCGGTACAACCCAGGATGACCCGCCCCGAGATGACCAAAAAAATGTTTTACGCAGCGCGCTAATTGTATTCATTATAAGGATATTGCATGCTTTTCATGTGAGCGAAATTCATGCACCGATTTGTTGTTGAAAGCATGGGTAAAACATATTCGTGTATACCAAGAAAATATCCCTTACCCAATTCCAAATGAAACGATACCAAATCAGCTTCGATACTGCGTAAACGTTGATCAATTCGACGTTTGGGGCCTGAGTGCCTAGACGCATACTGTGGGCTGCATTTGATAATGTACTGTAAAAATGAGACTTAATACGAAATTCGGTGGCAGCTGAACTGTCACTGCTCTGTAAGGCATGCTTTGGCCCAAAGTATTTATTCGGAGAAAACTACACCAATAACAGGTAGAAATGTTTAACTTTAGTAGTACGAGTTGTAAGTACATTAAGTTACTTATTAAAGTGTCATCAATATCTACAGTATATTCTTGCATGTATTGTAAAACATACATATGAACTTCGACATGTGATTTCCAACATTGCATTTTGACATGTGTAGCTTTCCTTTAAGCCTAGAAACTCCGAATTCTGTTCCTTCAGTAGCTTAAAACTCATAGAATATTCAAGCGACTAGCAAAGGCTTTGATCAGATTGTGCGTAGGCGCAGGCTTTGCTGGTCGCATATACCACGTTGTTGGAAATCTCATGTCGCGGCTTATATATAAATATGTCATAAGAAACTTCCGTAAACTGATTTAAAACATTGATCACTATGAAAATATTGACCTCAGGTTGCTGTGAGGTAAGAAAGAGATAGGGTGGCAGCTCAGTTGCCCGCTAAGGTAAGAAAGAGTAAGGGTGGTAGCTCAGTTGCCACCTAAGGTAAGAAAGAGTAAGGGTGGCAGCTCAGTTGCCACATAAGGTAAGAAAGAGTAAGGGTGGCAGCTCAGTTGCCACCTAAGGTAAGAAAGAGTAAGGGTAACAGCTCAGTTTCCACTTAAGGTAAGATAGGGTAAGTTGCCACCTAAGGTAAGAAAGAGTAGGGGTGGTAGCTCAGTTGCCACCTAAGGTAAGAGAGAGTAAGGGTTGTAGCTCAGTTGCCACCGAAGGCAAGAAAGAGTAAGGGTGGTAGCTCAGTTGCCACCTAAGGTAAGAAAGAGTAAGGGTGACAGCTCAGTTGCCACCTAAGGTAAGAAAGAGTAAGGGTGGCAGCTCAGTTGCCACCTGAGGTAAGAAAGAGTAAGGGTGGCAGCTCAGTTGCCACCTAAGGTAAGAAAGAGTAGGGGTGGCAGCTCAGTAGCCACCTAAGGTAAGAAAGAGTAAGGGTGACAGCTCAGTTGCCACCTAAGGTAAGAAAGAGTAAGGCTGGCAGCTCAGTTGCCACCTGAGGTAAGAAAGAGTAAGGGTGGCAGCTCAGTTGCCACCTAAGGTAAGAAAGAGTAAGGCTGGCAGCTCAGTTGCCACCTGAGGTAAGAAAGAGTAAGGGTGGCAGCTCAGTTGCCACCTAAGGTAAGAAAGAGTAAGGGTGGCAGCACAGTTGCCACCTAAGGTAAGAAAGAGTAAGGCTGGCAGCTCAGTTGCCACCTGAGGTAAGAAAGAGTAAGGGTGGCAGCTCAGTTGCCACCTAAGGTAAGAAAGAGTAAGGCTGGCAGCTCAGTTGCCACCTGAGGTAAGAAAGAGTAAGGGTGACAGCTCAGTTGCCACCTAAGGTAAGAAAGAGTAAGGCTGGCAGCTCAGTTGCCACCTGAGGTAAGAAAGAGTAAGGCTGGCAGCTCAGTTGCCACCTGAGGTAAGAAAGAGTAAGGGTGGCTGCTCAGTTGCCACCTAAGGTAAGAAAGAGTAAGGGTGGCAGCACAGTTGCCACCTAAGGTAAGAAAGAGTAAGGCTGGCAGCTCAGTTGCCACCTGAGGTAAGAAAGAGTAAGGGTGGCAGCTCAGTTGCCACCTAAGGTAAGAAAGAGTAAGGCTGGCAGCTCAGTTGCCACCTGAGGTAAGAAAGAGTAAGGGTGGCAGCTCAGTTGCCACCTGAGGTAAGAAAGAGTAGGGGTGACAGCTCAGTTGCCACCTAAGGTAAGAAAGAGTAGGGGTGGCAGCTCAGTAGCCACCTAAGGTAAGAAAGAGTAAGGGTGACAGCTCAGTTGCCACCTAAGGTAAGAAAGAGTAAGGCTGGCAGCTCAGTTGCCACCTGAGGTAAGAAAGAGTAAGGGTGGCAGCTCAGTTGCCACCTAAGGTAAGAAAGAGTAAGGGTGGCAGCACAGTTGCCATCTAAGGTAAGAAAGAGTAGGAGTGGCAGCTCAGTAGCCACCTCTTTTACAATAATATTCACATGTAATCTCCGTGTTTAAAGATATGCGCAGTGTTCTAAAACTGCTTCCTGAACTACGAGTAGGTGCTCAACGCATTGTCTACACGTGATCATGGTCCTCTGAGATTGAAAATAAATGCTTACAACTGTAAAGCTGCTGGTAACAGTATATAAAGGTGGGGGTGGGAGGGTTGAGCAGCATGAAATTTTTCAGCAAGGCAAGGACTAATGATTGACCGAGCCTGGTGACATTGTTGTATTATTATTATACCCGCTTTTTCGTTAGAAAAATGGGGCATTATGATTTCGTACCAACGTCGGCCCATCGTCCGTACCTATGTCCGTCCGTCACGATTCTTGTAATTGTATCTTCTCCGAAAACGTTGGACCTAACAACTTAAAACTTTGCAGATGCATAGATCACATGAAGTAGAGAATACTGGGCGACGTTTTGTGTGATATTGACCTCCAGGTCAAGGTCAAATTATGTATTTTCTTGTAAATACATCTCCATCTAAAGCCTTCAAACTTTGCAGGTGCACATGTCACATGATGTAGAGGGTACTGAGCAACAATTTTCATATGTTTTCTTGTGAATGCATCTCCTCCTTAACTTTGATGTAGCAACCTCAAACTTTACATGTGCATATGTCACATGATGTAGAGAGTACTGGTCTACATTTTGTGTGACCTTGACCCCAACTACAAACATTAGGTCACATGATGTGGAAGGTACTGGGCAGCATTTTATGTGACCTTGATCCCAAGGTCAAGGTCATTTAATGTATTGTCTTGTAATCCTAAACAGTTGGGCATAGCAACTTCAAACTTTGCAGGTGCATATGTGACATGATGAAGAGGGTATTGGGCAACATTTCGTGTGACCTTGACACCAAGGTAAAGGTCAAAGGTAAAAGCGGGTATTTGCGATGGTGTACCGTCGACTGCTGCTCTATTTATTATTTTGTTTGCTTATTCATTTATTTTGGTTGGGGTGTTCTACATAAAGACCACAACATATAATCTGCAAAACCGATCAACTTCTACTCCAAAAGTTCGATGTCATTTTAAACCGATCAATGAAGGGCGTTTGCGCAATGTGTGGCTCTAACGAAAACACCACCAAATTAACCATTCTTATACCGAAACCAATGTAGATCCCGATTAGCAATCACCTAGCTAAATCATTCGCGGGGCGTCCCAACTAGCATGCAATCGTGTCGTTCAAAATGTTGCCTGTGTTTCGTGTTCTCTGCTAGTATAAATATGTTCTAAATAAGGGGCCCAAGTTATAGATACAAATGTTCCCCGAACGAAGACAAGTAGATAAAAATGATGTCAACATAGTGTTTGTTTGATTTGATTCTTTACGTCCCATCAACAAGCTTTCAGCTCTTCCTGCGTTGAACCAGTACTAAGCCTAGGATTAATGTGTCTTGCTCAAGGACACAACGCAGTGACGCCGGTGAGGCTCGAACCCGCGGCCTCTCGGTCAAGCACCATACCACTGAGCTACTGCGCTCCCTAAAAACGATGTAGGATTAATCTGTGTTTTGACGGCCAGGTCCATTTTCCCCATGGTGTATTCAAACGAGTTCACTATAAAAGCTGCGAGTGAGCACAGTTTCATTC
Organism: Loripinus fragilis; assembly: GCA_964019695.1. Lineage (NCBI taxonomy): Eukaryota > Metazoa > Mollusca > Bivalvia > Lucinida > Lucinidae > Loripinus > Loripinus fragilis. Next base: position 80,160,590 of record OZ026526.1, on the reverse strand, counting down.
TGTCTAGCTCAAAACAGACAACGTGAGTACATGCATTTTTTACCTCTTTATCCTTTGTTCTGAACCTGATTATATGATGCAGTGTAGATTCTAAAAAGCTTGCTTCTACAGAAGTGAATTTATTAGAATCAGCACTGCCACATTATTTTGTGATTAATGCAATCACGCCCAAGAACTCGCTTGATTTTAACCTGCCTGGAATGTCCGCGAGGTCGTATGGTAGTACTCAAAGAAAGTTAAAGTCTCGGACCAGCCCGCGCATACGCGCAGTCAGATCCGAGCCACTGTTAGTCACTGGAATATTCTATGACTGTCCAAACATGAATTGGGAGTTTCTAAGCTAAAAAGGGGGCTGCCCATGCTGGTCTGGGTCAACACTTGTCAAAATGCCACATTGTTGGAAATCACATGTCGCGGCTGTAGGGTTCACATTTTAGCTGCTTCGTGATGGCTGATGGGAGAGCAGTGGCTCAGTGGTAGAGTGCTGGACTCGAGACCGAGGGACCGCGGGTTCGAGCCTCGTCGGTGTCACTGCGTTGTGTTCTCGGGTAAGACCCATTTATCATTGCTTAGTACTGGTTGGACCAGGAAGCCTCGTCCAGAAATAACTGAAAAAGTTGACTGTGGGCATAATCGAATCCGGCAAACAAACCATGACTGTCGATGCCACTGCACTACGCCACACATGCATCCCCTGGGAAAGGCAAGGGTATTTTATACTGAACTTTTAACCATGTTGATGACGTCACTTGCCCGTGATGCTGATGCCAGTAGAAGTAGTTTTACATTACCAAAGCTTAGGCAAAAGGGAACATTCCGCCCTGAGAGTATTGTATCCGGATTCACGAAATTAAATAAAATAAAAACCCAAATAAAATAAATAATTTTAAAAGAAAAACCTACAAAAATAGGCAAAACTTTACTGTCTGTCAGGTTCTCCTTACATGACTGCCTGCCCAACAATTTCGTCTGCTGGTAACCTTTGCAAACCGTTTGGATCCAGGCCCAATAAATAGTAGGGCCTGATCTGGATCATATGATCTATTTGAAGCTCTGTCGGTCTTCCTAAAAGAAACATTAGTCACATTAAATGAGACTTATAAATTCAGTTAGTATCGTTCATGAATATCTTCATTTACATTTTCATTTTGACTTTTTATATTTTTTTTTTTTTCATTGACAGGCCGAATTTAAATTCGCTAGAAACGTCCGATGATAAAAAAATGAATGCGAACCCTAAAAATTGGAGTAAAAGAAACATGTGAAAGTCGTTTTTTTTTTTTTTTTTTTTTGTATTAGATCTAATAGGCTGCAATGCGAGAAAATCTGTCTTCGGGGTTTCCAATAAATCGGTATAACCAGCTTGCTCAGCTAGAGAAACTAAAAAGATAAGACGCTTTATGTACCGTTGCTTATCTGAAGCAGATAACATAACTCTCTAGAGCTTTTATTGCGACACAACAATATCTTTTGAACAGATAAAAAAAATAGCTAGAAAATTGAAATTTTGCCCGTAGCAAGTCCCGGAGCAAGTCTAGATATGATAATCTCCAATGAGTGAATTCATGACAATGATGCTGATCAGACTGCGCGGATGCGCAGGTTGGTCTGCGCCTATGTTGTTCTCTTCTACTTCTACTTTAATACTGCCCAGGGCATATCAACATCACGGGCAAGTCACACCCCGAATCTCGCGGTTGAGGCCCATTGTTTTAGTACCGGTCACTGCAGTTGCAAATATAGCTAATTTTCTAGATGAGGGAGTTGCGCTGCCTTCATCCAGTTAGCAGAAAAATATATCGTTACGTAAACGGGTCTGCAATTTGTTTTCCCATTTACCAAACAATAAGGCTATTCCTAAATGAAGACATAAAAGTATTCAGCATAACAATGATTAGTCAATTGTTCAGTTGGTAGAGATTTAATAAGACAGGTGATCGAAGATGAATTGCTGGCTGAGTCTCACTGACACTGCTGAGGCTTGTAAGTTGTATAGGGGTTTTAGGAATACAGGATATTTGTCATTTTACTTCCAGGGATATAGGATACTATCCATTTTACTTCCATGGATATAGGATACTGTGTTTAATATTTTCATTACTTCCAGGGATACTGAATATTTAAGAAAATAAATTAAGTTTATAAGGGATACTTGCCTGTTTACTTCAAGGGATATGGGATATTTGGTACCCCGGATACCCCTATACAAGCCCCGATACAACAGCGCCCTAGATAAGCTTTTGGGTCAATTGGGTACTTACGCAACGTGGTTATTCTCAATTGCGTACTTGCAAAAACAATTGTGTATTTTCATATTATTTTACGCCACGTTTTTTTCTTCTGTGATTACACGTTTTCTTATTGCATGAAGCCATCTGGAATGTGCTTGCATATTTATTCGCTCCCATCGTCTGTCTTTCTAAAGTATCAAACTAGTGGAGTTCATTGTACCTTTCTCATCCCCTTGTTGACATTCGAGCGTGTACACATTGCAAAAGTTTCACTTTCATCATAGTGGTTTTCAGCGAAATAATGGACTGGATACCAATATTTTCATAAAACTGGAGTTATATTGACGATTGGCATTTGTTTATTACCCAAATGGAAACGAAATGGACCAAATGGTACGCAATGACATTGCATGTAATTGCATACCGATCATTAGAATTGCTTTTCGGTACGCACACATTTCGTTTTAATTGTTTTTTTGAGGATTTTAATTGCGTATTTACGCAAATACGCTGCTTATCTAGGGTGCTGATACAAGCCTTACTGCTGGCAGAGTCGGTGTCATATTCTTGGGCAACACAATTTATCTGCTGCATAGTCATGGTTTAATCCATAAATATCTGTCCCCACATGACTTAAATACTGTTGACTGGGATGCAAAGAATAAAAATAAGTTAATATACAATGTACAGCATAACTCACCTCTTCAAAATATTGACAACACCTTTTGCATAGTTTGGGTTTTGACTCTGCCTGGGCTGCAAGTGGCCACTTTGCAAATTCCAGGTCAGGCCTGACAGAACAACAGGCCTGATCTTGTTCCAAACTGTTTGACATTCTGTTAAAAATTTCCTGAAAAGCATTTTTTGAAAGATATTTTGAAAAGTCAGCAGCTGACAAAATTTATTAGAAAATTATTTATATAGCATGTTGAAAAATATGCATTCTGTCAGGGATTTCCTCGACCGTATTTGGGGCCAAATACAGGCAATACGGGCCCCTTGAACCGGCCCTTCCCAATTGAAAATGAGCAAAATTTTCCCTAATTTTGAATAAATGGTCCGAACTGCTTACAATATTGCAAGTAAATAGGGAGGTTTTTGGATTTGGCAAGCCCATTCAAATATATTGCTCCACATTGATTAGGATAAACCCAACCCTTTTGATGTGCATGGAAGTAGACATAATAAATTGTGATTGCTTCCAATCTGTCCATATCAAAAGGGTTGATCCTGATCAAAGTGGAGCTTTTCAATTTATTCAAGCTTTTAATTTGTTCAAGTATAAATGACATTTTTTTTTCCCAATTGGACAGATTTACACATTGATGCCCAGGCATTGATGTTCCCAAAATTCATTGGCCCCCAGGCCCCACTTTTAAAATGGTACGAAAAATATTGTCTGCTGAAGTTATCTGCTGCATTTAAATAATACATCAAGGACTTTTGGCATACAGTTTTGATCCACTATTTCCTATAAAGATATGATACACAGCAGGTAAAAACATTAGTCACAATTAGTAGCAAATTTAATATGGAAATAACAGGACTTAGATATTTGTATTTATGGAAGTCAGGAGCCTACATACGTGTACGCAGATATCAATGAGCGTACAACATGACACAACATGCATAGGTTTTTTAGTTACAGTAAAACCTGTCTTTAAGTGGTCATTCAAAATAGACCAAAAACCCGATCAATATAAATGACAAATTGTAGTTTAATGAAGGTCGAAAATATTGCAGAATGCTCCCTTTTGAGCATTTTGCAATACTATTGACGTGCATTAAGGGATAATCAGTCTTGAAAACCAAATGGGTATGTGCATTAAGAAGCTATACTGAAACAATAAAGTTATGTGCCGCTTGACGTTTATGTCTGCCAGTTCTAAATGTATGAACGCATTTCATTTAATTTTTTACATTTTAAACTGTTATCATTTAGAAATGTTATGCACCTAAACGAAATTCATTTTCTAACCAGTAGAGCCGCGACCAACTCAGAGAACATGAGTACCCTTAAAATCAAAAGTCACAACATCAATCTTGGATGTCCATCATAATTCAGAACCGTTCAAGCACATTTAAACAACACTGAGCAAACTCTCTAGTAAGATGTTATGCATGTTAGCTGTATGCATTGCTTTTACGGCCACAACCATTAATCTGTAACATACTCTGACGTCACAAAACATCGATCAAGAGCGTGCATGTAGACACTCAGAAAATTCATTAATGGTCCAGCATTGTGATGATCAACAGATTCGGTCAAATTTGAACTTGTTTTTCGTCATAACAAGCATTTTAACATTAATTAAGACTAAAAAGCACCAAAACAATTGATACTCGAAATTCACTTGTGTTTATTTTTCAGTAAGGGTGGGGTATAAAACACAGATTTAATGAACATGTAATGGCCAACATCAGCCATGATTTTTATTTATATCCTTTGTGTAATCCTTGTCATACACAAGCACAAGAAATTAAAACAAAAACGGTTTCAAATGATGCTAGGTTAAGGAGAATCGGAGGTTCTTAAATTGTTATTTGTTTAATTCAAAGGGAGGTAATTTCAGTTAATTTCGTAAATTGACGGTTTTGAATTGCAATATCGCTCGTTTAATAAGCACATTTGAGATTTTTAGATGTTTTTTCATCGTTGGACGTTCCTGGTTGCCATTTAACGTAAAATGTGTCACGTTTTGATGATCAACTTGCTGATGATAATGGAATGAGCTTTTTTCACTTTAGGTTCAATAACTCTTCCTGATAAGAAGAAAAAATCAAATAATTACCAAATTGTGTGTGTCGAACGTTTGATAAACATTTTGGTTTATTTTTTGCTGCGACATCTTAGCTGGATCAAAATATACAGTACCATGAAAATCGGACGTATCTTTTTTGTTTGAGTATATTTTGACCCCACTATAGAGCCAAAAACTGAAAATTGCTTTTCACCAATTTCTTTTGATTGGATTATTAGAAGAATAACTGAAGTGTAACATTTCCGCATTTATTTTAATTTTACCATTGCTATACGGTAACAACAATGGGTGACAAAATAGGCTTAAATCTGAGAAATTGCCATTATGGACTCAATTCAAAGCTTTTGGAGACCTAATTTTTAAGAATTAGATATCAGCACAGCTAAATACCAAAATTTCTTTCAATATGTTGTGTGCCGTGGTGATTCTTACCTTCTGTTAAAATATTAATTTAGTATTTTGTTTGTTTGTTTGTTTTGTTGCTTTACGTTCCAAGTCAACAGCTATGGTCATTGCCGGACGGTCAGTTCACCTAACCACACTTTTTCCTGGGCAAGCTTGAACAAGCAGTTAACCAGTACTTCGTGCACATACTTTCGCTTGTAACTGACAACAACCCTTCTTGAATGATTCAGCGGAAGGGAGGAGAATGACCATAGAAATTATTTCATGATCAATCTCCACGAAAGTATGGGACCGGGCCGGGATCTAACTCGCGACCCCTGGATCTGCAGTCAGACTCCCATCTGTTGCCAGACACGTTACCGACTAAGCTACGCGGTAATTTGGTATTTGCTTGTGCTCTATGTTACTTTCTGTCAAACCTCTCAATTTTGCTCCAAAATGGTCAATTTCCTATTTTCAGCCTATTTTGGCGGCCATTTTTTGTCGCCATAGCAATGGTAAGTCAAAGTAATTTGAGACTTTTACACTTTGGTTATTGTTCTAATAAACTATTGATTGAAAACAATTTTTTATATTTTAGCCCTTAGAAATGCCCTAAATAATTTCCTGCTAATTTACTGATGACTTCCAAGTGTGTTCCCGAGGCATTTTATAGAGTAGGCACTCTTGAAGGGGTCTGGAGGTACTCTCCACACACCTGTTAGGGGCCAAACTGTTTCCAAAAGGTATCAGCAGATCTATGGCACTAGTAGGTGAAAGTTTGAAAAATTAGATACATTTAAAATTGACTGTTAAAATTTTATTGTGCTGCTGCAATCGCATATGAAGCTTGCAACTTTTCAGATTTAACATTGTTCATTTTATGCATTTTGAACACTTTTAAAATTATAATAGTACATACATATGAAAAAAAAATCTTACAGAGGTTTAACCTTTAAAGCGCCAAGAAAAAATGCAACTGAAAATGTTGTCTGCTTAAGTCATCTGCTGCAAATAATTGCCTAGCATTACTGACAAATTAAGTATAGAAGCAAACAGCGTGGACCCAGAACAGACTGCTCCTATATAGGAGCAGTCTGATCTGGGTCCACACTGTTTGCCATAGAGGCTTCTTAAACATTTCAGCAGACGAGAAAAGCAGACGACTTTTGTTGCGATTGGCGCATTAAGGGTTAATAGTTCATTTTCTTATATTTACATTTCCAATGCAAGTCTTTAAATGAACCTTTACATTGGAGATGTCATTCATACCTTCATGAACAAACCATTTGAGCGATCTAACGTCAAGTCAATCCAATAACGTTGCTTGTTTACTGATGTTTGCGTGATGTTGAACGCGTATCGCTATGACCTTAAGCTTGGAATTTTGGCGTTTTTGGCTTTTCCAAACCCTAAGTTATATCTGATTTAATTCAAAATATCTGGAAAACCAGCCAAGTTGTGTGAAAATTGAAAATTGATACTTGACTTATGATATAAAATATGAATATAATAAATTCTTTTTTTGGTCTTTTCATGGAATCATGATCGAATACTTCGGGTCTCTTGCAAAGTTAATGTGAAGACCCGAAGTGTTCATAATTCCATGAACAGACCAAAAATCGAATTCATTTCTTAAATGTTCTGAAATTTCAAACATTGTTGCCTGCTTAAAAGCCAAAGTCAAGGCAAATAGTGTAGACCTATATCAGACTGCTCTGAAGCAGTAATCTGATCAAGATCTCTGTTTGCTATTCTGACAATCATGTTGCAAGTTTCAGCCTTCAAAACTGAAGGTGAAAAATGTTGATATTTTGCTATGTACATGCCCATTTTGTGTTTATTTCAGATGGCTTTAAGAAACCATTTACCAAGAGATTGCAAAATCACGACCGATCCCAGGTATGTAGAAATTAAATCATTACATGTTCTATAAGGTAACTGCCGTCTGTAAGTTATTTTAATACAGCAGCTACACCTGCCATCCCACTTACATGGAATGGCAGGGACAATGGTGTTTCATAATATACAATCTTGTTAAAAGCTCTGCGTTCTTGACAACATCTAATGGTCAATGTCCTTCACTTGGCAATGATAGTTTTTCGGAGTACATGTATATACCCTGGCCCAGCACTTACCCCAAGAATGGCGGCAGGTTCGACCCTCACAGGCGTCATTGCTTTGTGTCCTTGAGCAAGACACATTAATTATCCCCACCCCTTTTTTAAAAGTGATGGGAATATTGCATTCCCCTCCGTCGGTCACGCTATCTCCTCCTAAACCATTGGACGAAATCCAACCAAATTAAGTGTGTGAGTAGCTCACATGTATAGGGCATGCAACGGCGCATTTTTCTTTTGGCCTCGTCCCCTGGGGCCCTTGGGAGGGGCCAAAAGGTCAAATATCATTAAATTTCAATTAAAAAGTCAATTTCAAAGATTTTAAAACCAACTTTGTGTGACTTCTCACAAATAAGATATAAAACATATCAGACGGGATTTTCATTTGGTCACCTGGGTCATGCCCAAGGCTTACAGACTTTGGGGTATTGGGGGGTCAAAAATTTAATTTTCTGAACATGGTTATGTGGCATTGACCTTTGGATGGTGTCAAAGGGTCAAATACCATTAGATTTCTTCAAGAGCGAGGGGATTAGCGATGGGCCATCGAATGTGTTCTAGTTCTACCTTAGTACTGGTTCAACTCCAGAAGACCCATCCTGAAGTAACTGAAAGGTTGTTGACTGGGATATAAAGAATCAAATAAAAAAAACGAAAAAAAAAAAAACGAAAAAAAAACACTGGGCATAACTCAAGAGATCAATATCCCTGTGAAAATCCAATGTTCTCTAGTGTCAATGTCTACTAGTGTCCTCTGCAAACAGTTTGGATCCAGTTCAGGACCAACGGAATGTGGCACCTGATCTGGATTCAAATTTACCTCTCTTATGGTATATAAGAGACTTTTTCAAACGTTGATTTTGGAAAAAAAAAGTAAGCACGAAAAATTACATAGCATACGTAGGTTTAACCCAATATTGGCAATGTAGGCCCCAGAGGAGCTGCCACAGAATCAGGATTGGCACTGTGGTTTTGCTGAGGTAAAACCAGTCTTAGTGTTATTTTAGGAGTGGTACCTGTGACCCCTCTAAAATATAAATTAAACCATCTAAACTTATGAGTTGATTTAGCTTCATAGAAACTTTGGAAAAATTCATCAGTAGCTAAAGGGTAGATATTGCCCATGAGATCTGATCTCTCGAGCATGTTCACAATTATATCCCTGTTTAGCTTACTGTTTTTCGTCGCTTATGCCAACTTTGGGTAGTCCGCTGATATCCTTTTCAAATAATTTGGACCCAGATCAGATGACCATGAACTAATCTGGGTCCAAATTGTTTGACATTCTAATAGTGTCCCTGAAATATTTTTTTGAAAAATTTATTTAGCAATCATTTGAAGAAGTTATTTTGAAATCGGACAGCAGATGGCGACAAAATGAAATGAAATATTACTGAGCGTGCCAAGAGTTAATCATAGGGCTGCATGCTGTCTCATCTGAACAAGATCTGCACTGTTTGTCAATATTCTCAGAGGACAAAAATATTTCAATTTTGCAATTGTCCTGCAGGACAAGTGACTTACAATTTTCACACGTCCTGCAAACACATGCACCTGTCCTTTAAAAGCACATACAATAAAGAACATAAGAGAGTAATATGCAGTATGACTTCCTGGAGTAACTGTAGGACAAGTGCTTTGGGAAGAATTACTCGTTCTTTCTATATTTCATTCGTAATTACAAGCCGAAATAACGAGCGAACAAGTGGAATTTTTGTCCCCTGATTCTAATTTTGAGACCTTTGTACTTCAACACAGCTTAATATTGTTTTTCCTTGTGTTTTTCAGGAGGTACGATGGGTGCAGCACTTGTGGAGAGGTGGTCAGGAAGAGGCAGCAGAGGCTGACTTGCCGGGAGTGTGGCCTCTTGTGTCATCGCACGTGTAGTGGTAAGTTTTAATTTTAGTCTTCTTTGCTTTCAATGGTCAAAATAGACAGATGTCTCAGTGAAATTAAAGTAATATAAATTTCACTGTTTCAGAGAAACAAGTTTTACACTCTTTGATCATAGGTTTAGATAAACAAAATTTTTGAGCGTAAAACTGTAAATATTTTCTTACCCATTAGTTTGAGGATATGTTTTGAGTGCCCAAAAGAACCAGCTCCCTGAAACAACAAAATTATATTTTGGTACACACTTTTAACTAAAGGCCTGATAATTTTCACTGCTTTTAACAGGTAATTACTTCTGATGACATCATTTAAGACACTGGCATCATGCATTATACTGTAGTGTAAAATGTCAATGCAGCTTTGCCTTCTATGAAACTTGCCTCTCTATTTTTTAAGCACTATTCTTAATTTTATAATTCTAAACTATTAATTTTGTGCAAACTCAAGTTTACACAATTTTCAACAGACCATGACCTACACAAGAAAATTATCCTAACTTAGTACTGGTTCAACCCAGGAAGACCTGTCCCTGTTTAGCTGAAAGATTGTTGATGGGACGTAAAGAATCAAATCAAATAAACAAACACAAGAAAATGATATGGAACAAAAATAGCTTCCTCTTCATTTGTAGGCCCATATAAGAGTGCATAATGGAAAACTATTTTTATTATTTCTCAACATATGTTATGGGTGCTCAAAAGAACCATCTCGATGAGACCATTATTTTGAGCACCCAAAACTTATGTTGAAACTGATATATAAAAAAAATAATCACAATTTTACACTAAAAATATTTGCTTAACTGGCTCTATGAGGTATGGTTTGCAAGCTAAATTATTGCAGCTTGGAAGCATAAAAAGAAACAGAAAAGATGTTGTTTTTTCAGGCTGTAATCAAACTTTATTTTTCTAATGAACACCAAAAATGATATTTATAAAAAGTATCCTTTTGATAATCCTTCAATTTATTTCTATCCTACACTGAAAAGACAAATATCCTCCATCTTTCAATGGATAATCACTTTTATGAACTGTGATGCTAGACTAGCAGGCAACTGTTGTTGTGTTTGTGTTTAATGTCCCACCAACAGCTAAGATCATATAGGGACCGGGCCACAGCTTAGTCTCATCTGACAGACCCGTGAAGCCTGGGATCAAGCCTGTGACCCCTGGTTTATAAGGCAAGCGTTTATCCACTACACTACAGAGGGTTCTAGCATGCAACTGTGATGGATCCACTTATGTTGATTATTAGCATAGCAAGCAGCATTTATATCTCTTCACATCCTGGAAAATGGCCAAGCTTGTTTTGGTGGTTTGCTTATTTGTTCAAACAACTTTTTAAAAAATTCTTTCAGATAACATCCTTGTTCTGGTTAGGCCCAACATTTTGTCTGGTCTGATCTGGGTGCAAACCGTTTGCAAAAATAATCAGATGGCAAAATTTAAAATTCAAATTGGTAGTCCAAAATCATGATGGGCAGTGATCTTATACTTTAATTTTAACAGTTTTCTCTCTGTATATCTGAATTTTGTCCCTTTCTGGTAACTTGAAATTTGGACAGCCCTCACCAAGGCCAGATCAGATAATAATTATGCTGGGCCTGATCTTGAGCAAGAGTAATTGACACTGGAGAAACTAGATCCAGGGAATGTCCTCAGATAGGTCAAAGCCCAAATAACATCTCAAGAGTTCTCACAAGGATTTTGAAAATAGCAGTAAAATCGCTGTCTTTTGGAAAAGTTTGGAGTTTTACCATATTTCTCTATTTAGACTTTTGGAAAAGTTGGAGCCAGAGTAAAAAGAGTAAAATAATTCTAGCTCTGATGGATAAAATGTAAAAGGAAATGTATATCTTTATATCAAAATGAATATTCATGCTAGGCTCCATCCACTATGAATAATTAATTAAACTTTTATGTTGGTACATAGAACAAAGAGATCACTTGTAAGGTCTACTAGTGTAGGATCTGATTTATCATATTTCCATAAGTAAACAGAGTAGACCCTGATCAGGCAGCTCTTACAAGAGCTGCCTGATCTGGGTCTGCTCTGTCTGCAACGGCGTTAAAATGCATCTCTATGAGGTAAAGGGTGAATGGCCATGGTTGCATTGTATTACTTTAAGAAAATTACTTGTCTAATGCTAAGAGCACCCCTGCAGGACTTTAGTTAAGAGTGTGCAACAGAAAAATAATTTTCTTATTTCTCAACCAAAACATATGTTGTGGGTACTCGAAAGAACCGTCTCAATGAGACAGTACTTTTGAGCAACCAAAACATATGCTAAAATTTATGGATAAGAAAATATTAACAATTTTACACTGAAATTTTTTGTTTTATCTAAACCTGTGCCCCTATTGTAGAATAGACTTCAATGAGAAATGTCCTTGATATATGTATTGTTTCCTTTCAGTGATGACACAAGAGGACTTCCGGCGCCTTAAGAGGGGTAAGTTGCTCATTTTGTAGATTGAATACAAAAACATGCCTGTTTATGTTAGCAATAAGTATATACTGGGACCCATGAATAAGCATTTTGATAGTGTAGACCCACTTCTCCTCTTCTCTTCAGGGACAAAGCTTTATTCAACAATAAAATTATAATTTCAACCCATGACATCATGAAATTTTCATTGACCTCTAAACTGTGTGTCAACCTGGATGGAAGAATCCACAAGTATACATTCAGAGTAAAAACAAATAAAAATATATAATAAGAATCTGTTACATTGTATATAAGTTTTTATAACTGCTAGCCATGAAGACAATGCCACTGTTAGGAAGAAACAAAGTAAATCTTAATGACAAATGATAAAATGGAATCTAACTTTTGTGCTCTTGTATTATTGAATGTATTAAATTTGTTATGAAAACGCCATAAAATGCTTGTCAAGCCTCACATTTTATGACTTTTCACCAACTCATTTAATATATTCAATAAAATATGAGCACTCATGTAAGATCCTCTATATCAATGTCTAGAAGCCTTGGTATTATATGGGCCCTGACTAAAAAAATTAGTCTTTGCCTTTGGGGACTTGCGAACAACAAAGGTGCAGACCAGGCTGAGCATATGTGCAGTCTGATAAGCAACTTTGTTATTTGCTTATCGGAAACTATCATATCTAACTTGGTACTAGTGAAATTTAAATTTCCTAGCTAGTTCTGTAGCTGAGTACTCTCGTTTGAGTCTGACTTTGTCAGAAACGCCGAAGACGGGCTTTCTCGCATTGGAGCCCAATTATAATATCACATTTTGAGGAGTTTGTTGGCTCAATGGTATAGTGTAAGATTAGACATTGAATGATGTTAGATCCAGACTCTTCCAAGGCACTGCATTGTGTCCTTATCCTCTGATTAGTACTGGTTTGTCCCAGGAAGACAAGAAATTAAGACATGACTGTAAAATTGTTAATTGGGACATAAAGCAGCAACAAAAAATAAGTGACTTTAAATTGGCTGGTAAGTGGTGTAGGTGCAACATACATGTACATTTCACTGAAAGAAATATTTTGAACTAGGAGTGAGAATAATCAAAATTCATTTGGGAGGTAGGTATATTGTCTGTTTTAAGTTAGCAAATTTCAGTTTATTGATCAACACAGGCATGAACATAAAACTGAATTTTCAACTGCAAAACTGAAAATATACTACCCCAAATGAAAATTGTTAGAATACATTCCCTTTATATAGAACAGACACACAAGATCATGATCAGAAACTCCCACTTAGATTGTGACATACCTGTAGATGTCAAGGTCACATACATACAGAATATATGCATTTACTGAAACCATGCAACAATACTCGTACTGGCAGATAATGATCAGGAACTCCCACTTATCTGATGAAATAGACGTCAAGTTCACATACATACAGATAATATGTGGAACTCCCACTTATCTGGTGGAATAAGACCTCAAGTTCACATACATACAGATAATATGTGGAACTCCCACTTATCTGGTGGAATAAGACCTCAAGTTCACATACATACAGATAATATGTGGAACTCCCACTTATCTGGTGGAATAAGACCTCAAGTTCACATACATACAGATAATATGTGGAACTCCCACTTATCTGGTGGAATAAGACCTCAAGGTCCATACATACAGATTATATGCATATACTAAAACCATGCAATGATACTGGCTGATAATGACCACATTTTAATTGCGTAAAACTGGATTTAGCTTTTGAGATTACGTATATTATCTAGGGGATAATTGAATTAGAATTTTCATTAGAGGCGGTATATAGTTGAAAAATTATAGGGAAGAAATTGTTTTATGACTCAAATTGTGTGTCAAGGTAAACAGAATTTTCTGACCAAATATCCAACTATTTACCTCCCTAAATGAAACTCCGAATATGTATATCCCCATTTTAAGTAAGGAAGAGGGCAAAGATCAGGAATCAATACAATCAAGTACCACACCTGACCCAGTACACAGTATGGGAAAATGACAAACTACAAGAAAACATCACATACAAGAAACCCAAGCTGAAAGCCTCATGTCATGTGACATAATTTATGGCATCTAACTATTTCTGATTATATATACTCAGAAAAACAATTGAAGGATATTTAGATTCAGTTCCACCTCTAACATTTAATACAATAAAAACTAGACTAATTATGCATGCATTTCATAGCTCCAGATATCTACAATCAAAATGAATGTTTGATTTAAGTCACGCTTCAATTTTTAAAGTACAGTACATGTCCAATTGGTGCAACCCTCTATACTGAAAAGTCACAAGCATTCAAAAATGATTGAAAACAAACTTTATTTCTTGGGTTCCATAATGGCTGGTTCCAAAAGCATTGCTGACTCTCAGCCAAAGGTATGACACCTAATTTTGTAGTTTATGTTAATGTTTTACTTCCAATTTATTGTCATATTGGCTGGGGTACGCCATATCTGTGCATTTTTGCTGAAGAATTTGTCACATTATTAGGTGCAAGTACTAATAAATGGGTGTGAACACTTATCTGCGGTCAGAATTAGATCATAAGTAATGACCAGGTACAGGTTGCAGCAAAAAGTATAAACGCTAAATTTTTGGCTTGTAAACTTTGGGTAAAGAGGGTTGGTACATTTGGCGTGGTACTGTATCGTAACCAATGACCCGTAAATTTTATTTTGCATTCTGCTTACTTGCATATTGGTAGTTCTATCAGATACTAAAATGCCTTGTATGGAAATTATTTTTTCGACTGTTGTATAATCAAAAGAATTTTATTATCCTTTAATTGTTTTTTGTGAGTATATTAAAGGATAACTGCATTCAAAATTTTCATTTGGGGAAGTATATTGTCAGAGATGCGGCCTGAAATTTAGTTTAATGGCGTTTAGTTAGCAGAGCCATAAGACGTTATTTCAGACAGTTTTTTTGACAATATACCCCCCCCATACACACACCAAATGAAAATTTTGAATATGGTTATCTCCTTGGAGTGTTGCAAGCTGCATATAGTCACATGTTATCCAAAGAAATGTGACCTAAATAATGATGTCAAACACTTTTTCTGACAGTGAATCACAGGATATACTGTGGCAAATTTTTGATGTTATCCAATCAGACGTCGCATTACAAAATCAAATGCATTAGAATACAGGATCTACTGTTACAAATTTCTGACACTATCCAATGAGATGTTGTCTTACAAAAGCAAGTTCTTTCAAATTCATGATATCTGGGGTATTCTAATGCACTTGCAAATGAAATGCGATGTCTGATTTGATAACATCATAAATTTGTGAGTCAAACTTACTGTCATTGAGTAATGATGCTTGTCATTGACTTATAAATGGCTTACAAGTGTTTTATTTGCACCTAGCAAGCTGTTTTATGCAACTGGCAGCTGCCAGACATAAGCCCAGCAAATGGACTATATTTACACTGCCCATTTTGAAGGAAAAATGTTAAGCTCATTAAAATGGAGATAACCTTATTCATAATTTTCACTAGGGGAGATTTATTGTCGGATATACATTCAGAAATCGAGTTTTATGGCTCCGCTTAAGCGTCACCTTAAAATTAAATTTCGGACGGACCATATATCTAATGATCTACCTCCCCAAATGAAAATTTTAGCTTGGTTATCCCCTAAATAAATGCCTGAGTTTATCTGGCAGTAGTATCACTAAGTGACTATCAATGTTATGCTTTAGTCTAAATATTAAAATTTCCACTGCAAAACTTTAAATGAACCTCTACATTTGCGATGTCCTTCATACCTTCATGAACAGATTGATTAAAGCCACACCTACATACGAGACATTAGGGATGGACCAATGTCATTTCAATCTAGTTAAATAACATTGTAATACTGACGTTTGAAAAACACATATGGCCATGATGTTAAGCGCAGAAATTTGCATTTTTGCTATTTTGAAAACAAAGTTATGTCCATTTTAATTCAAAATATCCAGAAATCCTGCCTAGTTTGGGGAAAGCTGAAAGTTGATCCTATACTGATAATATAAAATGTAAATAAAAGTAATAAATTCAATATTTGGTCTGTTATGGTCTCCTGAATACAAGGGAGATCAGAAAGTTCAGGGAAAAGTACTATAAAATCGCATTGCTTTAATAGACTGCAATGAAAATTCATTGATATAAACTACCATTCATAGCAAGTTGACCGAACCTGAAATTTATAAAATGTAACGTCAGACGTATGAGCATGAGGCGCTGCTGTGACGTCACTTCGCTGGAGTCGATCCATCTGTACCCCTGGGTTGCTTCTCGGGGCTAAAACTCGTAGTTGTGTTCGAATTGATTGGTAATTTTAACGGAAAAGAATGTTCCGTCATTCTTTGAACATAATGAGATTTTTATGTTATTCCGCTGCGCTATATTGAAATTAATAGGTTTCAGTCCAAAGGCCAGTCCTAAAATGTGTCAATTTTTGAGTTTTTGTAAATTTTAAATTAAAAAATTTCTTTCTTGTCCGTGTTCATCACAATAATTATAATATCGGACTTAACTATCAATATTAGATCTATTGTCCTGAAAAAGGGTGTTTTCCGAAGTGTGTAAATAGTTTATTTGCCAAAACCGGCAATGGGTTCATAGAAGTTTAATGCTTTGCCTTTTGAAAGTACTGTTATTTGTTTTGATTTAGAACACCATCCGTTAGATATAAATCTTTGAAAGATTGCATAGAAGAGGGGTAAATATGACGTTGAATATGCATGGAACGCAATATGGGCCATCACAGCATAACAAAATTTTACAAAACATTGAAGTTTAATTGGTAGTGCAGTAAAACGTCAAAATGCAATGAAAAACGGGCCGGTTCGAGCTATACAGCATGGCCTTGACGACAGCTGTAACGCACATAGATGACTAACATCAAGCATGTTGTAAGTGTGTTGCAGTATTATGTGCTATAATTCCAGCTCTATTGGTCAAGCTATGTAGAAATGGCAACTATTTTCCGAACCTTCTGATCACCCCTCATACTTTTGGTCTTGTAAATCTTTGTGTGCTTGGAAATTTGAATTGACAGTCTGCTGATCTTATTCAAAATAACTTTTTTTCGAATAAACTTGAAGTACCAACAATGCAAAAACTATTTGGATCCAGATCAGAACTGACAGATCTAGGTCCAAACTGCAATTAAGAAACGTCAAACTGTTTGAAAAGGTTACATGCAAAGGATGACATATGTTGTAACTACTGGTAGCAAGTAAACAATTTTTTAAATGCATGATTAAAAAAAGCAAAGTTTTTCAGTCTAGAGTCTGAATTCTCCCCTCAAATCATCAGATCACCAGTAGTTAAAGGAGACAATCTTTAATGTTTTTCATTCTTATGGAATATTCCATACATATAGATACAAGACATACAACAACTATGAAAAAATTATGTATTTCAAGATGTTGCTTGTCAGAATTTCTACAGAATGATGTATTTATGCTCTTAAAGATTATTTGCATCCTTGCAAAGAGTGCAGACTCTGATGAAATGCTGCCTTAATCTGGGTCTTCACTTTATGCCATAGTATCTGAAATGACAAGGGCTAATATTATATAATTAAAAAAAAATGGGTTATTTCCCTTATTGTTTTAGGAGATATTGACTTTAACTTCATGTAAGAAATAAAGGCACAGTCAAGGCTGAACATCCACATAGTCTGATCAGTGCATTTGTTATTCACTTTCTCCACTTGCTACAATATTTCAGATTGTCTCCCCTGCCTTACTTGTTAGAAACAGCAAAGACAGGGTTTCTTGTGACAAGGGCAGTATAAGGTTTATAAGGTCGCATATGTTCCATCTCCTTCTTTCACCTGTTCACCTATGTTTGTATGTTTGTTTGTTTCAGAGGGGGCCTTAGATGGGTATAGGTGTGCAGCTTGCACCCCGGGTAAGTAACAAATATATATAAAAAAGAGGCCATTTAAATTCTTTACCCACTAGTAATGCAAATAGTTTGAACCCAGTTCCGGCTTGACAAAAATCTGCATGGCCTAATCTGCCTTCAAACTTTTGACCAGCCTTCCAGATAAGAGTACATACTTGATAATGTTTATATTGCAACCAAACCATGTTGTGGGTACTCAAAAGAACTGTCTCAATGACAGTTTTTAGGAGCATCCAGAACTTATGTTTTTATTGATGTCTAATAAATAATCACAAAAATCACAATATTATCCTCAAAAATAATCACAATCACAATATACAACCCCCCCCCCCCCCCCCCCCCCCCCTAAAAAAAAATAAAAAAATCAAAAAAATCAACAAATGACAAATCGTGCAAAATAATCCAACTGATATCATTATGAAATTGCATTTTGAATTAATGGGTTAATCAAGTTGCCCCAGCCTTTATTCAGTCTGTTAGGCCAGCTATCACAACAAACCTTCATGATAGGGTTGGTTAAGCAAAAAAGTTCTCGAGATGGTTCTTTTGATTTATTAACCCACAACATATGTTTTGGTTGAGGAATAAGAAATATAATTTTCAGTTAACTCTTCTCTGGGGACCTGTTTTATTTAACTTTTACTCTTAACTTTAAATGGTGCTTCCCTGGCAGGTTGAAGATTGCCAGCTTATAGTGGTACTTGGATCCTCACACCTTCATCAGCTAAAAAACCCATTGTCATAGATCAGAGTTGGATCCCATGACAAATCTTCCCAGATCCCTGCTTCTGCTATAAACTTTTGCATACAATTTGGCATCAGATCAGGCCCAAGAGAATGTCCATCCTGAACTGGACCCAAACTGTTTGACCCTCTGATGGTATATATTCCTTAAAGATTTGGGGAAAATGATTTTGAAGAAAATCAGCAGGTCACAAAAAGCACGAAAATTACAGAGGAGGCAAAGGTCATTTAAGGCAAATAAGATTTGATTCTGCGTGTGAAGTGTCTGCTGACAATGAATCAGACACTCAACAATATTTTGTTTATTTCATTTAATTGGTTTAAGAGAAAAAATATTAAACGACAAGAGAAAAAACTGTTGAAGACTTCAGATCGGACAAGTATGCATTAACTTGGATCTGAGTAGTCTTTGCTGCCCCATGAATATAGCTTGGATTCATACTTATCCACTAAGTGCACGCCTAAGATTCTGATCAGACTGACCTGATGGCCAAACTGATCCAAGCATTGGTTCTGTGAACACTCGTTTTCCTGAATCCATGTTATGCATTAAATGAGCCAGGTTATGGTTTCCAACAATGTGGTATGTGTGACCAGCAAAGCCTCAGATCAGCCTGCCCATAAGTGCAGCCTGATCAGAGCCTTTGCTAGTCGCTTGAATATTCTATGACTGCTAAGCTACTGACTGATCACCATTTGGAGTTACTAAGATTACTCAATAAGCATAGGGAGCGCAGTGGCTCAGTGGTAGAGTGTTTGACTCGAGACCGAAGGGCCGCGGGTTCGAGCCTCTCCGGCGTCACTGCGTTGTGGTCCTTGAGCAAGACACATTTATCCTAGCTTAGTACTGGTTCAAAGAATCAAATCAAACAAAACAAAACTCAATAAGCACCCAAAACATATGAGCTGAGACATGAAATTTCCAACAACGTGGTATGTGTGACCAGCAAAGTCTCAGATCAGCCTGCCCATAAGCCCTGTCTGATCACAGCCTTTGCTAGTCGCTTGAATATTCTATGACTGGTAAGCTACTGCTATTGACTAAACACTAATTGGAGTTTCGAAGCTTAAAAGGGGGCTGCACAAACTCGTCTGAGTCTACATGTCAAAATGCAACATTGCTGGAAATCACATGTCGTGGCTCAAATATGCTTATGACAGGTTAACCCTTTATCCAGGATAGTGCCTTTTGATGCTGTTGAAATACTAGGTTTTTGAAAATATCATGGAAAATCAAGCATTTGCTCCATTGGAGCAAATGCTCCATTTTCCATACTATTTTCAAAAGTATTCAAAACTTAACTTAAATTTTTCTAGATTTTTTTTCAATGTTGTCTAAATATAGAAAATGATGTCATGATCTAAAATTAGCCCATGGAGTAAAGGGTTAAAATAGTCAGCAAGACAAGGTTTAAGTATTGTTCTCTGTATTTTCAGATGAGGAAGCTCAGCCAATTAGAGTAAGGGAGCCAGACCTTGTGGAGCCGGTAGTCCCTCAAGCAGCGCCAGAGGAAGCGATCATCCCAGAGCCTGTGCGTGTGGAACCGGTCATACCAGTACCCCCTGCTTCCTCATCCGTCATCGGGAGGGTTGCCGGTGGCATGCTTTCCGCCACCGGCTCTTTGGTAACTTTACCGATTCGTATAGGGATAAGGGCCGTAACTCTACCATTTAGAATGGGAAGGTCTGTATTGGGAGTTTTTATAGGTTGAAATTGTATTAGAGAAAACCTGTCTTCTAGATTTGCAGCCAGATAAGACTCACACCTGCCTGTTCTGCTAAGAGACTGGCAAGAATCTTGTAATTTTGGTAAATAGGTATAGCTATTATGCTTTCCAAAAAGTGAAACACAAAGGAGCCGATCAGACTGCACAGATCTGTAGCCTGAGTTGCACCAATGTTACTCACATACCACATTACCACAAAGGTTTTCTCATGAGGGGATTCATTTAAGGTAGAGTTACAGATTTCATTATCTGCTTCTTTCCTAGGTAACTTGTTAGTTATCTATTCCCTACTTCAATCCAAGGTAACTTTGATGTTAGTTATCTATTCATTTATTACTGTCAGCCTATCTTGCCTCCAACTTACCTAATCCATCAAAGTTGCACCCACCAGAACCTGCTGATAAGGAACATTGTAATGGAGTTCTGAAATGTATAAAATATTCTACTCAAACATGTTTTGCATCTTTTAAAGTCTATGTAGCTTAGATGGTAGAGTTTGAAAGCTGCTTCATACATTGTCTGAGGAAAATGTGCGTTAAGAGGCAAAGGCATACTGCACTGAATCATCTTAAAGGCATACACATTTAAAAACAAGACAACAATGGCTTAGTGTTAGTGTTAGATATAGGATCAAAGGGTTGCTAGTTCTAGATGCACCAGATGCGATGTGTTTTGTCATTGAGCAAATCGCTTTATCCTCTTCTAAGTACTGGTTTAACCCAGGAAAAGGGAAAATGTCCAAACATGACTGAAAACCTGCTGATGGGATCTAAAGCATCAATACACATTTTAAAAAAAGTTTTAGGAATCATATAGGAAAGCATATACAGATTCTTCATTATAATATGACCAGGAAATAACACAATCACAGATTCAACCTAGATTACCTATGGAAACAAGAGAAAGATGGTGAAACTTAACATTAATATGTAGGTTCTTGGTAATAATAAGACCAGGAAATAACACAATAACAGATTCAACCTAGCATACCTATGGAAACAAGAGAAAATACAATCAGAAAATACCAGAGTTACAGATCGTATTTTGGTAAGAATCACTTTATTCTGTGAGATTATCTAATAAATTCATTTTACCTCTTCAAAGAATTTATAAAATATACTAAAGAAATAAATGAAGTTATTGAGATTGGTGCAAAACATTGCTGAGTAGAATATTTAGATCTTGGGATTCTGATTGCCATAACCAAAAGCTCTCTTGATACTGAAGGCATAAAGTTAAGCATGTTACAATTGCCCATTGTAAAGTTACCTAAATTTTAGCATAACAATAGGATAGTGCATCTTATTGGAGAGTGTTGGGACTTTAGGGATACCAGATTGAGTCTCACCGGTGACACTATGTTGCATCCTTGAGCAAGTCACTTAATCCATTGGTTAATACTGGTCAAACCCAGGAAGAGCATCAACACAAACAAACAGTACATCAAAGATTTATATTTGGGTACCACTGAAGGAAACTTTATTTTTTTTGAGGCTTAAGCATTGATTGCTTAATTTAACTAGATCACTACACTAGCTGACCCACATCTTCGAAACATTAGATGTATTAATTAATAACATGCTTGACAAATGCCTGCTGTATATATTTAGTGATAAGATCGGGTAAGCAAGGAACACAAATAAATACAAAAAATTTAAGTAACTGTACCTCTGTTGTAGCAGCATTATTCAGCTTAAGGGAGTGTTTCACTGTTGTTTAAGTTGGTTAAGTTACTAAATTGTTACTGAAACACTTTTTATGACTTTCATCCATTATGGTTCGGAGGGGGACAAAGCAAAAAACTAGAAATTGATACTTTTTAACTATCTTTGTTCCACCTAGATAAATAAATTGAAATTTTGATTATTTTGCTGTGTAAATTTCTAGCCACCTAAACTAATGCATATTACTCTTTAAACTAGCCAATTCAAGCATTTATCATTAATCTTTTTTAAAACTTAAATTTTTGGCAATTTTTTTAAGTTGAAAAAAAAGTAAATGGAAGTTCTTTGGTTAAATCATCAAAATAACTTATTTTTACGAGGTATTTTTGTCCTCAAAATTTGGAGTTAACATAAATTATTTGGGTTCTTAAGAAATTGGAAAACAACACTGTGTTTTGATCTTAGTTTTAAACACTTGCACATACATCTCGGTGTTCTAGGTTCATGATTGACTGTTTCCCAGCTAATTGGTTTTCCTTGATTAGGTGATTGGCTATATTCTGTAGGGGTTTTGAGGATTTTTTGAATACTTTAGATTTCTAGTCTAGTTTTTTTTCTATTGTGGCGTAGGTATTGTTCAGTCCTATTCCGTCAGTAATGGTTTTGTTGTTGGCTGTATTGTTTAGTGTAGATTAATTTTGTTCAGTTTTTGCATGTTTAGGTTTGTTTTTGCTTTTGTTTGTCAATTTTTGAGTCTAGTTTTGTTGGATTGGTTTGTTTCTGTTATGGCTTCAAGTTAATTTCTGCTTTGTAAGTTTTGTTGCTTTTTTATTGTAGTTTTTGGTTTGTAGGTTTTGTTTGGGTACAGTGTTTCTAATTTCTTAGTAAATTATGTACTTTATCAAACAAAAACCTTAAAATTTATAATGAAATTAAAATGTGAAAATTTAAGTGCTTTTCCATAAATACCTCATTTACATCAAAATTGTTTACTTTTAATAATTTTCTTCTACAGAATTTGTTCATTTTTTTCTTAAAATGAAACATTTTATTTGAGATAAAAAAAAAACAAGAAAAAAACAATAACAACTAGTCTGTGGTGGTGAAGAACATCTATAGGAACTTGATAGAAATAAAAATGAAAAATGAAAAAAAAATTCCAAATTTAGTTCTCATACCTTCCCTTCATTTCCTGCTATAAAACATACCTTCCCTATTCATGCAATCAACACCTCTTAAACTTGGGTAAAAATGTTTTACTTATGTCACCTTGTTTTTCTTAGTTTCAGAACTAAACCCTTGCTATTGGACAGAGCTTAATGAATTGATGCTGCATTTAAGCACAGATGTCTGTTAATATTAAGAATCTTAAGCTAATTTGAATATAAAGATGCCACTTTAAATTATGCCTATAGTCAGAGTCTGTACAATGATAGGAGTAACATGGCTCAGTGGTAGTGTGTCAGGGCTGCATTCCTATATGACCTCAGCTCATTTTGCTTAATACTGGTTAATCCAGGAAGACCAGTCCCATCATGACTGAAAAATTGTTGACTGGTTTGTAAAGAATCAAACAAACAGGCAAAAATTAAAAGCATATCATACAATTTTAGATTACCTCAATTTGTGTTCCTTAGAGGGTTGGCGCCCCTCCCCTGGCTGAGCTGTAGCTTGATGTGGATGCTCTATGAACATCTGCAGATGTTATTGTACTTTTCTTGTATTAATTGTTTCATTTATTACAGATATGACCTCAGCTTATCGGGCTTAGTACTGGTTCAACCCAGGAAGGCCAGTCCCGACATGACTGAAAAAAAGTGTACTGGGACATAAAGAATCAAACAAACGAGCAATCATTAAATGCATATCATACAATTTTTAGATTACCTCAATTTGTGTTCCTTAGAGGGCTGGCGCCCCTCCCCTGGCATAGCTGTGGCTTGATGTGGATGTTCTATGAAGATCTACAGATGTTATTGTACTTGTCCTGTATTAATTGTTTCATTTTACTTCAGTATGATCTCAGCTTATCGGGCTTAGTACTGGTTCAACCCAGGAAGGCCAGACCCGACGTGACTGAAAAATAGTTGACTGGGACATAAAGAATCAAACAAGCAAACATTAAATGCATATTATACATTTTTTAGATTACCTCAATTTGTGTTCCTTAGAGGGCTGGCGCCCCTCCCCTGGCATAGCTGTGGCTTGATGTGGATGTTCTATGAAGATCTACAGATGTTATTGTACTTGTCTTGTATTAATTGTTTCATTTTACTTCAGTATGATCTCAGCTTATCAGGCTTAGTACTGGTTCAACCCAGGAAGGCCAGTCACATCAGGACTGAAAAATTGTTGACTGGAACATAAAGAATCAAAACAAAACATTTAATGTATAACAAATTACTTGGTGATGGTCTTTATAATTAGCTTGAGCCTAAAACTTATGGTACATCCTTGGTAAAGAAGGAACTAATTTTGGTCGACTTGATTTCTCAATGTTCTTAATATTCTTAGGAATATTCTTTTTGGTATGCTTAATGTTAGTTAAAATGCTTCAGTTGTAAAATACTTTAAACTAGATGACCCCATCTTTCTGAGGCTGAAGAATTTACACAACAAATAGCTGGAATTTAGACACTAGGACACTAAGTACTGTTTTTCCAAATAACGACCAAATGCAAAATCCATATAAACAATTGGAGCGCTAATAAGCAACAAATCAACAACAACAGAACCACCACCTTAGAAAGGTACGGTAAGCTGAAAAACTAGTCATCACACAAAAATTAGACTCCTATGGTGAGTCTGCTGTTAATGATATGTTTAATACACAGGCTACAAGCAATAAGAGTTTGGTAACCAGTTTTTTGTTTCACCAAAAATATTGAGTATGATCAAGAAATACCACAATCACAAACTGCAGACAAACCGATGGCATCGTGAGGAAAAGCCACACAACACTAATGAGAGACCAGCAAGACAAACAGAGCAAAGCAACCAGAGATGATTGCAAAACTACTATTCTGCCAGCCAAGAGTGACAGTGACAACATTTTTTGTTTACAAAGTTATCAGGAACTTGTAATCAATAAATCACTTGTATATTAATCCTATCCTGCGGATAGGATTAATACACTAGTGATCTATCGATTCGCGCTTGCTCAAGTGGTGTGTACAAGTTAATGTTTGACTTAGCAATTGTAAACAAACATGTCGTCACTGTCACTCTTGGTTGGCACGACAGGAGAATTGACACAAAGTAACGCACAACAAAACCTAGTACAATTATAGAATCCCAAAATGGGAGTAACAATCAACAATGAAAACAACAAAAGTCCACCTTTGCAGTTTAACAATAACATTACATTACATATAATAAGTTTATATTGCAACACACATATTGACTTGGGCCAAGATAAGCAACAACAAAAATGAACATAAAATTGATATCTTTTCCATCAGTTGGAGCATGAGATTTGGGTGCTAAAAAGAGCCATCTTAATGAGACAGTTCTTTCAAGCACCCACAACATATGTTTTGTTTGATTGATAAGATTTTTTTATTACTCCAGTCTCTAATCTGGAGGTCTGAATATATTTTCTTCCATTGAAGTGTAGTGTGTTATATCCATGGGCTCTAAAGATAGTGGTATTGCTATGATTTCCAAGAATGTCTTTGACTAATCAAAGAGTTTGCTTGTCATGTAGGGTATGTACTGATATTACATCTGATCGTCTCTCTGATTGGTGGATTACTTTTCCTGTAAGTAAATAATTAGTATTGGTAAAATGTAAAGGTATTAATTTATCTTGACTGCCTTTTAACAGTAAAAGTATTGGTATTATTGCAACCCAGAGCATATGCATTTACACCTCATTTCGGAAGTTTCCTTTTTTTGTAAGGCAGTGGAATGGCATTCTAGATCATATGCAGCAGAAGCTTGGCTTGAACAGTAATATTTTTCTTCCTAGCATTCTTAGCAAGGGAAATTGGGCATCACATCCCAAGCAATTAACATACTTTATTCCTAGTAAAAGTTAAAAGTACTTTTACTTACATGTAATTTTTAATTTTACATCAGGTCTGCTCATCCTGGGCTCTTTACTCAAATAAATCAGACACATCTCATCGAAGGGACTTTTATTAAGTGAATGGATAGTTTACAGAAAGTCTAAGGGTTTTTTTTCATTAGCAACTTGTAATTTTACAGAAGGGATCTGCTCATCCAGGAGCCTTTACTCAAGTAAATTGGACACATCTCCTCTAAGGGACTTTTAATAAGCAAATGGTAATCTTACAGAAAGTCTAAGGGGCTTTTGTCATAAGTAACTTGTAATTTTACAGAAGGGCTCTGCTCATCCAGGAGCCTTTACTCAAATTAAATGGGTCATCTCATCACAGGGGCCTTTTCCTTTTTACAGAAGGTCTTATCTCATCTAAGAGGCTTTTTTCATAAGTAAATTGTAATTTTACAGAAGCTTACATCTCATCTAAGATTTTTTTTTTCATAAGTAAATTGACTTTACAGAAGATAGGAGCCGCTGTGGTGTAGTGGATAACAAAGTCCAAGGGGCTTTTTTCATAAGTTAATTGTAATTTTACTGGAGGGCTAAGGGGCCTTTTTCATAAGTAAATTCTAATTTTACAGAAGGTCCCCACTTAGCAAGGGGGCTTTACTCATAATTAAACTGTAGTATTACAGAAGTTCTCGGTTTACATGGGTGCTCTACTTATATGGATTGTTATTGTAGTCATCCTATACATTTGTAAATTGTCAAAAATCTACACTGATTATTGCATTGCAGAAAGCTCTATATATTATTAAATTCTGGAAAGTCCCTTTACATTGTAATATTCTAGAAAGGCTAGGAAGACCCTATATTTCTGGGGACTTAACTCATTTATTGCCACTTGCTGAAATGGTAATTCATGCTATGCATGAATATTCTGAAAATAAAAAATTCAGACTGAATTCAGTCACCCAGATAAAGCAGGGTCAATGATTTCTTTTGGTGACGTGGAGGTTGCCAGGACAAATCTTGGTGCTGGGTTGATGGCTTCATCTCGCCCTTGGCTCTGCTTGTCATACAAATCTTTGGAATTTATTGACTTTTTGTTTTGGAAATTGGTTTATTTGGCAAGTGGTATAAGAAAAAAAATGCAGCTCTCTTGCTACAATCCTTCAACAAACTGAATAATTAGTCTATGGTCATATCAAGACTGTAAAAAAGAATAAATTGGATTATATGACCACTTATACCTCCATTTTCTTTTGATCACTTTAGTAGGTTTTCACTTTGATACTAGCAATGTGATTTATAAATTAATGCTGTGAAAAAGATTTTTTTTTAACAAAATAGGCCCCAAATTCTTTAATCAAAATGTTCCTTTTCTTTAGACCACTTTAGTAGGTTTTCACTTTTATACTAGCAATGTGATTTATAAGTTAATGCTGTTAAATAGATTTCTTTTACAAATATAGGCCCCTAATTCTTTAATCAAAATGTTTCTTTTCTTTTGACCACTTTAGTAGGTTTTAAATTTTATACTAGCAATGTGAGTTATAAGTTAATGCTGTTAAATAGATTTTTTTACAGATATAAGCCCCAAATTCTTTAATGGAAAATCTCCTTTGAGAGTACCTAATGTATTGTGGATCTATCTACAAACTCAAATGCAGGTCATAGTTTCTTTAGCAACAGTTTGTGCAACCTAAGCAGAATTCAGAAACCTGTATTTAAAGGTGAAACAAAAATTTAAATCAAATAAGATTTCATTCTTTTAATATTGTATGTTTTTTATACAGGTATAAACAGACTACAGACAACAGCCCATGGCATTAGCAGACAAGAGACACACAACACAGACAGCCACAATTAAAGCGACCAGACCTCTCCTCTTCAGCAAGATGATTCCAAAACAAGAAAGAGCACCAAGAACCACACTACAAAACAACTCATCATAAAAAACAGACACACTATGGGAGCAATAGCAAAGGATAAATAAACAACAGAATAACCACCTTAGAACTAACAAAAGCTTTTAAATTTTCCTAATTAACAAAGTAGTTTTATTAAAATTTCATCAAAGTAAGGAAGACAGGACGTATCGGGAATTGATACAATCAAATACCACACCTGATCCAGGACACCATGTGGGAAAGTGACAAAAACACAAGAAAAACTCACATACAAGAGAGCCAAGAGGTCAACCCTTTCCCAGCAGGTGACCACAAGGCTGCAAGAAACCGGCAGACAAGCACAAAATACAAATACAAAAAAGGATCCACAATTGAAGAACCGCTTTTAATCGGTCAGTAAGAAAAGTAATTAAATTCATTAAAATAAACTTGTAATTTAATAGCAATTTATTAAAAAGTGGGTATGATCAGGAAATATCACAATCACACACTGCAGACCAACCCACAGTAAGGAAGAGCCACAGAACATTTACAGTATTAAGTTGTTATCAGAAATAATCAAGTTGTATTATAAGATCAACCTTCAAATCAACCATATGTTTACTAAGGTGTTTCAGGTAGGATCCTGGGCTCTAATCTTCACCAGTAATATTGCTTTGGTTTGTTAAAAATAAACATACTTTATTCATCATCATTTCTTATCTTTAGGAAAACCTGGCTCAGCTGGTAGAGTGTTAGACTTGAGGTCAAAGGGTCCTAGATGAGCAAGACACTATCCTCTGCTTAGTACTGGTTCAACCCAAGGAAGATAGGAAAATGTCCCACATGGCTAAAATTTGTTGACTGGGACACAAAGCATCAAAACAAACAAATTACACTCGTAAGGCTTAGCCACTTTGAGGCATGTTTGGGTATCACTGAAGGAAACTTTATTTTGAGTCTTAAACAATGGTTAGTTCAGATCACTCCAGCACATGACTAGCTGATCTACCTTACATTACTAAGCACTAGGCTACTTTAACAATACAGGTAAAAATCTACATTGGAATTGTTCTAAATTTTGCTAATTAGGGAGTGCAGTGGCTCAGTGACAGAGTGCTTGTCTCGAGATCAAAGGGTTGTAGTTTTGAGCCTCACAAGCATCACTGCCTTGTGTCCTTCAGCAACACATTAATCCTTGGTTTGTACTGGTTCAACCCAGGAAGACCCATCCCGACATAAATGAAAATTTTTTGACTGGTTTGTTAAGAATTTATTAACTAATATGCTTAACAAATGCCTGCTGTGTAATATTTAGTGATATGATTCGGTTAGCAAGGAACATAAATAGATACAAAAATCTAAAGTAACTGAAAATTCATCTTAGAACTCTGTTGTTGCCGCATCATTTAGTTTAACAATATCATTGAATGTTTCACTATTTCGGACTTTAATCTATTAGTGTTTGGAGGTGGGAGGGAAACTGAAAAAAATGCTAAAAATTTAATAAAGAATACAGGTCAAATTTAGATGTCTTTATAAATACCTTCTTGTTTGATCCACCTGATACTCAAATTGAAATGTGATTCTTTTTTAATCTAAATTTCTAGCTGCCTAAATTCTTAAGAAGTCCATTTGTTTTATGGAAGCTTTGGATCAAAGCACCCTTTTATTATAATGAGGTATTTTTGTCATCAAAATATGAAGTAAACATAAAATTTATTAAGGCTCTTAAGAAATTGGAAACGACACTGTTTTTTGCTCTTTGTTTTTATCTCTTGGACATCTAGGAGTTTTAGGTTTATGATTGACTGTTTCCCAGCTAAGTCTTTTTCTTGACAATGTGATTGGCTTTATTCTGTAGTGGTTTTGAGGATTTTTTGAACACTTTATAGGTTTTCTGGTGTAGATTTTGATTATTGCAGAGGTATTCTGTTTTAGTTGTGTTGGGTAAATAATGGATTTATTCCGCTGTCATGGTAGTATTTTGATTTATATTTTTTTAGGTTTGGTTTTGGTTTTACTTTAGTTTGTCTAGATTTAAGTTTTGATTTCTTTGTTGGTTTGTGTTGTTTTGAGTTAGTTCCGGATTTGTTAGTTATGGTTTTGCTTTTTGTATTTCGTTCTTGGTTCGTTGGTTATGATTTGGTACAGTGTTCCCAATTTCTCTTTATTTTCTTATACTTTATATTTAGATAAATGTGATACTTTTAGTGGTTTTACATAAATACCTCATTAACATCAAAATTGTATACTTTTCCTTATTTACTTCAAATGAAACTGTATGTTTTTCCTAAAATGAAATGTTTTGAGACCAAAAAACTTTTCTATGGTGGTGATGAACATCTGTGGGTACAAAGGGTTGGCAATCATTAAAATATAGATGTGATCTCATACTCCCCATTTCTAGCTATAATACCATGAACTGTGTTCTTGCTATAGCTTTTAACACGCCATTTATGGGTAAAAATTGTTTTACTCATTATATCTAGTTGATAATGTCCCAGTTGTTTTTCAGATTTTCAAAATTAAACACTTGGTTTGGGACATAATGAAATGATGCTGTAATTAAACAGATGCCTGTTAATAGTATTTCGCATATTTGGAATATTATTTTGTTCATATCATTTTAATCATCATCATCATCATCATCATCATCATCATCATCATCATTATCATCATCATTTGAACCAGCTCATAAGATGATAGTAGTTATTGCATAGGTATAAAGTATAATTCCTTAAACATGTAGATCAAGGGTAGCCTTTTTGTCAATGTTTTAGTCTAAATTATCCTACTTGTATATTTAGAGTGTGAACAGCAAAGGCTCTGACAAGACTGTGCTTATGCACAAGCTCATTGGAGTCTACACTGGTCATAATTGTGATAATTACTTAATTCTAGTGAGCTTGTTCATTTTAAAATGTTTTTATTATGTTTTTAAAATAATAAGATTGTAAAATTATGTATGTAAAATTATAAATAAATGTTTTTAGAAGCCTCAGATGTTTCAGCAATCAGGCACCTTGTCGTGTGTTTGCAGTGCTTTGCTAAGATGTCTAAGGAATTACCCCTGGGAAACCAGTGTTAACACTTTCTCTGGATGAGTGCCAGCAGTTCTGTAGGTTAGTAATATATATTTACATTTTCGAAGCAATCCTTTAATGAACCTTCAGATTTTTGCAACCATTCATAGCCTCATGAATGACATAAATATGATTCACAGCTGCCAAGCTCACTTGCCTGTGCAATAAGCTTCGAACAACAAGCTCATTTGCTAGAAGTGACACTGGTGTTGTGATTGACAGCGTGCCATACCCGAGCAGTACATGCAAAACAAACCTGTTTTTTGCTCCATTGGGTGTGTGTTCATGCTGGCTGTTCCGCTTTTCCGTTTAATACAACAAATACGTTAATAAGATTTCATAATAAATACAAAACTATTTTGTTTCCTAAAATATAAATTATTTTTAAATTTTAGGTATTTATTAATAAAATGTAAATATAAGCAATAAATTCAATTTTTGGTTTGTTCATGGAATCCTGAATACTTTGGGTCTCTTGCAAAGTAAGTGAAGCCCGAAGGACTTTGCAATAGACCCAATAATTCAGGATTTCATGAACAGACTAAAAATTGAATGCATTTTTTAAATGGAATCCTCGATTTGAGCACTCTCTGACCAGTTTGCACATGACACAAAAGGTTATTCATTAGTAAAACTGGGTGTTTTTCAACGAAATGTTACGTAATTAATGACGTCCAACTGTTTCCTACAGTATATCATAGTTTTAATGTTGTATGGGGGCAACTTGGAGTCTGCTGATAATCTTTGCAAACAGTTTGGACTCTGATCAGGACCAACAGAACCTCAGTTCAGAATTGTATCCTTTCTGTTTGACATTCTGATAGTGTTCCTGATTTTTTTAGAAGTTAGCTTAAAATATTACCAAGTATGCAAAGAGCTTACAAATTTGATCATTCTTTTTACAGGTCCAAGTCTCATAGTCCTACAGTGTTGGCAAATATGGAAACAATCACATCTTAAATAGTATGTATACCAATTTATACTTAATCCATAAAGCGCCACCTATAAGAATTTCTAGCGATTAGGCAGGCAATTTCCCTAAAAGAGACATTTGTTTTATTTTGTTGAAATAACGACTGGAGACACTAGGCACATTCAACAAATACATATAGACGAGCCGTCTTTGCACTCTTGCCGCCCCCTAGAACGTATATTTTAAACGGGGTTTCCTTAATGCATATAATAATTCTACTTCGCTTTGAATGAGAATTTATTTTGATCATCAACTGATCTAGGGGGGGGGGGAGCATATAAAATCAAACTGAAAGACGCCAGTTTCATCTTTTCAATGATTAACCTCACCATTTTAAGTATATAGCATATAAAATCAAACTGAAAGACGCCAGTTTCATCTTTTCAATGATTAACCTCACCATTTTAAGTATATTTCGTACGCTTGCGCAGAAGGAATACCGCAAAGTTGAGAAAATGAAGGGCACTTATATCTATACTATATTAGCACTTTTACTTTTTGAAAACTTGCACTGGATTTACTAAACGTCTTGTCTAAAAGGCACCCAGTATAAAGACGTAAAATGAGGGGTGGGTGTAGAAGGCATAAATTTTCACGGCTTTGTAAATAATGAATTGCTTTGAAACATATTTTTATGCTTACTATGCATATTTTACTACAGAAATTGACCAATTTTAAAAACATTTGGGCAATTTTAAAATTTTGCTTTTGTAATCATGTCAACTAGGGAAAATATACGCCTTATCTCTAGAGCTCCTTTGCAGCAGACAACCATTTCAACTTTTGCTGCTTTTGTAACAAATAAGACCTGATATTCCATGAGAATGGTCTGCCAGCAGACAATTCTCATGGAATCTCATACCATTTTTTTTTGAAAATTGGGAAAGATGTTGAAATATGTCGTCTGCTGCAGTTGTGATTGGAGTTTTAAGGGTTAAGCTAACATCTAGTGAAATATTTTAACTCCTTCATGTTCCTTTTTATGTCTAAGAAATGTCTGCTATTTACTGCTGCTGCAACTAAGCAATCGCACTTCAGACTAGATATATAAATCGCATAGGGCCAGTTAAGCAATTTTTTAGTGTAGCAATTTTTTTAGCGTAAAATTATTATTTTCTTACCAATTAGTTTAAACATGTGTTTTGGGTGCTCAAAAGAACGGTCTCATTGAGACGGTTCTTTTAAGTACCCACAACATATGTTTTGGTTGAGAAATAAGAAAAAATATTCTGTTACACACTCTTATCTGGGGGCCTGTAAATGGTAGCAAACAATATGAACCCTTGATCAGACTAAGGGAGCAGTCTGATCTGGGTCCATATTCGTTGCAATATAAACTACTTTAGAACTTGAGCAGATGAGAGCTGCTCCCAACAAGTTACTACTGGTTGGCTTAGAGCTAAAACTAGTGATAGCTGGTTGTCTGCTCTATCATCTGCTTATATACTTTGATGGCTTATATTTCAAACAAAATGGCCCAAAATCAGACTACAAAGCAGCCGGATCTGGGTTCATAGTGTTTGTTTTGATGGTAAAATGTTCAAGAAAGCCTTTGAAACTATGTTTGGTTATTAGCTTAGTTGTAATAAAGCAAAATACATGTATTTACTAGATAATTCACATATACCAATTAACAAACTTTGTAGATCATCTTATGTTACAAGCTGATCAAGATTGAAGCTTTCCTCCCCCCTCAATATTAGGAATCAAAAATTTGAAAAAGAATTAAAAAAAAACTAAATACTAATAAATAAAACATACCCCCCCCCCAGTCCCCACGGCACCACCCCCATCTGGTATAATTAATATATCTTAAGTAGATCAAGGATTGAAAATTTTAAAAAGCAATGTATAAAGCAATATACCACTATATATAAACAGACAAGGCCACAGGTGAGCTCTTGTGCTGCCTAATTCTTTACTCCATGGGCTATTTTTAGATCATGACATCGTTTTTCTATTTTTAGACAACATTGAAAAAAATTCAAGTTTTGGATACTTTTGAAAATATTATGGAAAATAGAGCATTGGCTCCAAAAGAGCAAATGCTCCATTTTCCATAATATTTTCATATACATTATATTTCAAAGGGGTCAAAAGAACTATTATGAAGTAAATGGTTAACTCTTTGCACCCTGGACAATTTTTCATGATTTTGTTTCTTGTCTGCTGATTTTTTTCAAATTAACTTTTTCAAAAAAAAAACTTATAGGAATACTGTCTAAGTGTCAAACAGATAGTATCCAGATCAGGCCCAAAGTCCTTGTGGGCATCATCTTGGTCCAATCTGTTCACAAAGTTTATCAGCAGACGAAACTAAAGTTGAAAAGGTAATATCAAAGGCTAACATTAAATTTTTGCCTGCTGCTTTGTCATCTGCTGAGTTTTTTCTAAACCAATTTTTTAGGATTATTCTTTCATGAATACTATCAGAGTTTCAAGAAAAAAGTTTGGGTCAAGAGCAGGCCCAATGTTTTATCACGGTCCAAACTATTTGCAAAATTATTACCAGACGATTCTAGTAGGTTTTAAAATATCTCTGTACATTCATACTGCATGGTATAGGATTAAAAAAATTCTAAAATATCAGTAAAAAATGTAAGAACATAAACTTTTGTCATAATCATTCAAATGTTTATTATATTTTACTCAAAAGTAAAAATTAGTTTATTTTCTACTAGTTAGTATTATGTTACAGTTTATGTTACAGTTTTTTTTTTCCCTATATTTGTCGTCCCATATAAAGTTTGCAAACAGTTAGTATCCAGATCAGGACGTATTCTAAAGCTGTTCTTGATCAGGATCTAGTTTGTTTGGCACTCTGATAATGTTCTAGAAATTTTTTTAGCAGAAATGATTTAAAATTGAGACAGCAGACAATGAAAGCATGAAAAATCACCCAGGATGCATTTCCCATTTAGTGGTGTCTCTTATATAGCGGAAAAGATAGTAGAGATCCTTATTAGAGGTCACATCTTCATTTTACCACGTTATTTGGCTCCTTTAATTTTTCTCTGAATCACTTTTAAACATTTTGAAAACTACAGGTCCAAACTACTGCGTTCAAATTGTTTGCAAAAGCTGTCAGAAGATGACAAGTGGTCACTAGTTGAGATCAATATATTTCAACCTTGCAATTTCTAGGTAACGTATCTGACTTGGCGCTATGCCGCACGTTATATGTTACGTCCTAACGTTTTTGTGGTGCGTCACGTCATTTACTTGTTTATTATTTTTCCTGATGAAGCCAATATGGCGAAACGTTGGATATTAAAGAATGATTAAATGTAAACATTTGTGTTGGTGTTGAATATTTTTTAATTTAACCTTAGCCTTTGAAATATTTGTTTCATACTTTATATTGTAATTTTGCCGAGCGTGATCTGGTCCCAAACTGTTTACTTAAGTATTCTGCAGATGGCAAAAGTTGTCACTAGCGTGTAGAAAGTTAGACACCAGTAGAGTTGTTTCACACTACAATGCATTTTGGGAGCGCAGTGGCTCAATGGAAGAATGCTCGACTCGAGACCGAGGGCCCGCTGTTTCCAGCCTCACCGGCGTCACTGAGTTGTGGTCCTTGAGCAAGACACATTTATCCTAGCTAAGTACTGGTTCAACCCAGGAAGACCGGTCCCTGTTTACCTGAAAGATTGTTGATGGGACTTAAAGAATCAAATCAAACAAACAAAACAATGCATTTTATTTTGCAGTGCTTGTTTTGTGTACCAAGATAAGGTGGTGTAAGGATGGCTATAAGGGGATGGTGGAGGCCATTATAAAATTTCTAAATTTGAGAATTGGGAAACGTAAGTACCATATTATTTACCCTAACTTTATCAGAAAATGTTGCACCAAGGAGTATAGTGCGAATCATGTTTACTGTCGTCGCCCTGGGCCCGGTCACCTGTTAAACTAACGGTACCGGGAGCCAACTCACGACAGTAAACAAGAAACGGATTATAATACAATGTCCTGTATTAAACTCATAAACCACTAGTGGTTTGAATATTTAGTAACATTACATTACGACGTCTATCATAATGTTGCCTAACTATTATGACAATACCAGTATCTTAACATTTTCACAGGGAAATAGGGGATTTCAAGCAAAATACAATGTCATATAAATAGAGGATCTTACATGAGTGCTCATGTTTTATTGAATTTATTAAATGAGTTGTGGAAAAGAGAAAATGTGAGGCTTGCCGAGCATTTTATCACTTTTTCCCAACAAGTTTAAATAAATTCAATAATACAAGAGCTAGAATGTTAGATTCTATTTATTGTATGACATAAGGATTACTTTGAAATAACTTTTCTTGCGTAAAAAAACGTAATTATTTTGACATTATGTACTGTAACATTTCCCGAAAATCAGTAAACCACTAGTAGTTTAACAATTTTAATGCATGATGTTATATCATTCCCAGAATAAAATAGAATCTAACGTTCATATTCCTGTATTATTGAATTTATTAAACTTGTTGCAAAACTGATGAAGTGCTCCGCAAATGTTGCATTTTATCTCTTTTCGTCAACTTGTTTAATAAGTTAGAAAATACATGAGTACTCATATAGACACCTTAACTCTTTGCCTTCTAGTGTCGTCTGCTGATTTAATCATTATCTTTGCAAACTGTTTGAGTCAAGATCAGACTCGACAAAATGTTAGGCTTGATCTGGATTCAAACTGTTTCACACTCTGGTATTCCTGAAATAGTTTTTTGGAAAAAGTTGGTTTTGAATAAAAAAATATTTTAGCTGAGCTGAAACTATTTAACTATCTCATGGATAAAGTAGCATCTTGAATGACACACAGTAGTGATCCAGATCAGACTGCACTTTAAGAGCAACCTGATTTAACCTTGCTCACTCTGACATGTTCATCGGAATTATAAAAAACAGTTATGTTTGGTTAGATTTTTTGCATGAGTTAAGATGATAAATAAGATTTTTTGTTGAGATACTTACATAAAACTTTTGCAAGTAATGCCAGTGAATCTAGTAAAGCCAAGGGGTCATACAAAGGTCAACACAGTTTTCTACTCAATATGATATATTGATAATATATAGATACAAGATTGAGTAAGCTAATTAGTTCAGGGATTTTCCTAGGCCTGATCTGGGGCTGAGTATCGAGCCTTTTCCAATTTAAGAATGAGCAAAAACTTCCCCAATTTGTGTATATCATTTTCAATTACTTAGTTCTACATTTTGACAAAAATTTCATGAAAATCCGAACAAAAATAGCAAAATTACAGATGCATGAATATTTGTATAAAAATGTGAATGAAAACCTGTTTTCATTCACATTTTTATTCAAATTTTCTTGTTTTCATGAATGGCTTTTGATGCAACATCTTGTATCCATGGTCTTTAATCAATTTAAAATTAAAGTCCATTTCTTTTAGTCTGCATCAAGTTATCCCAACTTGATGGTCCAAATGCTTTTTTCCCAAATTGAACAGCCCCCTGGCCCTGACTTCAGAAAGGTAGGAAAATCCCTGTAGTTTGAATGTAGAATATTTATCTAATATGGGTAGGCTCGGATTTTTAACCAGATAAACATCTGCATTATACTTTTCTCTAACATTTTTTTGTCAAATTTCAATTTATAGGATGATTTAGAGAAGTATTTAATATGTCTTAAGTTAGTGTGTATACCATAGATGAACTAAAATTCTGAATTTCTGTTCTCAAACAGATCGTTGGTTTTTAGGGCTGGAACTCTCAAAATGTTAGTCAGAAAAGCAAACAGGGTAGACCTGATCAGACTGCTTCTACAGAAACAGTCTGATCTGGGTTTGCCTTGTGTAGGCTCCATAAGGACAGTAGAAAGTAGGTAACTATTAAAATTGTAGAACATTTACCATCCTTTTTATTATCAAATGAATGTGCACTTGTTTGCAGTATAGCTATAGTGCATTGTGTTCCTTACTTGTCTTATAATATTATCATTTTTTACCTTTGTTTTTTCCATTTCAGGTCAGGTATAGGTAAAATTTGTATAGAGTACAGTGACGTCACTAATTATAACTGTAATCGGAGAGGTCTATTGACAATAAAAGGTAATCCCGCATTTAGGCAGGTAAACAAACGAGGATATTGGTAGTTTTATCCTAACTAATGCATTGAAGCTATCTTTGGGTGTCACAGACCAGTGGTCCAGTGGTTAAGTAGCGATATTTACATATTCGAACCTGTATTTTTTTCTGAGGGTTCGAATCCCTTGGTTTTACTTTTCTTTTTTTTTCTTTTTCTTACTCCTTCGGTGGGCAGTTTGAATTACCTAGCGCTGTAACAAACAGTGGCGGATCCAGAAGAGGCTCAGGGGGCCTCGGAACAGATTATTTCATTTTTAAAGGGATATTCAAGAAAAATGAGATCATCTGCAAATCGATCCCCTCCCTAATTTATCTGAATCCCCTCTCCTGGAGTCGTGGATCCGCCTTTGAACAAAAAGGCTTATGTCGATATTTCAGGCTTTACAGGAAAACCAGTTAAAGGCGAGGGTTTTAACGACCTAGAAGGGTCTAGCAGACGTTAGTGTATCAGAAAACCACGTTTGATCGTTATTATTGCATAAAGTCATATTGTCACTTGAAAACTTAGGGAAAACGCTTCCAAAAATTCATTTTTGCATTACTATAATGGCGCGCAAAAGCATGAAGGATTCGTAGGTTTTGAAAAAGCCTGTTCCAGAGCAAAAACTTACGTCATGCTAACGCCACTGAATTACGTTCATTTCTATCCTGCTACTGTTGATAACGTCATTTTTCGTGACGGCCTAGAATGCGTATATGTAAAGTAGAAAAGCCGTGCATCAAAAGCACGTAAATTGACTGATAAATACATGGGTTTTTGTCGGTTAAAACATGGCTGTTAATAGCGTGCGACACGGGTTTCTATGCAATAATTAAAGTTAAAATGAGTCTTCATCTACATCCACACAGTACGTTGTGTATGCGAGCGGCAAACGCTCTGGTGAGTTTGCGTATTTCTGCATGCTCACCTGATCCTTTGATGCTCAGTATTGCGATCAAAATCTCACTGTGCTGGCATTATTTTATGAACTTTTTATATCATATATATATATATTGAAATAAAATACTATTCGTTAAAAAAAATAAAATATAAAAAGTGAAAAAATAAAATATTAAAAAATATAAAGAAACTACACAAAATAAGAAGATATCTAGAATAAGAAAATACACAATGGAAACAAATGAAAACAAAAAAGCATATCAATAAGCCTATAAAAAGCTAAACAATGGGATTCGAACCCTTAACTTTTTACATAGCTCACGTGCATATTATTACAGTTGCCTCTCTACCTACTGAGCCACCCAGGATTTACATGCCATGATCATTATTTATCGCTAAATCGGTACAATTGTTTTACCTGCAGTGGTATTATTTTTTCTGAATGAACTTTAATGAATGAATAACGGTATTAAGCTGCTACACCTGTTTTCTATTGGACTCTATCCATGACGGACAATACTCTTACTGTGTGAGATCTATACCTTTGCTGTTCACAAACAAATAAACATTCAGAGAATAGACATAATGGATCTGTGAACTTTTCCTAGTCATTGGAGAAAAACAGAGTTTTAAGTGACAATATTTTGAGAACGTTTTAAGTGACAATATTTTGAGAAAGTTTTAAGTGACAATATTTTGAGAAACAGTTTTAAGTGACAATATTTTGAGAAAAAACGTTTTAAGTGACAATATTTTGAGAAAAACAGGTTTTTAACAGTTTTAAGTGACAATATTTTGAGAAACAGTTTAAGTGACAATATTGTGAGAAAAACAAACCTGTTTTTCTCAAAATATTGTCACTTAAAACGTTTTTTCTCAAAATATTGTCACTTAAAACTAAGTGACAATATTTTGATTTTAACTCTTTCCTACTTTTGTTATCAAAACTGTTTAACATTATGTTAGTGTTCTGAAAGAATTTTTGTGAAAATTTTAATTTTTTAAAAAGTTAGATATCAGCACGCAAAGAGTTAATTTAAATGAATTTTGCAAATGGAATCTTCAAGTTGATGATCCTAATACCAATGTATTTCTGGAGAAAACAAAAAATACCTGATTACAGGACTTAAAGAGAAAAATAAGTTTCTTATTTCTCAACTAAAGCACATGTTGTTGGTACTCAAAAGAACCGTCTTAATGAAATGGTTCTTTTAAGCACAACAAGCATGTGCTGAAAATTAAGGGTAAGAAAATGTTCACAATTTTAACCAGATTTTTTTTCTAAATGCTAGCCAAGACTTTTGTCATCTGCTGGTAACTTTTTAGTTTAGACACAGGTCAGGTATGACAGTCCTGATCTGGATTCAAACTGTTTGACACTGATAATATTCAGAAAGAATGTTTTTAAAAGTTAATTGAAAAGTCAGCAGATGACAAAGGATGAAAAACTACCTAGCATGCTTGCAAAGAGTTATGTCACTGACAATTAAGTGTAAATACTGGTATGATACTTTGACAGTAAGCATACTTAACTTAAGGCGTAACTTTATTTTCTTAAGAAGCCTTAATTCAGGACTTAACTCATTGGCTAAAAGTACATTCTAAGTGTTTAAAAAGAATACCTATTTACAAAGTGTATTTATACCACACCCCCCACGTACTGTTTTCACATTGTGTGTCCGTCTGTCAGGTACATTTTGTTTCCTTAATATCTTGAGTCATTGCTGGAAATTAAACATATTTATATATACAAGACAAATACTTTTAACATAAAGGTAAGGGCTAGGGGCTAATTCTATAAGAGTTATGTCCCTTTGTAGTTTTAAATGGCTTTTTATAAAGGGTTTATGCTTATGCTATTATAGTCCATACACGGGCTGATCAATTCCTACCACAGCTTTTGTTGGAGCAATATGATACTTTGCCTAAACAATGTAGACTCATTGAATATATGCATGAAGGAGTTTGGTTTTAAGATAATTTTGACAAAATTACAGCTATGAGAACTTAGACAACTTTTCCCTACTATGGCTTTTGTATATGCTTAGATAGTGCCTTCATGGGCAGATCAACTCCTACCACAGCTTTTGATTCAGCAATTTGATACTTTGTCTTCACAATATAGACACATTGAACATATACACGAAGGTGTTGGGTTAAAAAAAAATGTTTTTTTTGACAAAATGACAGCAATGAAAACTTAGGTAATTTTTCGATATAAGCTTTTTGATATATAGAACTTTAAGGTGTGAATATTTTTTATGTATTTGATCTTAACAAAAGTACCATATTGCAAGTTTAAAGACATTTGCACAGATTCTACTGAAATCTTTTTTTCAAAACTAAGGGCTGCTGTTGAACTATCACTTGCCAAAACGAAGTTTTTTCACTGACCCTTACTGTGCAGGGGATATTTAATAAGAATTGCTTATTGACTTTTTCATTTGATCAGCCTTTGGATTTTCCAAAAAAGACTTATTTATTATTTGTTTGGCACCAAAATTTTTCCATTTGGCTTCAGTGCTGACTACAACAAATTTTAAGTTAGCCCTGCTTAATTGTTTACAAAGTGGACCAAGACCAGGAGCAGTCTGATCAGGATTGATACTGTTGCTTTCATGAAAAAATCTAGTCTGAAATGTGCTTGAATATATGCAGCAGATGTAAAACAGTACACTTGCAAGACAAAATGATACTAAATGTCTCTCCATTTCTTATTCTTAGTTCAAACCTTACTCTCTGCATGCTGGGAATTGTTTTATATTTTTTGTTTTGTATGGTGATTATTTTCAAAATAAAACCTGATATTTACATTTCCACTGCTAGTCTTTAAATAAACCTTTACATTTGAGATGTAGTTCATACCTTCATGAACAAATCGATTTAAGCCACACCCACATACGCGCCATTTGAGCGGACCAACGTCAACGCCATCCAATAACGTTACTAGTTTACTAACGTTTGCATAACATTTAACACGTATCACCATGACGTTAAGCGCGGAATTTGTCGTTTGGGCTATTCCAAACCCTCCGTAATGTCTGATTTATTTCTAAATTTCTGAAAAACCAGTCAAGTTAGGTGAAAGTTGAAACTGATACTTGACTGAAAGTATAAAATGTAATTATAAGTAATAAATTCAATTTTTGGAAGGTTCATGGCTTCACTTACTTCGGGCTTCACTATAACTTTGCAAGAGATCCGAAGTATTCATGGTTCCATGAACCTTCCAAAAATTGAATTTATTTTTTAAAAAGCACCAATCACTACAGCAGCAGACAACAAATTTTGTGACATCTTTCCTATTTTTTGAAAAAAATAAGTTATGATATTTCATGAGAATCATCTGCCAGCAGACAATTCTTAAGAAATATGCCTTATTTGTTATTTTTGAAAAAAAAATTGAAATTGTTGTCTGCTGCATATTGTAGGTGGGGCTTTATGGGTTAATATGTTTTTTCCTGAAATACCTTTAGTAACAGTTTGGATCCAGATTGTGACTGTCAGCCTTGATCTCGACCTAAACTGACTTCAAAGGTTATCAGCAGACAAACTGATCTGGATCGAAACTGTTTGAAAGTGATCAGTAGGCCACTAGATGGGAAAAGAAATAAACTAGCATTTACTGTATTTATTTTGTTGACTTTTCCTAAACACCAATCTCATCTGCACTTTAAAGTTTTGTGAGTCCGACTCAGTGGTAGAGTACTTGGCTTGATATTCAGGCTTTGCTGCTTCCAGCTTGCCCAGAATTCCTGTTCTGCATCCATGAGAATGACACTACATCCTCTGCTTAGTACCAGCCTGACCAGATGACCTGTGCTGTGTCCTTGAGCATGACACTACATCCTCTGCTTAGTACCAGCCTGACCAGATGCCCAGTTTTGTGTCATTGAGCATGACACTATATCCTCAGCTTAGTACCAGCCTGACCAGATGCCCTGTGCTGTGTCCTTGAGAATGACACTACATCCTCTGCTTAGTAACAGCCTGACCAGATGCCCTGTGCTGTGTCCTTGAGCATGACGCTATATCCTCAGCTTAGTACAAGGTCAAACCCAGAAAACATCCCGCCATGACTTAAGATTATTAGGCAGGATGCCCAGAGCATCACACTATCTTTCACTTAGTACAAGGTCAAACCCAGAAAATATCCCGCCATGACTTAAAATTATTAGGCAGGATGCCCGGAGCATCACACTATCTTTCACTTAGTCAAAGGTAAAACCCAGAAAACTTCCAAACAAGACATTGACCAGGAGGTAAAACATCAATTCGAAGATAGTTTCATATTCATCCAGAAATAAATTGGATTTTTTGTCTATTAATGGAATAATTAACACTAAAGGTCTCTTGCAAAGTAACTGCAAGAGACCTCAAGCGTTCATGATTCAATGAACAGACAAAAAATCGAATGTATTGCTAAAAAATTTAGCGGCAGGATAAAGGTTTATAAGAATTAATTATGTGGTTGATAAACAGTGTGGGTCCTGATCATGTTTGCTCCATAGGAAACCAGGTGATCTGGACCTTCATTGTTTCCAAAAGAGGTGTAGACTTGAAGCGTGCCAATACTGACCTAGAGCCATTGTTGACTGATGCAGTAATATTGACAAAATCCAGGCTTGTATTGTAACTCACAAGTATGCCCATATTTCTTTCAGAGTTTGTCATATGTGCCTTGTAGCGAGAAAACCTGTCTTCGGGGTTTCCTTCTTAGCGAGTTTCAAATCAGTCTCCTCAGCTACATAGACTAGCTAGAAAATTGGGATTTCGCTCGTAGCAAGTCTAGATGATAAATTTCGATAAGAGCATATCAAAGGCGCTGATCAGTCTGTGCGGATGCCCAGGCTGGTCTGCGCCTGTGTTGTTCGCAAACCCCTGAAGACAGGTTTTCTCGCGTCGAGGCCCATATATTCTGCCGGTACATTCTCACAATAACCAGCATAATCAAAAATTCTAACATGAATTAAGAAATTTAATAAATTTGCACCAATTCATGCCAAACAATATCCACCATGAGCTTGTCAATATCGATGCAAATGAGCATATGGATATTTTTGCCATATATCATTGGTTCATTCTTAAGTTATTGAGTTAATATGTTTCAAGGGCCATAACTATGTTATAAATTTGCCCAAATTGACAAAAACATAAATCTTGTATGTTTTGTGTATGCATTTATTTGTTTTCCATTCTCAAGTCAGAACTTCGTTCCTCCTCAATATCTTAAGTCAAGGGGCATAACTCTGTTATTCTTTTTGATAATTTAATGCTAAAAAAATTGCCGCTGATATCTCAATACAAATGTATATGCAAAAATGGTCACATTCTCTCCGTTCAATAGCAATAACCCTTAATGCGCCAATCACAACAAATCGTCTGCTTTTCTCGTCTGCTGAAATGTTTAAGAAGCCTCTAATTCAGGGTTCATACGCGTCAGGGAAATGTCAGGGGAATTTAAATTTTTTCAAGGTCAGGGAATTGTCAGGGAATTTTATGTTGTCAGTGAAAAATGGATATTTGCAAAAATGTCAGGGAATTTTATAATTTCCAGTTTGTATCAAAATCATCAAATGATGAGAAACAGAAAATTGCAAGGGCAGTTTTCTTATCATTTTGGATTCAAGCTAAATCATTTTGATTTCATTAAATTCAAAAGTAAATCTCTAATGTCA
This sequence comes from Loripinus fragilis, assembly GCA_964019695.1. Classification (NCBI taxonomy): domain Eukaryota; kingdom Metazoa; phylum Mollusca; class Bivalvia; order Lucinida; family Lucinidae; genus Loripinus; species Loripinus fragilis. The sequence goes on along the minus strand of OZ026526.1, from coordinate 80,116,061 downwards.
GAGGGTCTGGATGGGGGGGTCTGGTATTCACTATTCATTAAAAATTTAGCCCATTATTCATCTCATTAAAATTTTGGGTTATTCATTAAAATAAGACCAATTATTCATTAAAATCATTCATTAAAATAAACTTAAAAACACCAATATTTCTACGGACGCAGCATTGGTCAATATAATGCTTAAAAATATAGTTTATATGTTTTAAGATTTGAGTGAGCGAAGCGACCGAGGAAAAACTTCTGTATTTTTATAGGGTAAATGACATTTAAGAGTGAAAAAGCAATGATAGTAGGACATTTTCAAGAAAAAGTAGGGAGATGTAGGAACACAAGGAAAAGTAGGGCCTATCTGAAAGCCTGATTTATCAATTTTCTATCAAAATTAGCATGATAAAAGTTGTAACAATAAAACCACCAAAACAGAATAACTTTTGAAAGCTGAGAAATTAAGAGGCCTGATAAGAGATTAATTTATAAAAACCGAGCGAGCGAGGAAAATTTTTAATTATTTTATAGGGACAATTAAAACATGACCCACCTGCTGGGAAGCCAAAATTAAAGGCGACCCCCCTACTAGCCAGATGGAAATACATATGACTCCCCTACTTTTTAGCCCCCCAGGCTTTCAAGTGCCCTTCAACAAAAAAGTAGCAATAAAAATTTGGGAAAGTAATGAAAAGGTAGGGATTATTGGTGTAAAAAAGGAGGGATAGTAGGGCTTTTCCAAGTACAAAATTTATCACAATGAGTAGTTAGAAATAAATTCAACACTAAATAAGCAGGATAATAGCTGTGACAATAGTACAAGCTAAACAGAGCCCTTTGGGGTTAAGACTAAAAATTTGATGTATTGCAGCGTGCTCCCAGAAAAAAAATCATTAGTTAATTTATTAAATCCGAGTGAGCAGTGCGAGCGAGGAAAAAATTCTGGATTTTTACGCGTAAATTACATTTTAGAGTGAAAAAGGAGGGATAGTAGGGCATTTTTTAGAAAAAGTAGGAGCAAATCAAAATAGTAGGTCCCACTTGTAGCTGAACAAAAACGGACTAAGTACAGATAGATAAGACAGACACATTTTTTGAGACAATTTATCAATAGATTATGAGGCAACTCACCAACACTTTATGAGACAATTCACTGATAAATTTTGAGTCAACTCACAGACAGCTCATCATTTTTATGAGACAATTTAATGATCTTTAATTCTAAATTTCTAAAATGTTGTTGGGGAATTGTCTTAAGAAAATGTTGTTGAATTGTTCCGAAATCTATGTTTTTGAGTTGTTTTCTCTATAAATTCATTTGATTTCCCCGAGTCACAATGTAATGTTAACAGGTCGTTTTGGCCCCGCCTGGGGCATTTTGACAAGGGTTGTTTCAGCCTGAGTCGTGAAAGGGCCCTTTTTTACATTTCAGTCTGATTTTTTCACAAAACTTAACACCTGCCCATCTGTCCATTCATGCACATATAATAAAGCATACATTATCACTTTCAGACTTTGGCAAAAACAACCAAAGACCAAAATGACTTGCTCTGAAAATTGGCCGAAATGGCCCACCTACCAAGTCCAAAACGACCCACCCCCTAAATTTGGATGAAACAACCCAAGACAAATCAACCCAGGAACAAAATGACCCTCATTCCAAAGTATCTCACAATTTAATTCCCAACAAGTTTTTATCAATGAAGCTCTTTCCAAGTTTCACTGAACCTGTGTTGTAGATTTGTAATCTGAATATCTTGAGTGACAAACCTGGAACCCCTAGTGATTGGGCCTGCTCCTTTATTACCAAAAAGATAATAATATTACTGTGAAAATGCATTATATTTTCCTTTTCTTCGGAATTTATGCACACTCTGGAGTCTAGACCTACTTCTTTCTTTCACAGTTTTGAGATCTGAATCATAGAATGTGAGCATAACAGGAACCACGTGATTACTTCCTGTGTCGTAATTTGAGTTTTTTGAGACTTTTCTGTTTCAATCTGTATTTCAGATGCCATTTTGTATGGATTTTCGCTAAATTATGTCCCTTAGTTGACTGGGTTTTATAAATTGTAGAATTACCTTATGATAATCAATCAATTACAAAGGGTGGGAGCAATTTTAAAGAACAAACTGATCAAGTCAATATTTTATAAGTACATGTATAGGCTTTAACAAATTTATGCATTGACATTTTTTTTTTTTTTTTTTTTTAGCATTATTCATTATTCATTAAAATCTGATTATTCACTATTCATTATTTTTTTCTTCTATTCATTAAAAATAATAGGATTATTCATTATTTTTAGGCCCTCAGTATTCACTATTCATTATTTTTTTGGCTCATTATTCACTATTCATTATAAAAAAAGGCCATTATTCACTAATCATTATACCCCATCTAGACCCTCATGTCAGTTAGCCAAATGTGATGAAATTTCATGTAAAGATTCACCAGGTAGGGGAAAACATAAAGCTCCCATAGTTATAACTTGGGAAAAACTTTGAAAATCTTCTTCTGAAACCATTAGGCCCACAGCTTATATATTTAATATGTAGCAATATCTAGTAAACTCTAGTTTTTATGTTTTCTGGGGCGAACTAATTGATAAATACATAGATATAAATTCGAATTCAAAGACAGTATTCACAGACTACGCAATGCTCAAATTAGTACTCTATATATACATGAGAGTTCCATTCAAATCTCCACACAATACTATCTTATGAGTTGAATCAAATCTGCAAATTATGTCATGTAAAACATCCAAGCACTCACGATAGTTATATTCAGAGTCCTTCTTATTTGTTGGCATGTATGCATTGATAAAACAAAAATTTTGACCAAAATCTAATTCCACTGCAATAATCCGTTCATTCCCTACACTTAGTTTTGTAATTTTATCAGATAGTTTGTTAGAGTACAAAATAGCGACTCCTGATTGACCTCTAGGAATGTTAAAGTGTAAAATTGGTTCATTGGAATCATGGCATCTGATGAGGACATCAAAGTTTTTGAAATTTTGTGATATCCATTCTTTTTGAAAGTCCCAGAGCCAATGTAGCCATGTACTTATTAAAATAATATATACGGATAATCTATATTTGACTGAAAAGTAACAGAATCATTTTTATTTTTGGAATGTTAACTACGAAGCCCGAGGTGGGTACTAGACCGGCGAAGGAAAGCGTGAGGCTGTACATTGGCACAGACTCAACAGCTTCTTACGCATATCGTTAATCTACGAGACTGATTTTCAACAAACAAGATCGGCAGCATAGCATTAATTTCAACAAACAAGATCGGTGATTTTGCCAGGAGTCTCTATTAGGCGAAGACTCTTGTTCTTTACGTTTATTACGCGGGGTTGATTCGTTTTCTCTGTCTGATAATTTCCGGTTGGGACCTGGTATCATGCGACAGTCTGCATGCCTGGTTGTGAACCCAATCAGGTTGATAGCAATGGTTTCTTTTTTTAATTGCATGACGGTGGGTCAGCTCTCAGACTTAATGATGGCCCTGACGCAAAGATTTAATCCTTTGGTTGGTGCCTGATGCTTGTCGTTGGCTGGGCCCACTGTAGCTCAACTTTAGGGTTTTTCGCTCTGTCTATCTGTGAGTCATGTGCCCTTTTTCTTTGTTTCATCAAAGTGTGTTAATTTTATTCGATTGTTTCTTTGTGATGATACATTGCAATAGTTAGGAAGCCTCTATATGAGCTAAACAATTTTGTTTTTTAAAAACAACAGAATCTAGGGCGAAGATTTGGCGATAGTAAATGCATTTAAGCCCCCCCCCCCCCCCCCCCCCCCCAATGGCTTTTGTTTCTGTCTGTTATAAGGCGGTGGTTCTGTTGTTGTTGGTCTATTGTTTAATGCACATTTCATTTTTGTGGGAGTTCTGTGTTTGTCTTTGTTTTGTTATGCATTACTTTGTATCCATTCTAGTTTTACAATTATCTTGAAGAGGTAGAGAAAGCTGGTTGCTTTGCTAGTATTGTTTTATTGATGTATATTGTAAATGTTCTGTGGCTCTTTCTCACGGTGGCGTGGGTTGGTCTGTAGTGTATGATTGTGGTATTTCCTGATCATACTCACTTACTTATTAATAATAAAGAAAAAATGTCAACAATCAGAATTAAAAAATTCTCTGAAATGGCCATAAAATATTTTGGGTAGGTGGCTTTTGAGTGAGTCGGTCTGATGACAGCAAATGAATAATTTTAAAGGATGGCCCCAAAAGACAACTTCTGTTTTAATACCTTTTTGACCTGCATATCAGTCAGCCTCTCGAAGTTCATCTTTAAACTTTGTAAGATGTGCAAAATAAATGTTTGAAATGCTAAGTTATGTGATTGGAGAGCTCCAACATCCAAACAAGAGGACCCTTGGGCCCTAGGTTGCTCATCTAAGAATGACTATTTATAAAGATATAGAAAAGTATAGCTCAACACAGACTCCAGCTATGAATTTTGATAGATCTACAGTTTCATTAAGACTTTACATGGAAAATTTGCAATTTATTATGATGACAAAATTAACACAATGTAGAACCTCAACTTTTCTTTATATAAGTCTAAGTAAAACATATATGTGAAATCCAGGACGGGCCATATTTTGGCCCCCAGGGGCATAGCTTGAACAAACTTATAAAGACTAATCTGTTGATGAGATGGTAGGGGCCTGATGCTTTGGCTGTTTGTCAGGCCCACCGGGGTTTACCTGTTGGATTTCTTTTGCTCCGGCATTCAGTTTTATTTACTGTTGAGTCCTTATCTTTGCTTTATCTCCTTGGTATATCTTGATTTATATGTTTTAGGAGATGATGCATTGATAAGTTAGGGGTCTTTCATGCAAACCAAATATCTATGTGTCTTGATCCAAATCTGAATTAAGGGTGAGGTTGGCGCCGTTAAACCGGTTTAAGCCCTCCAGTAAAATATTTTACTGACCGTTCCAAGGCGGTACTTCTTTTGAGGATCTTTCATGTTTTTGTTCTGTCTTGTGTTTGCTATGTCTTTGTGCGCGTCTGTTTATATGTGCTTTGTGGTCACCTGCTGGGAAAGGGCTGACCTCTTGGCTCTCGTTTGTGTGTCTAACTGTGAGTTTGTCACTTTCCCATTGGTATCTTGGGCCGGGTGTGGTTCTTGATTGTATCGATTCCTGATCTTTGCATCCTTACTTACTTTGGTAGAGGTTCAATAGATTATGCTACATACATAATATCTAGACCTAGTGGTTTTAGACAAGAATATTTCCCATGTTTCCCTAATTAAGCCTATGTAAAACATAAGACCCCAGGATGGGGCTACTTTTGGTCCCAGGGGCATAACTTGAGCAAACTCATCCGATAGTACTTAGTCTTTCTGACTGTTAGGGAATTAAACACTAAAATCTTCTAAGAAAAATAAACAACTTTGGTTGAGGGTCACACAAGGACAATTTGTACCAAATTATTTTGAAATCTGACATTAGTTTTTGACAAGTCGATTTTTAAAGTTTATCCTTTTGGTTGCCATGGCAACCAGAATACTGCATGAAATCTCGGACTGGATCCGAGATGAAATGGAATTCTTTTAACAAATTTGAAAGGGGATCACACAATGAATCATTCCTGTGAAAATGTGAGTATGATAAGGCTGAAATACCACAATCACACACTACAGACACGGTAACCCACGACACCGTGAGGAAGAGCCACAGAACATTTACAGCAACAAAACATCCGGGAGACAATAAAAGCAAAGCAATCAGCTCTCTTCCTCGCCAAGATAATTGCAAAATTAAAAAAGAACATAAAGTATTGCATACCAAAACAAAGACCAACACAGAAAAACCCCACAAACAATGGGAGGTACATAAGACATTAAATCAACAACAACAGGTTCTGTTTTTAACAGAACCATCGCCTTGTTGTTGGAATTTGGTGACGATAATTTATCCACCTATGCCTTGTGGTTCAGGAGGACAGCATATTGTTGAGTGACGACAGACATCATAGGATCACAATAGCTCACCTTAAGCCTATGGCGCAGCTAGGTGATCTAAAAAAACTAAACAGTGAAAGTGATATGTTTTAGTCTGATTTTAGAAGTTCTTACCCGCACATCAACTCATCAACAGTATATACTGGTAGTCTATGCCCGAGTCTATGGTTGTACAGGCGGGCACGCAGGCAGGCAGGCAGGCAACAATCAGATCCGTTGTGTTGAATTACGTTTTATTTCGAGCACTTGCCGACTGGAGACGATTGATTTTTGATCATGTGACTTCGCCATTTTGAATGCTTTAGCCTCAGGAAATATGACAGATTTCAGCTTCCTCGCTTAATCTTATTTATAAAACGACCAGATTATACATAGACGATAGCTTGTTTAACTTATCTTGTAGGTATCGTCATACATTAATATCAGCGTCTGCTTGTATTATGTGCATATGTACGTTCGCTGTATTTTATAAATTTAGTTGCCGGATTATTTACCATAAAGCACCTGAGTTCGTAATGTTCAGTTTCCGAAACTTGTATTTACCGACGGTAGACATTAAATAAAAATTAAAACGCTTTTCTGTTTAGTGAATAGCCCCTCCATGCAGATGCAGCCTTTGCATTTGCAAGAGCAGAAGTAGATCTATCTATCTCTTCATAATCCTGAACCCTCTTCCGAGTATTATTGGGATGTTTGCATGCGCATGGTGTGTTAGTAAGAAAGATTAAAACAAGAGGTTAAGATAAAAGAATGATAGTGAGATGAAAATAAAGATGGTAGTGTTAGGAGTTAAAAGCAGATTAAAAACAGTATTCATTTAAGGCTGTGTATGATTGATCTCGCTGACTCCTGTTTTAAAGGAGTCAAGATCAGAAACCAGGACGAGATCAGCTGGTAGCTTGTTCCAAAGAACAATTGATATGGGGAAAAATGAGTATTTATAATAACAGATTGATGTATGAATCTGTCTTTAAAAAAGAGAGTGCATATGGCCAGTGTATACTTCAAGATGCTCAAAATGTGACGGAAGTGGTATGGCAACTAGGCCGTAAACGATCTTATAGAACATAGTGAGGTGCGTGTCGGTACGTCTGTTTTCTAGGGATCGCCATCCAAGATTGCTCAGAATATCCATTACGCTACTATATGAGGAGTACTCATTCGAGACCCATCTGGCTGCCCTTCTTTGGACCTTTTCAATTTTGTTAATATTGTCTTTGGTGTAAGGGCTCCAGACGACTGATGCATATTCAACCTGTGGACGGACAAGGGAGTTGTATGCCATGGTTTTGATATCTTTATTTTTGGTGAATACATTTCTTTTGGCAATTACTGGAACAAAGAGGAGGCGATCATCTTTCATATTCTTTGCTTGTTTTCTAGACCCTTTTATAGCCCTCAGCACATAGCCCAGGGATAAAGACTAGCACTCGCCCAGTCGCCCACGGCGAGTGAAAATTGGTCTGGGCGATTGAAAATTCCAGTGCGGTAGCCCAGCCGTGCGACTGAAAATCTCGGGAATTTTTTCCGTTCGGTCCCGCGGTCAGTCCCGGTATTTAGTGTTCGCAGTCCCGGTATTTATTTTTTTCGGTACGGATAGTCCCAGGTTTTAGTAGTTTTGTAATCGTTGTAGTTTGATGATGTATTTTATTCCCGACAGATCCTAACACCCGCGAACTTCGAAATAAATCTTTGTGGATCATTTATTAAATCCTTCCCATAATGGATCTAATCCTCACCATGTCCTGATCCAGCTCAGAGGCAGAGAGGGGATTTTCCCAGCTGAAACTAATAAAAACCAATCTGAGAAGCAAATTAGGACAGAATGCTTTAAACCACTGCATGGGCATCAAAATGCTTGCTCCTGACATCAAGGAATATGACCCACATCCAGCTATCCATTATTGGAACAATATGTCATTAAGAGCTAGGAGGCCTTACCTTAGGGATCACATTAAAACTAAAGTGCAAACTCTTGCAATGATTGTGATGTTGTAGTGACCAGTGAGGATTCAGCTAATTCTGATGATGTAAAATTTTAGAAGGGTCCTCACTGGAAATACCTCAAGCTGAAGTGTCTGCAGCTCAAGAGTATGATAAGTAATATGAATCAGGGAGTGATTCCGATTATGATTCAGGTCTGGATGAGGAGATGGTATTCTCAAAACTACTTTATAGATCTATGTAGTGCCTGATCATTACTTTTTTTATTGAGTCAAATTCATTTCTCAGTGTTTGATATCACTCTGAGTCAAAATGATTACTCTCACTGCTCAATAGAATCGAGGTGATTTATCCCATAACTATTGTAACTTACTAAGTGGCTACTGTACATAGTGATGAAATTAAAAATCAATAAAATTCTGTTTACTATTGTAACATTCTTCAATATGTTTACGATTACTAAAAATGTTGGGCCCCTAACTTTTTGGCTGGGCCCCTGAATTTGAAACTTTAGGGGCCCAGCTGGCTACTGAGAAAAAAATGTTAGTCTTTATCCCTGTAGCCGTTTGTTTACTTTGTTAAAACGTAGCAACTTTAAACTTGTAGCTGAATAGGTGACATGATAAAGAGGGTACTGGGCAACATTTCGTGTGACCTTGACCCCAAGGTCTGGGACAAAGGTGACTGGTCAAATAATGTTTTTTTTGTAAATGTATTTCCTCCTATACCATTAGACGTAACAACTACAAACTTTGTAGCTGAATAAGTCACATGATGTATAGGGTACTGGTCAACATTTAGTGTGACCTTGACCCCAAGGTCTAGGTCAAAGGTCAAATAATGTATTTTTTGTAAATGTATTTCCTCCTAAACCGTTATACGTAACACTTTCAAACTTTGTAGCTGAATAAGTCACATGATGTAGAGGGTACTGGGCAACATTTTGTGTGGCCTTGACCCCAAGGTGAAAGGTCAAATAATGTATTTTCTTGTAAATGTATCTCCTAAACCATTAGGCATAGCAACTTCAAACTTTGTAGCTGAATCGGTCACAATCATGATGGAGAGGGTACTGGGCAACATGTTATGTGACCTCTACCACAAGGTCAAAGGTCAAATAATGTGTTTTCTTGTAAATGTATCTCCTCCTAAACGGGAGCGCAGTGGCTCAGTAGTAGAGTGCTTGACTCGAGACCGAGGGGCCGCCTGTTCGAGCCTCACCCGCGTCACTGTGTTGTGTCCTTGAGCAAGAACATTAATCCTAGCTTAGTACTGGTTCAACCCAGGAAGACCCGTCATTTATAACTGAAAGATTGTTGATGGGACGTAAAGAATCAAATCAAACAAATCTCCTCCTCAACCGTTCGTTAGATGTAGCAGCTTCAAACTTTGTAGCTGAATAGGTCACATGATGTAGAGGGTACTAGGCAACATTTCATTTGACCTTGACCCCAAGGCCAAAGGTCAAATATTGAATTTTCTTGTAAATGCATCTCCTAAACCTTTTGACATAGTAGCTTCAAACTCTGTAGGTGCATAGGTCACATGATGTAGTGGGCACTGGGCAACATTTCAAATAATGTATTTTCTTGCAAATTCAACTACTCCTTAACCGTGGGATGTAGCAACATCAAATTTGCTGGTGCATAGGTCACCTGATGTTGTGGGTACTGGGCAACATTTCGTGTGACCTTGATCAAGGTCAAATAATATATTTTCTTGTAAATGCATCTTCTCCTTAACCATAAGATGTAGCAACATCAAACTTTGCTGGTGTATAGGTCACATGATGTCGAGGGTACTAGGCAACAGTTGTATGACCTTGACCCCCTTGACCTTGGGGTCAAGGTCAAATAATGTATTTTCCTGTAAATGCATCTCCTTAAACATTGACTGTAGCAACTTCAAACTTTGCAGGTACATAGGTCACATGATTTAGAGGGCAATGCTTCATGTGACCTTGGCCTTCAAATCAAATATTTCTTGTAAATGTATTTCTTCCTAAACCGCTTCAAACTTTACAGGTGCATAGGTCATATGATGAAGAGGAAACTGGGCAGCGTTTCGTTTTTGTCCTTGACCTAAGGTCAAAAAGTGAGTATTAGCGATGGTGTACCATCCATTGACTGAAGTCTAGTCTATCTTTTAGTTTAATTTGTGAAAACTCACACAAAGTTTGGTATAAAAATCTTTGAATTTGACTTAGAAATTGAAATTTAATGATATTTGACCTTTTGACCCCACCCCAAGGTCACCAGTTTGATCCTATGGTAGAATTTTTACTTGTATTCTGTTCTTCTTATCATTCCTATTAATTTGATAAAAAATTGATATTCCACATCACCATATTCAGTTAAGTTAATTTTTTGACCCCAGCACCCCCAATTCCCTGGGGCATGACCCAGGCGAAAGAACAAAAATCCTGTATGATATATATAACTTAAATTTGTGAGAATACACACAAAGTTTGATATAAAAATCTTTGAAATTTAATGATATTTGCCTGTTTGACCCCTCCCCAGGGGCCAAAAATGTACTGTTGCACGCCCCATTCATGTGAGTAACTCGCACACCAAATTTGATTTGATTTCATCCTATGGTTTAGGAGGAGAAAACATAATGGACAGACAGACAGATGGAATTAAAATTATGACCCGCTAGCACACCCAAGTCCCATCCCTCGGCACAATGAAATTCATGTTCGATATGTTTTATATCTTCTTTTATTTGTGAGAACACACACAACGTTTGGTATGAAAATCTTTGTAATTGAAACTTAATGATAGTTGACCTTTTGACCCCTCTCTGCATAACCCATTCACGTGAGTAACTCACACACCAAATTTAGTTGGATTTCGTTCATTGGTTAAGGAAGAGATAGCATAACGGACAGACGGAGGTGATTACAATATCTCCTTTGCTTTTTCAAAGAGATAATTGCATGTACTGTGAGCAAAGCATGCAGCCTGGCATTGAACCTTCTCCAGTTTTGCTATGTCTTCATTTGTCCAAGGATCCATGCCATTACGGCTTATTCTGTTATAAAGAGGTGTATGCTGCACTCTTCACTTGTTTGGTACACTCACTCAGGGTATGCCTCAGGAAGCCAAGTGTCTTTTATTCTTTTCACCATGATTGCATCTTCATGGGTAAGCCAGGATAGGTTACTGCTCAGGTGTAAGCCAAGATACTTCCCAAGTTCCCACAGTGTGTGTCCATGGAGCCTGTAATTTGAATGTCTCTCAAAGCATTTGTTGAAGTTAATTCTGGTGATTGCAATATCTCTAGGTGAAAAATCATCTGCCTTATCTTTTCCCATTCTTCCAGGTCTCTTTGCATCATTACCTATCTGCCAAGTCTGTGTCTGAGTTGTAGAAGAGTGTGAGGCCTAACACTGGGTCCTGTGGAACACCCAAGATCTCTACTCTACTCATTTTTATTTGTAAATCATATAACATTTGATAATGAATAGACAAAGTGTGCCCATAAAAGACAGCAATTAACAAAGAAAGGTGAAGCAAAGAAGAAAACAAGCAAACAACAAATCCCAAAGTCTGACACTTTTGGGAAGTTCCCAGTTGCATCTGAAAATCCTCATCCAACTCTGTGAACATCAAGGAATCCGCCAAGGAAAACCGGATGACTTTCTAAATAATAGGCGGATCCAGGCTTCCAGCACATGACCGTGCGAGAAATATTAAACTGAATTGTGCCGCTTATAAACAGCAGGGAAAGGCAGCCCCTAGCACAGAAAAACTAAGCCCCCAGTCTAGAGAATGTAGCACCGGCTATGGGATGTAGTCATATCTGCTTGAGTCGATTTGCATCCATCAAATAGCTCTCACTGTTTTCTGTGTCACAGGAAAAACTCATTCCATTTTAGTGTCTGTCGATTGACTATAGTATCCTTGTTTAGTCAGTTACCTACGATGGGGACTTTGTCAAAAGGCAGGCCTTTAGTTAAAGAGTGCATAACGAAAAATAATTTTCTTATTTCTCAACCAAAACATATGTTGATGGTACTCAAAAGAACCATCTCAATGCATTTTTTGAGCACCCACAATATATGTTAAAACTGAAGAGAAAGAAAATTTTGTTTATAGCGTAATACCATCTACATGTACCTATCTGGTCTCATCCTGAGCAAAGCTGACCTGCAATGCCTTGGATGGTCTTAACTAGCTCAGTAATTAATTTTTCTGTATGGTTTGTGACCAAAACTATATTCTAGAAGCTTTTTACTTTAAGATATGGTAATAAAATGAAGATGTTGAAAACTTTCTGAAAAGGGTTGGAAAAAATGGCTGTCTGTCTTGAAGCAAAGAATTAACCCCTTATCCTGCCACTATTTTTGTCCTGAAAATGTTGTCTGCTTTTTAATTCTGCTGCATATAATAAATATAGTCCCTTGGGAGCAGTTTGATCTGGGTCCATATTGTTTGCAATATAGGCTACCAAAGTACATAAGCAGATAAGAGAGCAGACAAAAAAAGTTGTGACTGATGGGCTAAGGGTTAATCTTTGTTTTATGATTCTATTTCTTAAACTCTGACTGCATGAAAATATCTAATAAAACATATTTACTTCCAGTTAGTTTATTCATGGAATAGAAATCTACATTCTTCATTCCGGGACAGATTAGTCTAGCAATCTTAATATTGCAAGTAAATGTCATACAAGCAGTTATTGGTTAATTATTAAGCTCTTTTTAACTTTATATTTCCCCCACTGATTTTTTCTCAAAATCAACTTTTTCAAAAAATTCTTTAAGAAATATGGTCAGAGTGTTTGGATCCAGATCAGGCCCCACATTCTGTAGAGTTAATTGCCTTCAGAAAGTTTTTGTCTTATTTTTGAGCCTAAATATTTGTCATTAGTAGTCAAAAGAAACATTAAAGGGCATAATTATGTGGCCAGTATTTCACTATTGAAGCACCACCTAAAATTGCAGCAGGCATCTCCTCTTTAACCACTGGCCTTAACATCATATTATGAGCCGCGACTCAGGTGAGTGATCCAGGGGCCTCTTGTTTGAACAACAGGTAATATTAAGGGCTGGCTTTTTCTGGGTGACTTTGGATGGCCAAGGTGGGCATGCACGGATCCAGAGGGGGGGGGGGAACAGGGGGTCCAGACCCCCCTTGTAAAATCACAAAAATATAGGGTTTCTTAGCAATACTGATCAGGATCCCCAGAAAAATCACAAAGCAACCTAGCCAGCATTCAATGTTGGGCCATCAACGGCACGCCAGCGAAATTCTATTTTAATGCAGGGCTCTTGATCGCCCGATTTTGGGACCGAAATTCAGCTCCATTCCCAATGCCAAAAAGTATGTTTTTCCCAATTCCAGACAAAAAAAAACCCAATTTGAAAAAAAAAAATTTTTTGGTGTTCTCCAACTTTATATCATAGAAGATATTGCTACATATTTACAATTTCACAGAATATAGAATATAATAACACTTGCTTCTTTCTCTCCCTTTTCTCATAGTACACTAAGGTAAGTTAAATTATTGGAATCAATCTAGCAATGGAAACATCATACACTAGGAAGATGTCAAATTTCCCAATTTTAGTCAAAACACCGCTACTCTCCCAATTCCATGGGCCCTGGCCCCATTCCCAAAAAGGGGTGTGAGAGCCTTGTAAAGATGATGGCCCGCAGATAGCGGTATTTGGTTCTTCTCCCCTTCACCTAAAAAAACATTGTCAAAGTTGGAAATTTAGTTGGACCCCCTCTGACAAAACTTCCTGGATCCACGCATGGTAAGGCTAAATTTTTTTCTCACTTATGCAGATACATGTACTTTATCAACAATTTATTAGAAAGCATTCATATTTGGACAATTTTTGGTAACATTCATGGCTTTCTTCCACTCGACAGCTCCATGCCCCAAATATATTCCCTATTCCTGAGCTAGATGTCAAAATCTAGGATATCTTACTTTTTTTTTCGTTTATGGAATCATTTGTATTTGAACAACAGGTACCATTCCGGGCTGACTTTCTCTGGGTGACTATGGACCTTCAGGCTCATGCCCCAGGGTGGGGCTATAGGTCAAAAACTAGGACACCTCTAAAATTTCGAACACTAATTGCTTGCCAAAAAAGCTTAGACGAACAGTGCAGACCCAGATCAGACTGCTTCTGAAGAAGCAGTCTGATCAGGCTCTTCCCTATTTCCTTTTCTGACAAGCATTTTGTTAATATCAGCCCTGATTATTGACAATTGGTTTGAGAACAGAAAGAGTAAAGGGTTTGAAATTTTAGAAAATTAACCGTAAATTTGTAAACTTTTTCCTCTATTTAATTTCAAACACTAATTGCTTGCCAAAAAAGCTTAGACAAACAGTACAGATCCAGATCAGACTGCTTCTGAAGAAGCTGTCTGATCAGGCTCTTCCCTGTTTCATTTTCTGACAAGCATTTGGTGAATATCAGCCCTGATTATCAACAATTGGTTAGAGAACAGAATGAGTTAATCAAAATTTTAGAAAATTTACCGTAAATTTTTAAACTTTTTCCTCCATTTAATTTCAAACACTAATTGCTTGCCAAAAAAGCTTAGACAAACAGTGTAGACCCAGATCAGACTGCTTCTGAAGAAGCAGTCTGATCAGGCTCTTCCCTGTTTCCTTTTCTGACAAGCTTTTTGTGAATATCAGCCCTGATTATCCACAATTGGTTTGATAGGAACAGGAAGAGTAATGTGTTCGAAATTTTAGAAACTTTACAGTAAATTTGTAAACTTTTTTCTCTGTTTAATTTCAAACACTAATTGCTTGCCAAAAAAGCTTAGACAAACAGTGCAGACCCAGACTAGACTGCTTCTGAAGAAGCAGTCTGATCAGGCTCTACCCTGTTTCCTTTTCTGAAAAGCATTTTATGAATATCAGCCCTGGTTATCAACAGTATGAGTAAAGTGTTCGAAATTTTAGAAAATTTGCTGTAAATTTGTAAACATTTTTCTCCATTTCTTTTCAGCTAGTGCATTAGGAAGTGACAAATTGGCAGAAAGTGTTGCAACCAGTAATTGGATCCACTGAGTGCTTGTCACTGATATTGATTCTTGAAAAACAGAGGACTGGGCTAAATATGAAGATAAAGCAAGTAGGACATTTTACTAGTCTCTTTGCATGCTCCGTCACTTTTCAAAATTTTATGTTGTCAGCTGATCACTTTTGGTTTTCATGCCAAGAAAGGTTAAATATAAATATTACACTCATTTATAAATGAAGTTGTAAAGTTTGTAATGATACGTAACGTCCCAGTCAACAATTTTTTTAGTTCTGTCTGTTCCTGGGTTGAACCAGAACTCAGCAGAGGATAGAATATCTAGTTAAGGACACAGCACAGTGCTTGCAGTGAGTCTCGATCCAGCGACCCCTCAATCTCAAGTCTAACACTTTACCACTGAGCCACCAGGCTCCTAACTCATTGCATGCTGTTTTTGTTTTTTTTAAATCTTTTAGGAATACCATTAGAATATCAAACAATTTGGATCCAGATCAGACTCAACATTTTGTAGAGCTAATTGTCTTCAAAAAGTTTTTGTCTTATTTTTAAGCCTTAATATTTATCATTAGTAGTCAAAAGAAACATTAAAATTATGTGGTCACTGGTCAGTACTTATCTATTGAGGCATCATTTTTATACCCCCTGCAAACTTTGTTTGTATGGGGGTATTCTGTTTTCACGTTGTCCGTCCATCCGTGCGTGCGTCCGTCCGTCCGTCCGTAACCCTTTGTTCCCTTAATATCTTGAAGAATCATTGCTGGATTTTCATTAAACCTTGCAAACATGTTCATCGTCCGTCCGTGCGTGCGTCCGTCCGTAACGCTTTGTTTCATTAATATCTTGAAGAATCATTGCTGGATTTTCATTAAACCTTGCAAACATGTTCATATATGCATGACAAATTTTTTAGACAAAAAAGTAAGGGCTAGGGGCCAATTCTATCAGAGTTATATCCCTTTGTAGTTCTAAATGGCTTTTAATATAGGGTTTTATGCTTATGCTATTATAGGCCATACATGGGCCGATCAACTCCTACCACAGCTTTTGATGGAACAATTTGATACTTTTCCTATACAATGTAGACACATTGAACATATGCATGTAGGAGTTTGGTTCAGAAAAAATAATTTTTACCAAAATGACAGCTGTGAGAACTTAGACAATTTTTCCCTACTAACGTGTTTGTATATGCATAGATGGTGCCTTCATGGGCCGATCAACTCCTACCACAGCTTTTGATGGAGCAATTTGATACTTTTCCTATACAATGTAGACACATTGAACATATGCATGTAGGAGTTTGGTTTAGAAAAAATAATTTTTGACAAAATGACATCTGTGAGAACTTAGACAATATTTCCCTAATAGGGCTTTGTTCACATTTTGTATATGCAAAGATGGTGCCTTTATGGGCCGATCAACTCCTACCACAGCTTTTGATGGAGCAATTTGATACTTTTCCTATACAATGTAGACACATTGAACATATGCATGTAGGAGTTTGGTTTAGAAAAAATAATTTTTGACAAAATGACAGCTGTGAGAACTTAGACAATATTTCCCTAATAGGGCTTTTGAATATGCATAGATGGTGCCTTTATGAACCGATCAACTCCTACCACAGCTTTTGATGGAGCAATTTGATACTTTGCTGTTACAATGTAAGCACATTGAACATATGCATGAAGGAGTGTTATAATTTTTGTTTGCACATATTATACTGAAATCTTCTTTTCAAAACTAAAGTCTGCTGGTTTGAACTATAACTTGACAAGTTTTTTCTCTGACTCTTACTGTGCGGGGGGTATCTAATAAGCATTGCTTATTGACTTTTTCATTGTAGCTTCTTTAACCCATTGTATATTAATGGATTCTATCCTCTGGTTTTATACAATAAACTTGGGATAGTCCATTGTACATATCTAGGGGTGTCAGGTTATAATTTTCAAGATATTTGTATTCTTTTGTCTTAAGATCTATTTTACCTGTACAAACAGTGTAGACCCTGCTGAAATGCAGCATTATGCAGCATTACATCTGGGTCTTCACTGTTTGTAAAAGTACCCATTTAGGGGTTTCCCATATACAAATGGTTAAGAAAGTCTTAAGAGACTTGACATTTCAAGTGAATCATCTGCTACTAAATATGAGCATCTTCGGTCAAAAAATGAAAGAGTTTGTGTTACCATCAGTAAGACAGATTTTATGTATATTTGACCTTGACCTTTGACTCCAAGGTCATATCTGTGATCTGAAAACTTTGTTGTATTCTACACACCATATGCAATCATTGTACCAAATATGAACACCCTTTGTCAAAAATGAAAGAGGAGTTCAAGTTAGGAGCAAAACTGACTGACAGACAGGCAGAAGGATGGACAGGTCTGATTACAATTTTTTCAAAAATAATTTTTAATAGTTCGTACACAGAGAAAAATAATTACTTTTTTGCTGTACAAACAATACAAGATTTACAGTATATCCCCAAAAAAGTGACGATATAATACGAGAAAAAATGGAAAGTTTCAGTGAGAATTGAAGTGAGCACATTGACACTGGAATGAATATTTGCTTGTCTCAAACTGATATTCCCCATTGGAGTATAGGGTAGTTAGGTACACTTTGAAAGTCAGTCTCAGTGATTATTTTAGGGTCATACTATTCTAGCAGACAAACATTTGACTAATCCTTTTATACTTTTTGCTGTATGTAATAACACCATTCCTTTTTTGACACTTTTTCATACAGCTTCTGATGATTCATTGATTAACTCTTTGCTTGCTAGTGGTGACTTCTCCTGTCTGCTGGTATTTTTGCAAATAGTTTGGACCCAGATCAGGCCCGACGAAATGTCAGTCCTGGTCTGGATACAAACTGTTTGTCACTCTAATGGTATTCCTGAAAGAATTATTTGAAAAAAAAAACGATTTTGAAAAATATGAGCAGATGACTAAAAAATATATAAAAAATTCCCAGCATGCAAAGAGTTAAGTTGAATCATTCGCAGCAGATAAACATGTTGATGAAGGATGACAAAATCATCGAAACGTTTTCTTGAGAAAACATAATGGCTCCTCATGCAGGAAACAACTTAATTAGAAGTAATCAAACAAGAGCTGCTTTTGTCTGTTTGGCATTTAACTCTATGCATGCTGGGCAATGAGATATTTTCTGAGCTCGTAATTATACCACAAATGTATGAATCCAAAGGCTATTGCATGACAGCGATAATTGGTCTTCAAAACCAATTTTTGGTCTTTTTGAGAGTGACAGTTTTAGACAGGTTTTACTATATGAATACACTTGGGTTCCCACGAGCTCTGGAAATCATGGAAAACCTGGAAAATTACAAAAAAAAAGTTCCATGCATGGAAAAATCATGGAATTTGAAAAAACCTGAATAATCATGGAAAAACCATGGATTTTTTAATAATTTGGTGAATTTACCAGTAGCCAGAAAACTAGCTGTCAGACGCACAAAACTTGTGTGTCTGACAGCTAGTTTTCTGGCTTCTGGTAGTCTCAAGTTTTAATTATTTCAAAATGCATGCATGGTCTACAAGCATGCTTATTTAAATATATTACTCTTGCTGCATTCCGCATTGCTGCTCTGTGTGGTTAAGATGTCGCTAAAAGGGGAGGTTGGAGGCAGTGCATTTTAATAGTCATGGAAATTACATTGTTGATCATGGAAAATCATGGAAAAATCATGGAATTGTGTTGTTGAATTTTTGTGGGAACCCTAATTATATGAATACACTGAGTACTGGGTAACCCCTGTCCAGGATCAGAGTGTCAGAATAGTTGGCCATTGTTACATAATTGAAATTTTGTTGAAAGTGCTCTTATACTCCCAACACAACAACAAGGTGTGCCAGGCATGATGAGGGTTGAATATAGGGATCAAACATGTTTTTCTATGCATTAACATCGCTGGATCTGGATGGTGGTGTTGAAACCCGAGCCTGAAAGGCGAGGATTTTAACGACCCTCAAGGGGTCTAGCAGATGTTAGTGTGTCAGAAAACCATATTTGTTCGTTATTATTGCATAAAATCATTTTGCCACTTGAAAACTTTGGAAAAACGCTTCGAAAAGTTCATTTTTGTGTTACTATTATGGCATGCAAAAGCATGAATGATTTGTAGGTTTTGTAAAAGCCTGTTCCAGAGCAAAGACTTACATCATCCTAACGTCACTAAATTACATTCAATTCTATGCATGTTACTGTTGATGACGTCAATTTTTGTGACGGCCTAGAATGCATATATGTAAAGTACAAAAGCTGTGCATCAACAGCATGTGAATTGCCTAATAAATACATGGGTTTTTGCAGGTTAAAACATGGCTGTTAATAGTGTGCGACACAGCTTTTTATGCAATTATAAGGTTTGTTTGCTTGGACTGCATAAGACATGTAAACAGTACACACAAGCAGTTCCTTATGCAGACAGTGTTTAACTCTTTGCATGCTGGGTAATTTTTAGCTCACCTGAGCCGAAGGCTCATTGGTGAGCTAATAGTATACCAGTGACTCCGGCGTCCGTCGTCCGTCCGTCGTCTGTCGTCCGTCGTCCGTCAACATTTTCAAACATCTTCTCCTCTGAAACTACTGGGCCAATTGAACTCATATTTCATATGGAGACTCCTTAGGATGGGTGACCGAAAGTTTGTTCAAATGGTCTTGGTCACATAACCAAGATGGCCGCCACGCCCATATATGGTAAAAACCCTTAAAAAATCTTCTTCTCCAGAACCAGTAGGCCGA
Organism: Loripinus fragilis; assembly: GCA_964019695.1. Classification (NCBI taxonomy): domain Eukaryota; kingdom Metazoa; phylum Mollusca; class Bivalvia; order Lucinida; family Lucinidae; genus Loripinus; species Loripinus fragilis. The sequence continues at coordinate 80,096,359 of OZ026526.1, read as the reverse complement.
TGACCTTGGGACTTGGTATGTAGCATTGGGGTTGTGGGGCCTACCAAGTTTGTTCAAATGATGATCCTAGGTTGACCTTGACCTACTTAACGTCAAGGTCAAATTTGCTTCCTAATGCATTTAAATGGGAAAATTTCTGAAAAGTTGATTTTTTTGAAAACTGTGGAAGCTTTAGTCATTATTCTCACTTGATATGTTTAACCTAATGAGACAATGGCTATAAATAAGTTCAAAAGGTCAAGGTTGACATTTGACCTTTCAGCTTAGGACGCTCATATTGGAGTCCCATCAATATATTAAAACATAGTTTTCTCACAAACCATTTGGCCAATTAAACTGAAATTTCATGTGAAGACTCCTTATGATAAGTAAGCCAAAATTTATGCAAAATATATTGGTCACATGACCAAGATGGCCGCCACGCCCATATATGGTAAAAACCATTTAAAAATCTTCTTCTCCAGAACCAGAAGGCCGATGACCTTGGGACTTGGTATGTAGCATTTGGGATGTGGGGCGTACCAAGTTTGTTCAAATAATGAATCTAAGTTGACCCTGACCTACTTAACTTTAAGGTCAAATTTGCTTCCTTATGCATTTAAATGGGATTTTTTTTTTAAAATTTCATTTTTTGAAAACTGTTGAGGCCAAAGTCATTATTCTCACTTGATATGTTGAACCAAATATGCCAATCGCTACAAATAAGTTTCAAAGGTCAAGGTTGCCCTTTAACTTTTCAGCCATGGTCGCATATTGGAGTCCCATCAACACATCAAAACGAAACCACTAGGCCATTTGAACTCAAATTTTAAATGAAGACTCCTTATGATAGGTTAGCTAAAATTTATACCAAGTGTACTGGTCACATGACCAAGATGGCCACCACGCCCATATATGGTAAAAACCATTTAAATGTCTTCTTCTCTGGAACCAAAAGGCCAATTGCCTTGGGACTTGGTATGTAGCATTGGGGATGTATGCCCTACCAGATTTGCACAAATGATTAATCTAGGTTGACCTTGACCTACTTTGTGGCAGGTCAAATTTGATTCCTAATGCATTTATTTGGGAAAAATCTTGTATTAAGTACCAAAAGCCAAGCTGACCTGTGACCTTTTATCCAAGGCCACTCATTTGGACTGCCACACACCTATCTAAACATCTGTTTCTCAGAAATCACTGGGCTGTTTGATGGATTATTCATTAGATTGTTTAAGTCACTTGACCAAATGTCTGCAACCCCCCTATATGATAAAACAAAATTTTTTCCATTATAACCTGTAGTTGACCTTGACCTATTTTTATTTTATTAAGGAGATCAGGTGAGCGCTTTAGGACCTTTAGGTCCTCTAGAACATGCTTTGTTGTTGTTTAAGTTGACTTTTCAAAATCAATTTTAAAAAAAATCTTACAGGAACACTTTTTGAGTGTCAAACAGTTAGGATCCAGATCAGGACCAACAATTTGTTGGTCCTGATCTGGGTCCAAACTGTTTGCAAATGTTATCAGTAGATGACAGAAGTCGCCACTAGCAAGGAAAGAGTAAAATGTGCTAGGCATTGATTCAAAGTTTTGGAATCATTGCATGCGAGAAGAGTTATTATTGATGACAAACCATTCCTCGCAGATGAAACTGTATATAAATTATGTCAGTTCAATTGAATGATTGACATATATAGCCCTGAATATAATTGAAGTGGTATTCTGATCACTTCAGTACATGTTTATCCAAGAAGGCATGTGTGTGGGTATTCAACTGAAGCTTCCAATGAGTAACACACAAAATTGCCGGGCCCTGTATCAAGTCTGATTGCTGATCCAGGGGTTGTGAGTTCTATCCAAGCCCATGCCCATACTTTCATGGCGATTGACCATGAAATAATTTCTACGTCGGCTGAATCAAGATAGACCATTGGCGTAGCACCCATTGCGTACATTACGCACATAAAAATAGTAACATTCAAGGGAGGTCACTTAATGCGATAAAAGTGATTTTCCCTACTATAAGGAACTGCTCATTATATTAAGGAAAGAATTTGCCTCCTCTTGGAACAAATATTTCCTTTACAGTGTTTTCGTTAAATTGCGGCAGCCGGCAAAAATAGCCACCTACATGTACTTTGCCTTCTGTGCCAGCTACTTTGATGGATTTGGTCCTTAGGTTATACAATAAAGCAGTGAATTTGGCAAGGTTCCTGACAATGTCTGCCGGCTACTCCAAAACTTAGAGAAATCCCTGCTTTAAGAGAAGTTCCCATTTTGAAAAGGGACACAATTGAAGAGAATCAATGCTTAGTTCAGTTGTCTCCCTTTGATGTGAGTAACTTTTCAGCGTTCTTGCTACGCCATTGTAGACTGTTGTCGGTTGCAAGTGAAAGTATTTGCACAGATTTCTGGTTAACCACTTAGCCTGAGCTTGCCCAGGAAAAGTGTTCTTATGTTAACTGACCATCTTGACATGACCATAGCTGTTGACTGGGATGTTAAACCACAAACCTTACAAACAAACAAAATCAATGATACACTATAGAAATAGTTTATCGTTTGTCCCCACACCATAGGGGTGTTGCAGCACCCTAGATAAGCAGCGTATTTGCGTAAATACGCAATTAAAATCATCAAAAAAGCAATTAAAATGAAATGTGTGCGTACCGAAAAGCAATTCTAACAATCGGTATGCAATTACATGCGATGTCATTGCGTACCATTTGGTCCATTTCGTTTCCATTCGGCTAATAAACAAATGCCAGTCAGGTATTGATTTTATTTTTACTAGCGAGCGGGCAATATACTCCAGTTTTATGAAAATATCGGTGCCCAGTCCAGTATTTCGCGGAAAAAACACCAGGGGTAGACTGGTTCTCTCCCTTAAATAGCTTGTCAGCATATTAAGACAGGTAACTACTAGCCTCCATTGCGCCTACGTATCGCATACACACTGACGTCATGAGTGACGTGTATTGGAAAATACCCTTGACATAAAGTGCATTTTTTAAACAAGCCGTTTTATTAAGCTTATTTTGTTCTGGGAGTTTATATTTTTTTCTTTTACTTAATTATCAAATTAAAGTAACTGAAAAAATACTGAAGTTTGTGTTGAAAAATCTTTTCTAGAGCATGCGCAGTCGGATGAGTAGGATTCTCTACTTGTAAAAAATTACTAGTTACCAAACGTTATATGCGTAGCGGAAGTGGAGCTTTATCAACGAGGGGAACCAATCTACACCAGGGGCGGACTTGATTTAGCAATTTTTTGAGTACTCGGCGTACGCCAGAACAGCCACATAAACAAGTAAAACTGGGCACTTCGGAGTACTCCGGAATAAATCAAGCGATATGATATATATTTCTGCGCATGCAGGCAGTGATCCGCCATCTTTTTTGGAACAGGTCACGTGACTGTTCTGTCTACACCACCTCGTAAGACGGAGTACTCCGGCGTACGCCAGCACAGATGTTCCAGCGCACTTTATTTCTGTTCTGCCTGTTCGGAGTGGAAGGAGTAAAGAGAACAGCTAAATCAAGTCTGCCCCAAGATGAAAGTGAAACTTTGCAAAGTATACACGCTAGAATGTCAACAAGGGGATGAAATCTGCTTCAGGAACAATAAAATCCGCGAGTTTGATACTTTAGAAAGACAGACGATGGGAATGAATAAATATGCAAGAATATTTTCGATGGCTTCATGCAATAAGAAAAGGTGTTATCACAGAAAAAAATGTGATGTAAAAAAATATGAAAATACGCAATTGTTTTTGCAAGTACGCAATTGAGGATAACCAGGTTGCGTAAGTACCCAATTGACCCAAAAGCTTATCTAGGGCGCTGGGTGTTGGTAATATTGTTTTTGGTGTGGATTCTGTCAGCGTCAACATTTGCGTCTGTTACATAATTCTAACTTGTGAACCGATGGATGGGTTTTGACGGAACTTGCACAAATACTTATTTGGTACAGTTGAAAAAATGATTAGATTTACATGATCTTTACCTAATTTTCAAGGTCACCAGGATCATATTACTTTAAAAAAGCCTTGTCTACACACTATCTCCTGAACCAATGGACAGATTTTTACCAAATTGGCATAGATATATCATTTGGAGGATCTTGAGAAATGATTAGATTTTGGTGAACTTGTCCTAATTTTCAAGGTCACGATGATCATATAAATCTTTGAAAAGGCATTGTCTGTGCTTTATCTTCTGAATCAATGGATAGATTTTTACCAAACAAGCACAGATATATATCATTGGGAGGTGACCTTGACCTCATTTTCAAGGTCACCAGGATCATATAACTCTTTGAAAAGTCTTTTCTGAACCAAAAGATAGATTTTTACCAAGTGGCACAGATATATCATTGGGAGGACCTTAAGGAATAATTAGATTTTGGTGACCTAGATCTAATTTTCAATGTCACCAGGATCATATAACTCTTGAAAAAGCCTTGTCTGCACGCTATCTTCTGAACCAATGGACAGATTTATTAAACTGGCATAGATATATCATTGGAAGGACCTAAGAAATGATTAGATTTGGTGCCTTGACCTAGTTTTCAAGGTCACAATCATATAAATTTGAAAAGGCCTTTTCTGCTCTTCTGAACGAATAGCCAGATTTTTACCAAACTGGCCGAGATGTATCATTTGGAGGACCTTAATAAATGATTAGATTTGGTGACTTTGACCTAATTTTCAAGGTCACCAGGGTCATATGATAAATGTTCTAAAATTTCTAACACTAGTTGCCTGTCAAAAAGTCCTAGACAAACAGAGCAGACCCAGACAAGAAGCTGTCTGATCCCCTGTTTGCTATTCTTACGAGTGATTTGTGAACTCTAGCCCTTATAATTTGTTTTTGTTTGATTTGATTCTTTACTTCTCATCAACAATCTTTCAGTTAAACAGGGACGAGATTTGTTGACCTTGATCTAATTTTCAAGGTCACCAGGATCAGTATAGCTCTATGAAGTGAGTACTGGTGGGACATGTGTTTTCTTCTGAACAACATTTTCAAATTTTGTTGCTATCAATAAAGCTTGTTTTATGTGAATAATCTGCTGGTCTAGATCTGCTAGTAGATGTTACTAGAAATATAACAGTTTGTGTTTAATTTTCTTGAAAATTATAAAGAGATGTCACAAATACTAATTAGTCATATGTCTAGTTTGTGGTCTGAGCTGTCCTCTGTTTAAATGCTTGGTGTGTTAGTGAGCTAGACTGTGCAGGCTAGCCTTAAGTCTTTACTGGTGGTTTTAGTGCCAAGTTTAATTTTCATATGAGGTAAATGAACTGGTTCATTCGTTTTTCCCTGAAAACAGTTAGATTCCAGTCACAACCAACACAATGTTTTCTGATTAAGTTGAAAATAAGGTCCCCAGCTAACTGAGCTAATGGAATAATGCCGCTGTTAGGAACACAATGCTGTAATATAACTTGTTTAGCAGGTATTATAGCCAGGACTTAAGTTAAGAGTGCGGATCAAAAATTTAATTTTCTTATTTCTCAACCAAATCATATGTTGTGGGTACTCAAAAGAACCATCTCAATGAGACAGTTCTTTTGAGCACCCAAAACATATGTTAAAACTGATGGGTAAGAAAATATTTACAATTTTACGCTCAAAAATTTTGTTTATCTAAACCTGTGAGGATGTATATAGCACTACAGAAAAGATAAAAAAATTGATACAAGCAGCATTTTATTAACTTGAATGTCTGCAGGGATATGAAATCTTTGGTTTATTTGCTCTGAAAATTGGGAAAAAAATGTCACTAATTTGTCTGTCTGTATTCACAATTGGCACTTCAGGGGTTAAATTGATGTCGTCTGCTGCAGTCATTATTCTGGCTTGTACAATCACATGCCTGCCTCTTGGGACAGTTTTATAGAGCACAATTATTGGATTCAACAGAAGTCAAGCTAATGCAGGATATTTCTAGATTACTTGTTGAAATTTGCAGCCAAACATATCTTATGGGTATTCATAGGACAAATCCAAAGAATGCCCACAAGATATGGGGACGAATCCAAAAAATACCCAAAAGAATGGGGATGAATCCAATAAATGCCCACAAGATATGGGGATGAACCCATGCATGCAATGAAAGCCCTCAAGATATGGGGTGAATCCAATGAATACCCAAAATTAAGATATGATGAATGCCCACAAGATATGGGTTGAACCGAGTGAAAGCCTTCAAGATATGGGGATGAATCCAATGAATGCCCACAAGATATGGGGATTAACTGAGTGAAAGCCTTCAAGATATGGGGATGAATCCAATGAAAGCCCACGAGATATGTGGATGGATCCAATGAAAGCCCACAAAATATGGTGATGAATCCAATGAATGCCCATAGGATATGGGGATTAACTGAGTGAAAGCCTTCAAGATATGGGGATGCATCCAATGAAACCCCACAACAATGTGGATGAACCCATTGAAAGCCCACAATATATGGGGACGAACCTAATGAATGCCTTAAGTATATGGGGATGAATTCAAAGAAAACCCATAAGAATGGGGACAAATCAATTGAAAGCCTTAAGATATGGGGATGAACCCAATGAATACCCACAAGATATTGGGATGGACCCAATGGAAACCCACAAGATATGGAGACAAATCCAGAGTCCACAAAAATAGGATTAACCCAATGAATACACACAAGATAGGCTTTAGTGCAAAAAATGCAAAATTCTCCCAAACAACGAGTAGATTGTCTGCTTATCCGGAAATATATTGGAAATCAGTTTTATAATGTTACAGTTTACTGTGGCATCAGTTTGCACTCTGCCAATATTTGATTTATTGAATAACAATTGTTGTCATACATGACTGGCGCCATTTTCTTGATTATAGTGTTCAGATTCTGAGAACATAATGTCAAGGCTGAGTTTCAAGGTCAGTTATTATTATTTGGTCACCTGCATGTATAGGTACAGCTTTAAACAGTTGAATCTCTTTAATTGGAAATCCTAAGGAACGGGATTATCAGTAGTTTGAATCAAAAGGAGTTAGTCATCAGATAGTATATAACCAAAAATTAATTATGCATTACAGTACAGTAAAACCTGTCTTAAGCGGCCGATCAAAAATAGACAAAACAAAGATCTTAATGACAAATGGTAGCTTAATGAAGGCTCATATGTGGTATTCTCTGCTATATGGAGAAAATAAACATTCTTATCTATCTCAAGCCTTTAGTTAAGAGTGCATACCAGAATATAATTTCATAATTTTCTTATTTCTCAACCAAAACATATGTTGTGGGTACTCAAAAGAACCGTCTCAATAAGAAATATGTGCTAAAAATTAATGGGTAAGAAAATATTTACAATTTTACGCTGAAAATATTTGTTTATCTAAAGCTATGCTTTCTATGTTCTGTATTTGTAGTTACCTATACATTAATGAGGGTGAGAGGAGGCGAGAATGAGTGTAGAGAAGATGATGAACAGACTGCGCTCCTTCAGCCAGGGAAAGGCTAAGGATCAAGGAAACTCTGTTCCGTCTACACCCAGTAAAGAAGATATTCTATCAACTATTGATGGCTTTGGGGACAAGATTGACGGTATGTAAAAATGATAATATTCTCAGATCTTTAGCTTACCTGTGATTACCTGTGCTCTAATATGAGATTTTGTTCCATCCTCCACAAACAGCGCATAAAATAGAATGAAACCTTTAAAGAACATCTCCTGAACCACAAGTCCAAATTTATGCCCTCTACCAATGATTGCACTCAGTCTCTGCTGAACAAAATGGCCACCAGGTGTGAAAATAGAAAAACCTTAAAATAACATCTCTTTCTGAGCCACATGCCCAAACTCTAAACAACTACACACAAATATTTTCCTCTGCGTTGTGGTCCTTGAGCAAGACACATTTATCCTAGCTTAGTACTGGTTCAACCCAGGAAGATGCGTCCCTATATAACCGAAAGATTGTTGATGGGAGGTAAAGAATCAAATCAAATAAAACAAACAAATATTTTCCTTAATGCCCTCTACCAAAATGCACAGTTTCAATGAAAGATACTGCTGCCAGAGCTATATATAGATCATCATCTCCTCATGAGCCAGGTCTCGAGGTTATAAAACTTTTTTCATACTCAACTCAACTGAGCAGGAAATTTATCCTGCTCATAAATGTTAAAATGCCAACAATTGTTGGAATTTAACTTTTATTAGCAGGATAAACACATCATCTGAGAGCTGAAAAGCAAGAATTACCTATTTAGTTTTTATGAGCAGTTGAAATTTAATGCTCAGTTGATTTGAGCATGAAAAAAGTTTTATAACCTCGGGGCCAGGACTCAGTTGAGCGATCCAGGCCTCAGGGCCTTCTTGTCTTTTATTTGTATCTGTTCACCTTAAGCATAAAAATGGCTGCTAATCTTAGTTGTAATCTTTTCCAATAAGCAAATATAGTCTCTCTATGAGCATTATGTTCCATCGGTCCTTCACTGATTCCGTAGACGAAAGCAGACATTTGTACAATTAACTGTCGTCAGTGTATATGGCTTCTTGGTAGGACAATGTGTCACATATTCAATATCGTGGAAGCAAACTGAAAAAAATGCCACTTAATTATGATTGGAAATTGACAACGTTTCTGGAATGTATTTTTATCATATTTTCTGTGACAGTGGGATTTCACATTTCATGCGAATAATGGTGATGTGCATTTGATGCGAATAATGGAGATGCTCTGTGCATTTCATGCGAATAAAAAGAGTTGCGGTTAATTTGTGACAGACCAATATTTATCAGCTTTATCTCTTTATCTGCTGGTGTTGTCTGCTGATTATCCTTTGCGAACAGTTTAGATCCAGATCAGGTCTGACAATATGTTTGACTATTTGACGCTCTGATGATATTCTTTAAAGAATTTTTTGATGAAAGATATTTTTTAAAAAATTGGCAGATGACAAAATGATGTAGATTTTTCCAGCTGGCTTTAATGAAAATAGACATACAACAGGGCTCACCCTGCCATCAGCCATTGTAGCCATTTGCTACTAAAAATGTAGAGTGGCTACAAATAGAAGTCATTGGCTAAAAGTACACTCTTGGTGGTTCAAAAAAATCACATATCTGCAAAAAAGTGTATTATCATATCCAATATTGCTTTTACTATTCCTTCACACTTTATTGTTTTGCCAAATGCTGGCTTTTTCATTACCATTAGGATGTCAAACAGCCTGATCTGGGTCCAAACTGTTTGCAAAGGTTATCAGCAGATGACAAAAGTCGCCGCTAGCTGGCAAAGAGTTAAATACAGAACAACTTCTTGATACTACTTCCTGGCTAAAGTCAATATCATTTGGCTCCAACTTTTTCCATTTGGCTAAAGTGTTGGCTACTACAAATTCTGAGCCAGGGTAAGCCCTGCACAAGAAAATGAAATATAAATTTCTGTCTATCTTTAAGACATTTCTGAATATTTTTTTTGAATGACATGCTAATACCAGAACAGTGCCCCAAGAGGTATTAATGTCATTTAAATGATGTGTTTAAATTATTAACAAAAATGAATAAACTTCAGAACGTAAAATGTGACGTAAATGCAAGTAAAACATATCTGAACCTGATTTTTTTTGCGAAAGAAAATTAAGTTCAAACAAAGTCACAAGCCAATCTGCTCAGCTTCAGAGACTAGCATGCATCTTGAACATTTGGATGCAGTATGTTGGTAGCAAATATCACATCCGATAGGAGGCAATCGAAAACACTCTTAACAATCGACGAACACATATCAAAAATCGCTAGAAACAGTGTTTTTGATTGCCATTTGATAAGAGAAAATGCAATACTGGTTTTAATGATGTAAATACTGTTTTGGTGTATCTGGTTTAAGGTTGCTTAGCAACCTTTTATTGCAAACTAAAAGACGTGACCAGGCTCTCTATATGTGTTTTAGCAAGTGATGTCCTGCAATCCTTATTAGAGATAAGCCAGTATTTTCATTACAGAATATGTGCCATCAAATCATAGGCAAATTTGCTTCTGTTTGCAATTACGGTAAATGTTCTAAAATTTCGAACACTAAAAAATAATTATTTTTCCGTTGTTCGTAATTTTAGAAATGACGTTTCAGAAAAATTGCTAGTGTTCGTAATTTTAGAATGTGGTCTTTAGCATGAGCAAAAACGGTATATATGCATGTAAAAGGGTGGTAGAAACGTGTTGAAAACAGGGCGATATGATTCTGCGCTATCAACTCATTTTTCTTTTCAACCGCCGCTAAATTCTTGCGGACTGAGTCAGTAAAATGTCCAGCGCGTGCGGTAATTACCAAGTCGAGAGCCAGGCACGTGCATGTTATGTCACTCAATTTACTCACAAGTCGTAAAAGTCCACTTATTTAACCTTGGACTACCGATGAATCGCTCACACTTTCGTCCTTCCACGCTTTCGCTTGCTCTCCATCTGCGCAAATGCCGTTTATAATGTAATACAGTCACCTCTCTCTCTCTCTCTCTCTCTCTCTACTTGTCGATCTGTCGACCTGAACGGATGTGCATGTACCAGTCTCTCTCTCTTCCTCTCTCTATTTACATTTGCAAAAACGGTTTGGATCCATCCAGATCAGACCGAATGGAATTCAGGAAAGAATGTTTCGTCAATTTAAAAATTTGTGCATGCGATAGAAAGTATGCAAAGTGTCGTACAAAAGCCCATGCGCACGATAAAATGGGTTTTCAGTATATCTCAAAAAGTGTATACATTGTCCGGTTCCATGCGCGGATCCAGAGGGGGGACAGAGGGTCCGGACCCCCCACCCCCCCCCCCCCCCCTCCTGAAAAATCACGAAAATATATAGAATTTCTTAGCATTACTGGACCGGATCCCCTGGAATTCTCAAAACTACCAAGCCAGCATTCAACGTTGGGCCAACATCTGCTATTTAAAGGCGTTTCGCTGGCGGGCCGATGGCCCGCTTTTAGTGATATTTGGATCCTCTCTCCTTTAAAAAAGAAGAAAAAACGTCAGAGTTCAGATCCAGATCAGATCCGAATGGAATTCAGGAAAGAATATTTCGTCAATTTAAACATTTGGGCATGCGATAGCAAGCATGCAAAGCATCAATACTGTCGAATATCCGACTTTGTCGTGCAAAAGCCGATGCGCACGAGAAGCATCTCCAAGTATCATTTTCAGCACCGATACATGATATTTTTCGAGATTACAAGAGATTCGTATGCAAGCGCTAGTCTCTCTCTCTCTCTCTCTCTCTCTACCACCTGCTTTCAAAGTTTGCAAATAGTGTGGATCCTCTTGCCAAATCAAATCAGGGACAAACAGGATACGAAGAATTATTCATGTAAGCGAACGTCCGAATTTGCGTCCGATGCCTCAGAAGAATATAATTGAGCCGTGACATGAGATTTCCAACAATCAAAGCCTCAGATCAGCCTGCGCATATGCACAGTCTGATCAGAGCCTTTGCTAGTCGCTTGAATATTCTGAGTGTTGAGCTACTGACTGAACACCGTTTGGATTTTGTAAGCTTAAAAGGAGGCTGCACGAGCTTGTCTGAGTCTACACTCGTCAAAATGCCACATTGTGTTGCGGCTCAATTTATGATATATTGGCTTCGAGCCGATGCGTACGATACGCTGGGCACATTCATATCTCAAAGAAAAGGAAAATTTCAGACAAGTACCACAAATCTAGTTTTTCATGCATGCAGTGCGCCGTTTCATGCTCGAGTTCATTGAATTTTTTTTTTTTTTTTTTTTTTTTTCATGCAAACCCATGAAAAGGAGACACAGCTAGGCAATTATGTTTTGTGTGCTAAGTCCGCTTTCGTTCGTCAAATCCACCGCATGCTACCCGAGTCTTAAAACAACAACAACACGTGGTCTGATAGTCGGCTTCTTTGATCTCAAACACATGTCTGCGAACCATTACCCTGTCCCTTTGTCTTCGGCTGATACTATTAGCAGTGCCGGATCCCCCCTCCCCCCCCCCCAAAGAGGCTGAGACAAACTAATTTAGCAGACAGTTTTGGCCCAGATCTGGCCCGACAAAATGTTTAATGTTTTGTTCTAGAAACAAAGGTGCTGATAAGACTGTGCGGTGCACAGGCTGATCTTCGCATGTAACAAAGTCGGGGTACATACATCTACAGATGTTTGGTAAATAAAGCGAATTCCAGATGTCCGGCTTTACTGATTTTAAATTCACAGCCATGCACTGTTTACATTCCCTCTATGTGTTTGTGGCCAGTTAAGGCGCTGGCGATTTTCCGCGGATGCCAGGGGCGTGCCTGAGGGCAAATTGAAAGTACGCAGGGGGTGGGTATGGGAGGGGGTATCCCCCTCCCTTACGTTAGAAAAAAAATCAAGATATGAACGAAATGGTGGCTGCTCCTGCATTTTCTGAACCTAAACCCCGACTTAATTGTTTCCGAAAACAAAAGTGAAAAACAGTCAAAATCCTATTGCTTTGGTTCAGGATTATTGCAAAATCGGTATTCTTCGGTATTTAAAGACCTAACCCGGGTGAGGCATGTTTTTATTGCATTTTTCGCGATTTAAGACGTTTTTATTTTTTGGACATTCAAAAATTAAAGTACGCAGCTGCGTACTTTGCGTATACGCAGGCACGCCCCTGGATGCGCAGGCTCGTCTGAGCCTTCGCTGCTCGCATAGCTGGCTTATTTCATGAAATTAAATATTAAATTTATCAAGATGCAGAATCGTGCCACAATCAATTTATTTCTTGGTACATGTATGTGCGTCTGTGCGTACATTATACCGGTAAAGCACTCGTAGGACCTTCCATGTGCAGATTCATGAGGACAAACAGACACGCTGCAATTGAATCAACAGTTTGTTAAAATGTTCCATTTTGAGGAATTTGATGTTTTTGATTGACTGGAATAGCCATTTTTAGAAAACCGCTGACAAGTATTTTCAAGTCAACGTACGTAGATGTCTAGAATTTTTATTTGGCTAGAGTCTTCATCCACTTTAAACTTTGTAAGTGAGCGAGACCCTGACGAGATTGTGCAAACACACATGCTCTCCTGAGCATTCGCTGATCACATCTGTCATAAGTACCAAGCTCATATGGAGCTCCACGCAAGTTGATTTCATGCTCGGGTCCGAGCTGTGTTTAAGAAAAGAGCACATGCATAGAATTAGAATGATAGAAGTGCCCTCCGTGTCGCACGCCGCTTGGAGGCTTTATTTTCCGCATTGGATGTCTCGGTGAGAAAAAACATGCGACTTGCACGCTTTTCTCGGCATTTTGCACGAAACCGAATGACCCATTGTGTTGCAAACGTCCACGGCAATCACTATATATCAACTTATTTCATTCTCTCTCGCCTAGTGATCGTTTCATTTTCCGCAACTCTCTCCCTCTCTTCGGGGCTGGTATTTTAGAGAAAAAAAAACGAGTACGAGTCACAGCACACTATGCGTGTGTCAACGTGCATAATTCACGTACGATTAGCTGAAATCGCGTCCTTTGGTCAGTCATAAATAATGATCTCAGCCATTTGGGTGGATACATATACTCAATAGGGTTAGTCAAAGCAGTTTCGAAATCGTTGCAGGAACTTGCCCGTGCATCAAGTTCGTCAAAATGCTGTGACCTTGAATAATGTATAACGTATAACGTCGCGCGCTGGCGTGCGAAATAGAACGTCACGTGCCAGATTACCCATCTTAGTAGAATGGAACATTCCAAATGTCGCTACCGCTCACGAAGTATACCGAACACAGATGGAACAAACAGATAAACGGGCATCGATTTCCGCCGAAAATAACGTGTGTTCGTAATTTTAGAAATTCCCTTTTCCAAAAAAGGGCAGTGTTCGATTTTTTAGGATGTTTTAAAAATTATTTTCGGTGATAATTTTAGGTGTTCGTAATTTTAGAGTGTTCGAAATTTTAGAACGTTTACCGTAACCTCTTGACTGGTATATGCCATAAATACATTGACAAGCAGAATAGACAGGCGAATATAGACTTCTTGTGCGCATCCAGAAAGTGTTGCCAGAGGGGGTCCAACTTTGACGTTTTTTTTTGTTTTTTTTAGTTGATGAGGGGAGGAAGGATCCATATACCACTATAAGCGGGTCATCATTGGCCTGCCAGCGAAATGCCATTTAAATGGCATTTCGCTGGCATGCAGATGTTGGTCCAACATTGAATGTTGGCTTGGTATGTGATTTTTCAGTGGATCCGGACCAGTATTGCTAAGAAACCCTGTATTTTTGTGATTTTTCGGGGTGGTCCGGACCCCCTGTCTCCCCCTCTGGATCTGCACATGCTGGTAATGCCATAAATACATTGACAAGCAGAAAAGACTTTGATAAGATACCATATCTGATCAGTCTGCTTGCTTGGACAATCTTCAGTCACAGAAATACAATATGCCATTTTTGAGAACAATTTCCAAGAAGAGCAAAGGGTGCATTGTAAAATCCTTGCATTGCTTGCATGGGTTTGTCACACCTGATATTAAATCAGATTAGGAAAAAGTTTATCCCTTATTAGCTCAGCTGAGCCGAAGGCTCTGAGGTGAGCTATCATTATCCTACCAATGACTCTGTCATCCGTCCGTCTGTCAACATTTTTAAACATCTTCTCCTCTGAAACTTCTTGGCCAATTGAATTCAAATTTCATATGGAGACTCCTTAGGATGGGCCTTAATATGAAACTTTTATCATCCCAAAAATGGAGATATTTTTCTTTTATCTCCAGGAAAATATTTGTTTTGGTCTCATCGTAAATGTCTCCACAAGATGCTTTTAATGAGTACCTAAGACATAATACTACCTTTTCTCTGAGAAATTGGAAAATTGACCGTCTGGAAACCATCCTGACATTATCTCTTTGCCTGCCAGTGTCGCCTTTTGATAACCTTTGCATACAGTTTAGGCCTAGATCAGGCCTGACAAAGCATTGGACCTGATCTGGATCTGTTAATTGACACTCTGATAGCGCTTATGAAAGAATTTTTTGAAAAAAATAAAAGATTTTGACCACAAAATAGCATGCAAAATTAGCCGCATGCAAAGAGTTTTCTATTGGATATTATGTGATTGCCTTGACAGTAGAATATTAACAATTGCTACTGCAGGCAAAATAGGCAGCTGGTATACTCTATTTTGGTCAAGACTGCTAGTCTGGCTGCAATATTAGAGATAGGCAAATACAATTTTCCATTAGCCAGGTGAGAAATAATTCTACGTTTAGGATAGCTATCAAGTAAGGAAAATTAAGAGGAGTCTGGTGATTTTTTAACAAAGTTTGTTTCCTAATTAACCATTTTAAGTGCTGAATTTCGAAAATGGAAATCTTGACTAATCCATCATTACATGTTATCAATGAATAATTTGCTATAAAGGCATACCAAAAGTCTGAGATCTGGGTCTTGGTGGGCACACATTAGAGCATACTTGGTAACTGCTTTGTAAACCATTTGTATACAGACTGATAAACCCTTCCATCTGGTTTGATACTACAGTAAATGTTAAACTTGGGATGCTTCATTGTACATATCAAGGGTCTCAGGTTAGAATTCCAAAGAAATGATGTTTTTATGGCTCCGAAGATTGTTTTAATACATGTATAAGCAAACAGTGTAGACCCATATGAAATGCCACATGTGGCATTTCATCTGGTGGCATTTCATCTGGGTCTTCACTGTTTGCCAAAGTACCCATTTACAGATGTGGAGTATACAAAGGGTTAATATGGAGAAATGTTCTTTCAGTGCGTAATGGTATAGGGGAAGAAGATAACAATAACACACATATACGACGAGGTAGCGAGGGTAGTGAGAACAGTGAGGGCTGGATGGAGGTAGCCAGTCAAGATTCAGAACCAACAATCACCAGCTTTACACATTCCTACAGGTATGTACAGTTTCATAACACACATATACGACGAGGTAGCGAAGGTAGTGAGAACAGTGAGGGCTGGATGGAGGTAGCCAGTCAAGATTCAGAACCAACAATCACCAGCTTTACACATTCCTATAGGTTTGTACAGTTTCATAACACACATATACGATGAGGTAGCGAGGGTAGTGAGAAAAGTGAGGGCTGGATGGAGGTAGCCAGTCAAGATTCAGAACCAACCATCACTAGCTTTACACATTCCTATAGGTATGTACAGTTTCATAACACACATATACGATGAGGTAGCGAGGGTAGTGAGAAAAGTGAGGGCTGGATGGAGGTAGCCAGTCAAGATTCAGAACCAACCATCACCAGCTTTACACATTCCTACAGGTATGTACAGTTTCATAACACACATATACGACGAAATAGCGAAGGTAGTGAGAACAGTGAGGGCTGGATGGAGGTAGCCAGTCAAGATTCAGAACCAACCATCACCAGCTTTACACATTCCTATAGGTATGTACAGTTTCATAACACACATATACGACGAGGTAGTGAGGGGAGCAAGAACAGTGAGGGCTGGATGGAGGTAGCCAGTCAAGATTCAGAACCAACCATCACCAGCTTTACACATTCCTATAGGTATGTACAGTTTCATAACAAACATATACGACGAGGTAGCGAGGATAGTGAGAACAGTGAGGGCTTGATGGAGGTTGCCAGTCAAGATTCAGAACCAACGATCACCAGCTTTACACATTCCTATAGGTAGGCACAGTTTCATAACACACATATACGACTAGGTAGCGAGGGTAGTGAGAACAGTGAGGGCTGGATGGAGGTAGCCAGTCAAGATTCAGAACCAACAATCACCAGCTTTACACATTCCTAAAGGTTTGTACAGTTTCATAACACACATACAGTCTACTCTCGATACCTCGAATTCCAAGGGACTGGGCAAAATATGTTGAGTTATCAGTAGTTCGAGGTAACCAAATCATGACGTATACCTACCATTTTGGGGCGAAATAATTCTCGTTCAACTCGTCCATTAATAGATCGTTATACGGAGCTATTTCATTAATAAACTACGGGAAGAATTGACCCAAGAATCAATTGACATTTGAAATTGAAACATTAAAATTTCTCAGGTATCGCTACAGTCCTGACATTATGACTATTTTTTCACTTTCTAAGACAAAATAAAATAAACATAGTGTTTTCAGTCGGCAACTGGTCCCGCGGTCGCAGGTTTTACCCTTCCGTAAGTCGTCATATTTTAAGCCCAAACAGTGTACATGCACGTTTTAATCCTTGTCGGCTTGATGTGCATATGCCTTCCTAATCTATTTTTGTCATGACATGCCCAATGTCCGAAAAAAGCCTTAAATGCACAAGTCTGTTTTCAAAATTAAAAAATTGGCCCGAGAAACAATTAAATTAAACTTTGGCCTTATTTAAAACGAGCAGTCATCGGACAGAGATTGCTCGACACATTAGCTCATGTAGCCGCTTTGAAGTTGTACCACAATAGATCAATAGAATTCGGCGACCGCGGTCAATTATGTAATTATACATATGCAACACACTCATTTACAACTGCGTGTGTCAAACATGTGGACCAAGTGATCAAACAATTGGTGGTTTTAATGGGGATAATTAACGTTGAAAGCGGTGGATCAATTGGAGACACATTCAGATAAAAAGGTAATTTCCTTTGAAATGAAATCGAGTAAGGCGTTGTAAAATACACTAAAATTGATCAGCGGGACCAGTTTTTCGTAGCGAGTTATCAGTTTTATTGACTTAGCCGTTGTCGAGATAAACGTTGTGGAATTGCAATAATATATAGGGGAAAACACCGGGACCAGGTCGTCAGGTCGAGATAAGTGATAGTATTGAGTTATGCATAGTTGAGTTAACGAGAGTCGACTGTATATGACGAGGTAGTGAGGGTAGTGAGAACAGTGAGGGCTGGATGGAGGTAGCCAGTCGAGATTCAGAACCAACAATCACCAGCTTTACACATTCCTACAGGTATGTACAGTTTCATAACACACATATACGGCGAGGTAGCGAGGGTAGTGAGAACAGTGAGGGCTGGATGGAGGTAGCCAGTCAAGATTCAGAACCAACAATCACCAGCTTTACACATTCCTACAGGTATGTACAGTTTCATAACACACATATACGATGAGGTAGGGAGGGTAGCGAGAACAGTGAGGGTTGGATGGAGGTAGCCAGTCAAGATTCAGAACCAACAATCACCAGCTTTACACATTCCTACAGGTATGTACAATTTCATAACACACTTATACGACAAGGTAGCGAGGGTAGTGAGAACAGTGAGGGCTGGATGGAGGTAGCCAGTCGAGATTCAGAACCAACAATCACCACCTTTAAACATTCCTATAGGTATGTACAGTTTCATAACACACATATATGACGAGGTAGTGAGTGTAGTGAGAACAGTGAGGGCTGGATGGAGGTAGCCAGTCAAGATTCAGAACCAACAATCACCAGCTTTACACATTCCTATAGGTATGTACAGTATCATAACACACATATACGACCAGGTAGTGAGGGTAGTGAGAACAGTGAGGGCTGGATGGAGGTAGCCAGTCAAGATTCAGAACCAACAATCACCAGCTTTACACATTCCTATAGGTATGTACAGTTTCATAACACACATATACGACGAGGTAGCGAGGGTAGTGAGAACAGTGAGGGCTGGATGGAGGTAGCCAGTCCAGATTCAGAACCAACATTCACCACCTTTACACATTCCTATAGGTATGTACAGTTTCATAACACACATATACGACGAGGTAGCGAGGGTAGCGAGAACAGTGAGGGCTGGATGGAGGTAGCCAGTCAAGATTCAGAACCAACCATCACCAGCTTTACACATTCCTATAGGTATGTACATTTTCATAACACACATATACGACGAGGTAGTGAGTGTAGTGAGAACAGTGAGGGCTGGATGGAGGTAGCCAGTCAAGATTCAGAACCAACAATCACCAGCTTTAAACATTCCTACAGGTATGTACAGTTTCATAACACACATATATGACGAGGTAGTGAGAGTAGTGAGAACAGTGAGGGCTGGATGGAGGTAGCCAGTCAAGATTCAGAACCAACAATCACCAGCTTTACACATTCCTACAAGTATGTACAGTTTCATAACACACATATAAGACGAGGTAGTGAGGGTAGCGAGAACAGTGAGGGCTGGATGGAGGTAGCCAGTCAAGATTCAGAACCAACAATCACCAGCTTTACACATTCCTACAGGTATGTACAGTTTCATAACACACATATATGACGAGGTAGCCAGGGTAGTGAGAACAGTGAGGGCTGGATAGAGGTAGCCAGTCAAGATTCAGTACCAACCATCACCAGCTTTACACATTCCTACAGGTATGTACAGTTTCATAACACACATATAAGACGAGGTAGTGAGGGTAGCGAGAACAGTGAGGGCTGGATGGAGGTAGCCAGTCAAGATTCAGAACCAACAATCACCAGCTTTACACATTCCTACAGGTATGAACAGTTTCATAGCACACATATACGATGAGGTAGCGAGGGTAGTGAGAACAGTGAGGGCTGGATGTAGGTAGCCAGTCAGGATTCAGAACCAACCATCACCAGCTTTACACATTCCTATAGGTATGTACAGTTTCATAACTCACATATACAACGAGGTAGTGAGGGTAGTGAGAACAGTGAGGGCTGGATGGAGGTAGCCAGTCAAGATTCAGAACCAACCACCACCAGCTTTACACATTCCTACAGGTATGTACAGTTTCATAACACACATATACGATGAGGTAGCGAGAGTAGTGAGAACAGTGAGGGCTGGATGGAGGTAGCCAGGCAAGATTCAGAATCAACAATCACCAGCTTTACACATTCCTATAGGTATGTACAGTTTCATAACACATATACGACAAGGTAGCGAGGGTAGCGAGAACAGTGAGGGCTGGATGGAGGTAGCCAGGCAAGATTCAGAATCAACAATCACCAGCTTTACACATTCCTATAGGTATGTACAGTTTCATAACACATATACAACGAGGTAGTGAGGGTAGTGAGAACAGTGAGGGCTGGATGGAGGTAGCCAGTCAAGATTCAGAACCAACCACCACCAGCTTTACACATTCCTACAGGTATGTACAGTTTCATAACACACATATACGATGAGGTAGCGAGAGTAGTGAGAACAGTGAGGGCTGGATGGAGGTAGCCAGGCAAGATTCAGAATCAACAATCACCAGCTTTACACATTCCTATAGGTATGTACAGTTTCATAACTCACATATACAACAATGTAGCGAGGGTAGTGATAACAGTGAGGGCTGGATGGAGGTAGCCAGTCAAGATTCAGAACCAACCATCACCAGCTTTACACATTCCTACAGGTACATGTATGTACAGTTTCATAACACACATATACGACGAGGTAGTGAGGATAGCAAGAACAGTGATGGCTGGATGGAGGTAGCCAGTCAAGATTCAGAATCAACCATCACCAGCTTTACACATTCCTACAGGTAGGTACAGTTTCATAACACACATATAAGACGAGGTAGCGAGGGTCGTGAGAACAGTGAGGGCTGGATGGAGGTAGCCAGACAAGATTCAGAACCAACCATCACCAGCTTTACACATTCTACAGGTATGTACAGTTTTATAACTCACATATATGACGAGGTAGTGAGGGTAGCGAGAACAGTGAGGGCTAGATGGAGGTAGCCAGTCAAGATTCAGAACCAACCATCACCAGCTTTACACATTCCTACAGGTATGTACAGTTTCATATCACACATATATTACGAGGTAGCGAGGGTAGTGAGAACAGTGAGGGCTGGATGGAGGTAGCCAGTCATGATTCAGAACCAACCATCACCATCTTTACACATTCCTACAGGTATGTACAGTTTCATAACACACATATACAATGAGGTAGCTAGGGTAGTGAGAACAGTGAGGGCTAGATGGAGGTAGCAAGTCAAGATTCAGAACCAACGATCACCAGTTTTACACATTCCTACTGGTATGTACAGTTTCATAACACACATATACTACTAGGTAGCTAGGGTCGTGAGCACAGTGAGGGCTGGATGGAGGTAGCCAATCAAGATTCAGAACCAACGATCACCAGCTTTACACATTCCTACAGGTATGTACAGTTTCATAACACACATATATGACGAGGTAGCGAGGGTCGTGAGAACAGTGAGAGCTGGATGGAGGTAGCCAGTCAAGATTCAGAACCAACAGTCACCAGCTTTACACATATCTACAGGCATGTATAGTTTCATAACACTCATATACGACGAGGTAGCGAGTGTAGTGAGAACAGTGAGGGCTGGATGCAGGTAGCCAGTCAAGATGCAGAACCAACGATCACCAGCTTTACACATTCATATAGGTATGTACAGTTTCATAACACACATATACGACAAGGTAGCGAGGGTAGTGAGAACAGTGAGGGCTGGATGCAGGTAGCTAATCAAGATTCAGAACCAACAGTCACCAGCTTAACACATTCCTATAGGTATGTACTGTTTCATAACTCACATATACTACGAGGTAGCGAGGGTAGCGAGAACAGTGAGGGTTGGATGGAGGTAGCCAGTCAAGATTCAGAACCAACAATCACCAGCTTTACACATTCCTACAAGTATGTACAGTTTAGTCGACTTCTGTTGTCTGCTGTTAATCTTTGTGAACAGTTTGGACCCAGATCAGGACCAACAGAATGTGGGTCCTGATCTGGATCTTAACCTTGCAACATTCTGATAGTGTTCCTGAATGATTTTTTTCTAAAGTTAATTTTGAAAAAAGTCTGCAGACGACAACAAAAGCATGAAAAATTACCCAATGTTGTCTGCTGACTTTTTACAAATTAACTTTTTTCTGAAAAATTATTTCAGGAACACTATCAGAGTGTCATTGACAAATGGTTTTGATCCAGATCAAGACCGACATTTTGTCGGTCCTGATCTGGGTCCAAACTGTTTGCAAAGGTTATTGGCAGACAACAAAAGTCGCTGCTTGCTTGCAAAGAGTTAATATTCTGGGTTGCCAACTGAATAGCTCTTGGTACAAACATTTTATTTTGATGGGCTTTCTCTTGCCACAACTCCAAATATTGATGCAAACTGTTGTCTGTTACATGGACTGATCATATTTCCAATCAGCCAATAAACAGATTCATTACCATAACAGAATGCTCAGTCTGATCACAGTCTGATCACAGTCTGCATAGATAGTATGATGCATATACCAAGGTTTACATAATTTGTCATTCTATCACTACCTTGTACACTTTCATCAGGTTTAAAAAAGAATTGTTGAGACATCTTTTTCTCTGAAACCACTGTGTCAATTGAAGTCATTATTTATACATTCTGATTCAGTGTGATTGGGGAGTGATAGTTTGTTTAAATAGTTCTGGTCATACAGTAAAACCTGTGTAAAACGGCCACTAAAAAAAGACAAATAAAGGTCTTAATGACAAATGGTAGCTAAATGAAGGTCAAAAGTATTGCAGAATGCTTCCTTTGGAGCATTCTGCAATACTTTTGACCTACATTAAGTGATAATCGGTCTTGAAAACCATTTTTGGTCTTTATGAGAGTGGCCGTTTTACACAGGTTTTACTGTATAACTAAGATGACCTCTATGTCCATATAAGTTAAAAAACACATTAAAAATATTCTTCACCAGGACCAAGATTTTGAGGATTTTGAAACTTTGTACCATCTTAGATGTACCATCTTAACTCTTAAACTACTAGTGTCCTCTGCTGATAACGTTTGCAAACAGTTTGGACCTGACAAAATGTCTGGTCTGATCTGGATGCAAACAGTTTGACACTCTGATGGTATTCCTAAAATAATTTTTCAAAAAGTTAATATTTGAAAAAATCAACAGACAATAAAAAAGCATACAAAATCTCCCAGTAGGCAAAGAATTAAAGGAGAAATAAGTAAAAAACAAAAACAAAAGAAATGCATTTTTTAAAAGAAGAACAATAAGTTTCATCCAAAGCTATGCCAATGGGAAATTAATGTCTCATTACTGTGAAAAACTTCCGGAAACTTTCATCCATGCTGTCGATTTTTTAATGGAAAAAAAGAAGAAAAAAAAGTTTAAGAAATTTGAGCCTAACGAACATCGTAAAATAGTTACAATTACTGTGATTTTCTATGGATGCTTGTTTTAGCCTATAGTTTCTCTAAGAGTCGAAATATATTCATGTAAAATGGTTCTTTCATTATGAAAATATAGGTTTGTGTTACTGTCAAACGGTACTGTCAAACGGTTTAGACATTTTTGACATAAAATGTATACTGTGTTATGAGCTAATGCTTCATACTGTATTTACTGTACCCTAGGTATATACTGTATTTACTTTACACTAGGTATATACAGTATTTACTGTACCCTAGGTATATACTGTATTTACTTTAAACTAGGTATATACAGTGTTTACTGTACTCTAGGTATATACAGTATTTACTACACCCTTGATATATATTGTATTTACTGTACCCTTGGTATATACTGTTTTTACTATACCCTAGGTATGTGCTGTATTTACTGTTTCCTAGCTATACTGTATTTACTGCACCCTAGGTATATACTGTATTTACTGTACACTAGCAATATACAGTATTTACTGTACCCTAGAAATATACAGTATTTACGTATCCTAGGTATATATTGTATTTACTGTACGCTAGGTGTACACTGTATTTACTGTACCCTTGGTATATACTGTGTTTACTGTACCGTAAGAATATACAGTATTTACTGTACCCTAGGTGTATACTATATTTACTGTATCCTAGGTATATATTGTATTTAATGTACCCTAGGAATATACAGTATTTACTGTACCATTGGTATGTACTGTACTCTAGGTATATACTGTACCCTAGGAATATACAGTATTTACTGTTCTGTAGGTATGTGTTGTATTTACTGTACCCTAGCTACATTTATTTACTGTACCCTTTGTACATGCGCAGATCCAGGAATTTTCGTCAGTGTGTGTCCGGGTCAGTCTGACAAAAAAAGCTCTGACAACGTTTTTTTTTTTTTTTTTTTTTTTTTTTTTAGTCCTCAGCTCATTTTACAGAAGCCAAATGGTTATTTCAAAGAAATCTATCACTTTTCAAGGTTCCAGAAGGGGTCCAACATTTTCCAGGGGGGGGGGGGGGGGGGGTCCAACTTTTTCCAGCGGGGGGGGGGGGGGGGTCCAATTGCTTATTCCCTATAGAAACCCATATAACTTGTGATTTTCCAGGGGGGTCCGGACCCCCTGTCCCCCCCTCTGGATCCTCACTTGTTGTAAATATGGTATTTACTGTACCCTAAGTATATACTGTATTTTCATTTCAGCCTGGAATACGAGAAATTATTTACCAAAGCAAACTACCTGAAACATCTGAGAAACTATTCTATCAAGGGCAACTTGAGGAGTAGCAGATTTAGAAGTATAGCATGGAAGGTAGGTATAATACTGAAACATCTGAGAAACTATTCTATCAAGGGCAATTTGAGGAGTAGCAGATTTAGAATTATAGCATGGAAGGTAGGTATAATACTGAAACATCTGAGAAACTATTTTATCAAGGGCAATTTGTCACAAGGTGAGTTCCAAATAAAAATAGTTTTTTCATTGGGCTCTAAATCTTGAATGTTCTTGCATTACATTACTGTGAAGGAAACAAATGTTTTTGTTGAAACCTCAACTAATCGACGCCAAAATGCTAATCAATAATCGGCCCTTGAATTTCGATATATAACCATCGCTCAAACTTGAAAGAAGGTCTCGGAACGTTTTGACAACTTTTGCATGGTCAATGACATTGATTTCCCCATCATTTCGCTACGCAACACAAGTAGTATTTGTGTAATACATTCAAAAGACAATAGGTTTCAAGTAAAAGTTGGCACCTTTGCTCAAAACAAGTCGTCATCCACTCTGTTGGAAGAAAATTGACTTGCTAATTGGCAAAGTTGGTAATTAAACTCACAGTCGGCCATTGTTGTTGCATACAAAAGGAAGTCAAGTATGCATGACACAAGCACCTTTGTGTAAAATAAGACTCTGTCAAACGTCGGCAAAATTGAAAGCTTCAAAACCCAAATTTAACCGTGAAGAAAAAAAACTTGCGTACTAGATTGTTTATCGGACAAATATTTTATAATTTTGTACTACTTTAAAACAGAGAAGCACAAGTATAACTTTTTCTAACATCAGTTGTTGAGTTAACCTGCAGAGTACAACGTTTTTATTATTTTGTTACATTAATTTATACACATCTACTGTTTACGACAATGCACTTCCGGTCTAAACAAAACATCACACAAGGCAATTACGCTTAAATTTTAATTGAATAAACGAACAGAACATCTATTGAAAGTAACCGATTTTTGAAATTTCATATCGATAATCGTTTTTCTATTGTATATCGTCTAATTAACCAATATTTCGATTAATCCTGCCAGCCCTA
This sequence comes from Loripinus fragilis, assembly GCA_964019695.1. Classification (NCBI taxonomy): domain Eukaryota; kingdom Metazoa; phylum Mollusca; class Bivalvia; order Lucinida; family Lucinidae; genus Loripinus; species Loripinus fragilis. Next base: position 80,070,948 of record OZ026526.1, on the reverse strand, counting down.
CTATCAAACACTTAAATCAACAATACTATGTAGAGTTTGGGCCTTGTCTTTTGCAGATAGAAAAAAGCACATATCAGGTATACTGATGAAAGTCCCACAAACATTAGGACAGTTCCAGGGATATTTATGCCAATGCAATGCTCCCCTATGTGCAACCATTTGATGACCTTGACCATGACTTATTAGCTCACCTGAGCCGAAGGCTCATTGGTGAGCTAATAGTATACCAGTGACTCCGGCATCCGTCCTCCGTCTGTCCGTCGTCGGTCAACATTTTCAAACATCTTCTCCTTTGAAACTACTGTGCCAATTGAACTCATATTTCATATGGAAAAATTTAGGATGGGGGAATGAAAATTTGTTCAAATGGTTCTGATCACATGACCAAGATGGCCACCACGCCCATATATGGTAAAACCCCTTCAAAAATCTTCTCCAGAACCAGAAGGCGGATGACTTTGGGACTTGGTATGTAGCATTGGGGTTGTGGGGCCTACCAAGCTTGTTCAAATGATGATCCTAGGTTGACCTTGACCTACTTAACGTCAAGGTCAAATTTGCTTCCAAATGCATTTAAATGGGAAAATTTCTGAAAAGTTGATTTTTTTGAAAACTGCGGAAGCTTTAGTCATTATTCTCACTTGATATGTTTAACCTAATGAGACAATGGCTATTAATAAGTTCCAAAGGTCAAGGTTGACCTTTGACCTTTCAGCTTAAGTTGCTCATATTGGAGTCCCATCAATATATAAAAACATAGTTTTCTCACAAACCTTTGGCCCAATTGAACTCAGATTTCATGTGAAGACTCCCTATGATAAGTTAGCGCAAAATAATGCAAGATATTTTGGTCACATGACCAAGATGACCGTCACGCCAATATATGGTAAAAACCCTTTAAAACTCTTCTTCTCCAGAACCAGAAGGCCGATGACCTTGGGACTTGGTATGTGGCATTGGGGATGTGTGGCCTATCAAGTTTGTTCAAATGATGAACCTAAGTTGACCTTGACCTACTTAATGTGAAGGTCAAATTTGCTTCCTAATGCATTAAAATGGGATTTTTTGTTTAAAAGTTCATTTTTTGAAAACTGTTGAGGCCAAAGTCATTATTTTCACTTGATATGTTAAACCAAATGAGACAATGGCTATAAACAGATTTGCACAAATGATGAATCTAGCTTGACCTTGACCTACTTTATGGCAAGGTCAACTTTGATTCCTAATGCATTTATTTGGGAAAAATCTTAAAATGTTCATTTTCTATAACTGTTTAGGCCAATATCATAATACTTGCAAGAAATGTTTAACCTAATGAGACAACAGGTTTATATGAGTACCATATGTCAAGCTGACCTGTGACCTTTTATCCAAGGCCACTCATTTAGACAGTCACATACCTATCTAAACATCTTTTCCTCAGAAATCACTGGGCTGTTTGATGGAGTATTTATTAGATTGTTTTAGGTCACTTGACCAAAATGGCTGCAACCCCCATAAAACAAAATATGTTTCATTATAAGCAGTAGTTGATCTTGACCTATTTTAACATTATCAAGGAGATCAGGTGAGTGCTTCAGCACCGTCAGGTCCTCTAGTATTATAAAATACCCTAATGTTAGTGATACCTCATCCCAAAGAAGAGATTGTTCAACATGTTATGCCCTCTTTCTTGAAAAAGTTTATAGTGCATATGGGCTAGCACCTGAGATTCTGGTTCTTATTAAAGGTTTGCACAGGCTTGAAAAGTACTTGAGTTTAGAGGGCTTTCTTGAAAAGTCCTTGAAAACTAAATCTGTCTTAAAAAGAACTGGAAAATCAGTCAAAAGCCTTGAAATGTCCTTGATTTCTACTAATTTCTGTAGGACTTAGAACTGTTGATAGAGAACTAAATCAGCATAAAAATGTTGTGCCCTTATTTGGTGCAGCATATGCTGCACCAAATATAGGCACAACAATTTTTTACTAATTTTCCAGTACTAATGTCTCCATTATCTCAGTCTAGCATTTCTGTAGTAGAATTTTAACACATAGACCAGTATTTTTCATTAACTTTAAGCCCTTGAAAACTGTAGGAGTTGCTTTTAGAAGTCCTTGAATTTTTACTCATTACTTGCCTGTATGAACCCTGTTATTGCATCTGCAAACAGCAAAGGCTTATAAGTTAGACTAAAGTACTGCCGCATTAATAAGAAACGCGAAAAATCGCTTTAAAGTGCATCTTTTCACGTTATTTTCATTTGATATTTTCGATATGTGAGTAGAAAAAGCTGCAGTATTTTTTGACAAAATTTTCAACCTGATGTTTTTGCTGAGTTTTTCTGTAATTAGATGGAATTTTGGCATATTTTTGGTTCTTTTCAATGGGGGAGTATTACTGTTGGTAGAATGGACATAAACTGACCCAGTTTATTAATAATATGCAACAGTTGACTAAATCATTCGATGTCGTTTTTGGTCAGTGATCCCGGTGTAGATTATATACTGAACAAAAGTGAAAACGCTACACCTGAATTGTTTGCCATTTAAACGCAAAATGATGCAATCCAGTAAAGCAAATGAAAGTGTATCTGAATGATCAAAGACTGGGTTATGCATAAAGTAAAAGATTTACGGATATTGTCACGAGGAAACACATGAAAGTCATTTAAATGTGACAGGGGTCCAAATTTTCAGGTTACAAATTTGAACAGAAATCTCACACAGTTTAGGCCTTCAGAAATCCACTGCCAACCAGATCTGACTTAACGAAATGGTAGTCTTAGACATTTGACAACCAAAAATGTGTTTGATCGTTTAGAAAAGCAACCTAAGAAAGTGGGGTTTTCATCAAATTGGCCAAGCTTGAAATTTTATCACTGAAATCTCCATAGGAAAATCAATGTGTTGTTGCATCTTAAGGCCCTGTCACACTACGACGTATAGCACCAGCGTATGCCGACGTATGAAAAATTCAGCAAGTACGTTGGTATACGCTGAGTACGTTAGAAATAAGTTTTAAACACGTCACGAATACGCTGTAGTACGTTGGTATACGTTGACATACGGCCAAGAGGTCCAACATTTTGTGCATCCATAAAAAATTACAGCGTATGCGAACGTACTGCTTCTATACGTTAGGCATATGCTAGATGTACGCAGCAGGTAAGTTATGCGTACGTTAAGGTCCGTTAGCACCAACGTATGCGGACGTATGAGAAATTAAGCAAGTACATTGGTATACGCTGAATAGGTTAGAGATAAGTTTTAAACATGTTACGAACAGGCTACTGTACGTTGGTATATGTTGTCATACGGCGAATAGATCCCAAAATTTTGTGCTTGCACAAAAAATCTTCAGCGTATGCCGACGTATTGCTTATACGTTAGGTATAAGTTAGATGTACGCAATGGGTAAGTTATGCATACGTTAAGATTCGTTAGCACCAACGTATGAGGATGTATGAAAGTTCACAAAGTACGTTGGTGTACACTTAATAAGTTTGAGATACGTTTTCAATACGTTACGAACACGCTACAGTATGTTGGTAACGTTGTCATATGGCAAAGTAGTCCCAAAATTTTGTACTGTTTTATACGTTTGACATAAGTTAGATGTACGCTACATGTAAGTTATGCATACGTTAACGTACGTTATATGTACAATCCAGCATACGGTACACGTTCATTGTGCATAAGTTTCTCATAAGTCAAGAACGCTAGTGAAACGCTGGGCATTCACTTTTATACGCTAATATATGTATAAGTTATGTTACGTCGGGAATAAGTTGTGAATAAGTTAGACATACGTTCTATGTTCGTTTCGCGTACACTTTGCATGCGTTCAGAGAGAAGCTTCCTCTGATTTTTAAATTAGATTTCAGCGTACGCCAGCGTACTAGATATATATTTCATACGTCGGCATACGTTGGCTAAAACGTTATAGTGTGACAGGGCCTTTAGTCTGAGCACATCACTGATCCAGAAATGGTAAGAACAATGTGTTAATAAGTCTACCTGATTTGGCAAAAGAAAGAAAGTTATCGAAAATCGTGATAAATCGAAGATTACCAAATATTTATTATTATACCTCACATGAATTTCCCATACAAAAGTTCCATAGACGAAAGACTGATATTTTACACTATCACCCGCTACTATAGCGACGGCGAATACTGTCACTCGTTTGTCATAGCAGCGGGTGATAGTCGAAAATATCAGTGGTTCGTCTGATGCGCAACGCCGATGCGCGTACGGTTCGTTCACGTCAGGAGACGTCCAACAGCAATGGTGGACATGAGGCATGATTTGGCCACTCCCAGTAACTTCGTTGTTATGGTCAGAAATATTTATTGTAGGTACACGTTTTCTTAGTTAGGACAAGAGGAACATGTTGAGACCAAATTTAAGCCGATTTGGCGAAATTCTCTATTTTGCAACAAAACCACATCTTGTACAGTATCCCATTTAAATGACGGTAGTTGGTATTAAATTTGGCGTTGTCGACTTTCTATGATGTAATTTGTTTTACCGAACGCCATGATCAGTTAGAGCAGTCAAATTGCTAAAAAAAAACATTTTTTTGTGAAAGATGTTTTTTTCCTTCATACATTTAGATAAGATGCTGTGCATCATTTTCCCTTTGGAACACTCTCACCCTGGTAGGCCTAAGACGGTAGAAAATAATGGATCTAATGTTCGGTATAATAAAATAAATATTGCATTCTCTGATTGGGTGATAGTTAGAAATTTGATCAATTCGAAATTGATTTCTGAGCTTGCTTCAAGTGATAAAACAGTTTTCTTGTGTAATAATGCAACACAAGTATGAAGAATTCTGATAAGCATAACAATCTATTTGCGCATGCGCAATTGCAAAATTCAGTGAATAAAGTTTTAAACACAATAAGGAACATAATTCAAACATCAAAAGAGACAAATTGGTGGAGTTTCGAAGAATCGCTTGCTGGATGTCTGGAAAACATTATTAATCTTTAGTAACTACTTTTCATCCAATACATTCTCACAAAAAAGGAAATATTGTAGTGTAGCGTTTTCACCATTGTTCAGTATAGCATAAAGTGTATCGTACATATAAAGTACTGCTGCATTAGTTAGGATCGCGAATAAATGACTTTAGATGTAGGTTTTCAATTTATATCACATTGAGTATTCAATAATCATGAATCATTTCAGGCAGTATTTTGACAAAAGATATTGCTTGGTATTATGGCTAACTTTTGTTCTAATAATTCTGATGATATTTTGGGCATTTTATTCCACTTATTTGACACTTGACAGGGATAATCCTGGGATGGGCCTAATCTATTTTGTGAAAAAACTATTATTGTTTTGCACTACTTGAATGGCTGACTACAAAATTACATATGTGTAGTTGATAATGTTTAGGCCGTTTACCACTGTAAAAGTTGTTTTATAAATCTGTTAATAATAGCCACATCACACTGTTTTAGTAGGAAATGTGCTTACAAATATAGCAAAAATTATTAACCCGGATCAAACTGATCGTATTGGATCAGTTGGATCTGTGTCTTTGCTGATTGAATCGGTACTTTCAACTGAATGACAGTGCTGGCATGTACACTGAAAGCAATCACGATTTTAAAATGTGTGATGCTTTTGACACTTACCTATAGAAATTTAAGTACAGATATATAGGCCGGTACATGGCTGTTACACCATTTAAATTCCCCCTGCTTTTCAGAAAGCCTAAAAATGTCGAAATTCCCAAGAGATTAGAGGTCAGGGTAGTGGTAGTAGATTCTTCAAACAATTGTCTTCTGGCACTGCAGGATATTCTAAATCCAGATTTGAGCTTAATGTTCGGATAAATGCATGTAATAAAATAATATTCCAGATTTTCGCGATTCTTATTATTGCGGCAGGACTATAGCCTGCATATTCCACAAAGTCTGCCTTTTTGCAATTGCATTTCTTAGTTCTTAGCACTTTATCTTCTCTAAAAAGCTGTTTAAGCAACATAGATCCAGATAAGGAAATTTTTATAAGCGTACAATTGTAATTATTATCTTACCCATTGATTCAAACATGTGTTGTGGGTGCTCAAAAGAACCGTCTCATCGAGACGGTTAATTTGAGTACCCACAACATATGTTTTGGTTGAGAAACGTGAAAAATAATGTTCCAGTACACACTCTTATCTGGAGGCCTGAAGCAATGGCCTTGGTACTTGGTATACTACATAGAAAAGAATGGTAGATTATCTGAACAACTCCTTAGCAAATTTAATAGAATTTCAGCCAAGTTATGGCTACCAGAATTTTTTGGAATTTGTACCTTTTTGATGCACAGTATTTAACCAACACACTTCTAATATAATCTTTTCACTGTTTCAGTTGTTTTTAGAAGTTTTACCAGAGGACAACACTAAGTGGGTCTCCAGAACTAGAGCTTACAGAAATAAATATGAGGAAATAAAAAACAGGGTAATATTTTTGACTATGCATGTCATTTGTTTCTATTAATCTGTGCTGGGAACAAAAATTCCACTTGTCCACTCGTAATCATGAGTGAAATCTAGAAAGGATGAGTAATACTTCTCAAAGCACTCATCCTGTAGGACGAGTGCTTTGGGAAGAATTACTCGAGGGTGAGGGTGAAAAATCTGAGGGTGAAACTAGCATTTTCTGAGTATTGACTGTTGTCAGTATATGGGATGCAGTTCTGAAACTGACTGGGTAGATATCATTTTAGCAGTGATATTTAAGGAATTTCATAAGTCATATTACATATTACTCCCTTATGTTCTCTATTGCATACTCTTTTAAAGGACAAATGCATGTGTTTGCAAGATGAGTGAAAATTGTATGTCACTCGTCCTGCAGGACAAGTGCAATATTGAAATATTTTTGTCCCCTACTGTGTCCCACTGAACCAAGATATATTAATTTAAGATAACACTGGAGAATCCAAATGATCAAGATCCACACTGTTTCACATTCAGCTTGTGATGTATCCATGTTTATTAATCAAACCATACAACTACTATGAAACAAGGAGATTCTGACTATGACGTCAAATATGTTGTGATAATAAATTTTAAATATCAGTAGGTCTTAGTTAATAGTTATTGAGAAAGTGATATCGATTTTGGGAAACACCTTAAGTCACTGTGGGACAGTAAACTGGATGCATATCTAATAGTTCAAAATAACATATTCAAATAAATAAGCGTACATGCTTTTATAACAACATTTTCGAAGCAACCCTTTAATGAATCTTAAGATTTTTGCAACAGTTCATAGCCTCATGAATTATACAAATTTGATTGACAGCCGCCAAGCTCACTTGCCCGTGCAATATGCTTCGAACATCGAACTCATTCGCCAGAAGTGATACTAGTGTTGTGATTGACATCGTGCCACACCTGATTTGCGCGTGCAAAACAAGCCTCTTGTTTGCTCCATTGGCTGTCTGTGTTCAAGTTGGCTGTTCCACTTTTCCATTTTACACTCCAACTAAACCGTTAATACGATTATATTTTAAATACAAAACTGTTTAAATTCCTAAATTAAAAAAATGTTTTTTAAATTTTAGATATTTATAATAAAATGTAAATATAAGCAATATATTCAATTTTTGGAATGTTCATGGAATCATGAATACTTCGGGTCTCTTGCAAAGTTTACGTGAAGCCCAAAGAGGGCTTCACGTTAACTTTGCAAGAGACCCGAAGTATTCATGATTCCATGAACATTCCAAAAATTGAATTCATTTCTTAGATATAAACTTGCTATTTACAGTCACTCCAGAGGTGTATTTTCACTTTTTATATGAATTCATCATGCAGATGTTTGTTTGTTTGTGTTTAATGTCCCACCAACAGCTATGGTCATATGAGGACTTGGCCACAGTTTAAAGTCATCAGACGGGCTGGTTAAGCTGAGGATTGAACCTGCAATGCCTGTTCACAAAGCGAATGGTTTATCCGCTACACAACATCGGCTCCATGTAGTTGTAAAACTGTGGATTCTGATAAACTCACTTCATCTGAAGCCAGCTGATCTAGATCTACACTGTTTTCAAGAGAGGATGTAGAATTTTGAAAAGTTATGCTCACAGTCACTTATTAAGTCAAATACAGTTGATGTTTAATCAGTCTGATATTAGAGGGGCGCAGTGTCTAAGTGGAAGAGGGTTCGATTTGAGATCGAGGGGTTGCTGATTTGAGCCTGACTGGAGGCACTGTGTTATATCCTTGAGCAAGACACTTTATCCTCTGCTTAGTACTGGTTCAACCCAGGAAGCATCCTAACATGACTGAAAAATGTTGCCTAGGAAGTAAAGCATCGGCACGAACAAGCAAACCGTCTGACATTACACATTCTGAAAGAAACGTAAATCCAGAGGAGCTTACTAGAGTGGTAGCTGATCATGATCAACACCAGAGGTTTAGATAAACAAAATTTTTGAGCGTAAAATTGCAATTATTTTCTTACCCATCAGTTTTAACATATGTTATGGGTGCTCAAAAGAACTGTCATAATGAGACGGTTCTTTTGAGTACCTACAACATATGTTTTGGTTGAGAAATAAGAAAATTATTTTTTTGGATCGCACTCTTAACTAAAGGCCTGCAACACTGATTTCCATTCAGCTTGTGAATATATATTTATATAAGGACTCATGCAATTCATTTGCACGATAATATTTCTCACAATGGATTCACATTTAATGTGAATCCATTGTAAAAAATATCATGCAACTGTCTTGTCAATAGAAGTAAACTGGGCTGCGTAGCGCAGTCGGTAACGTGTCTGGCAACAGATGCGAGTCTGACTGCAGATCCAGGAGTCGCCAGTTCGATCCCGGCCCGGTCCCATACTTTCGTGAAAATTGATCATGAAATAATTTCTACGGTCATTCGCCTCCCTTCTGCTGAATCATTCAAGAAGGGTTGTTGTTAGTTACAAGAGAAAGTATGTGCACAAAGTACTGGTTAACTGCTTGTTCAAGCTTGCCGAGGAAAAAGTGTAGTTAGGTGAACTGACCCCTGCCATAACCATAACTGTTGAATTGGGACGTAAAGCAACAAAACAAAAAAAAACAAAAAATCAATAGAAGTATATTAGGCATATTGATGTATTCAACGTAACAATGGTAGTTTAGACGTATGCTACTGAAAGCGTAGAGAGTGATAGTGTTTAAATCCAATACTCCTCAGAGAGTTCCCATGACATCTCTCTTACCAATCATTTACAAAGGCTAATGTGCTCTATCTGCAAGAAAAATTATGAAAAGTACTGCTATTTTATGTTCCTGGTATCAAAGATCTGGGGCATATGATTTTTTGTCTCTTTGTTGGCGTGTATGTGTGTGCATGCAACAAACGTTTTACATAAACATATTGCATCTAATCTGGGGTCAGTTTTTCACAAACGTAGCCCTCCAGATAAGAGTGTGTATTGAAAATTTATTTTCTTTGTTTCTCATCCAAAACATATGTTGTGGGTACTCAAAAGAACCGTCTCAATGAGAACCGTCTCAATGAGACGGTTCTTTTGAGCACCAAAAACACATGTTTAAATTGATGGGTAAGAAAATAATTTCAATTTAACGCTCATAAAATTTCCTTATCTGGATCTATGCAAACACATTTGTTTTTTTACATTGTGCATTTGACTCATGTTAACTCAATAAGTTCAAGACTCACTTGAGCAAGATACTTTATCTTCTGCTATGTACTGGTTCAGCCCAGGAAGGCAGGAAAATGTCCTGACATGACTTAATTATTTTTGCCTTAGAGATGTAAAGCATCAGCACAAACAAATTAATAAGTTTATGGGACTGTAGTTTTCACTACACATTAACAGTAACATTATAACTAGCTGATAATTTAATCCATGATTTACTATTGAAAGATACATTTGAGTACCCAAGATGTATCTTCTGATATGAAATAAGGATTATTATTTAGAAATCAATGTAACTAAGCAGACTTGTTTTATGGCTTAGCTAGTGACAAACCCCAAAGAGATGTGGCATATTATTTATTCAACAGCCAATGTTTAAGTTTATTATTTGTTATGATGAGGTTTATTATATTACAGCTAATAGTGAACCCGAGAACTGCCTTTGATAATGTTGACCTGTCACTCAACAATCCCCTCTCACAGGAGGAAGAGGTAAGAGATCAGGCCCCGAGGTTATAAAACTTTTTTCATGCTCAACTCAGCTGAGCACAAAATTTATCCTGCTTATAAATGTTAAAATGCCAACAATTGTTGGCATTTTAACATTTATTAGCATGATAAATACCACATCTGAGCAACTTAAAGCAAAAAACTTCTTTACTTTTAGTAAAGAGCTGTTGAAATTTCATGCTCAGTTGAGTGGAGCATGAAAAAAAGTTTTATAACCTCAGGGCCAGACTGCTCATCTCCACATACTGTTCCATTTCTTGCACACCAGATCGGGATTTCCGTTGTTTTTACCCATTTGAGATAATTCTATCTCTTATACCCTGTACTAGTCCGTGGGAAAGATAAAAATCCAACAGCCACACGTCGAAAGACAAGTGACGTCATTGGCTTGTTAAAGTGATGTCATTATATTATATGTCACATCCCAGCGTATTCAGGAGCTTCTGCGAGCTTTTTTTAAATGTAATAAAGCCGTATTTAATGATGTGCAAAAAAAGAATCCATTATTTGTGTGAGGATGGGGTAGAAAAATCTGTCCTTCATGATCAATTTTTGTCATCACTGGGCAAGCCTCGTGATGCCAATCTGTGATCCTTGAGACAAATTTTTCTATCCCACCCTCACACTTGTGATGGATCCTGATAATCTTTATCAGTCAAACGTGTACTGTACTCATCTTGAAGTCTTGATAGCACTTCTCTTTATTGACTAGTAATGTGCAGGGGATATCTTTTCAATGGTGGATCCAGAGGGGGTTCAGGGGTTCGCTCGAACCCCCCTCCCACCCCCCTGTTTTTAAATATCCTATGAAAATGAAATAATTTGGTCTAAGTGAGACCAAATTTTCATTTTCATGGGATCTTTAAGAAAAATGAGATAAAATCAGCAAAGCGAACACCCACACCTTTATATATATATGAACCCCCTTTCCAGAAATCCTGGATCAGCCCCTGCTTTTTAGTATGGTACATTTGGGCTCACATTGAGCACAAAGTGAGCTTTGTCTGTGGTCATCTGCCTTCAACAATTTAAATGATAACCCCTCCTATACCACTGTGCCAGTTTTAACTATACTTCGCTGGAATGTGCCCTCTAAAAATGGCCAAAACAAATTTGATCCTTCAGAAAACATGGTCACCAGAGGGTGTGGCCAGTTTTCCTTATGTACCTATGTACAGTAAAACCTGTCTTAAGTGGCCACTCAAAAATAGATCAAACAAAGGTCTTAAAGACAAATGGTAGTTTAATGAAGGTCAAAGTATTGCAGAATGCTCTCTAGGAGCATTCTGCAATACTTTTGACATATTAATCGATAAGCAGTTTTGAAAACCAATTTTGATCTTCTTTTTGAGTGGCCGCTTAAGACAGGTTTTACTGTATTTAAGGAATGTCTTCTCCACTGAAACCAATTATCGGAATTCAAAATGATTTGGCAGAAATGGTAACTAGCTGACCTTCTACAAAAATAGCAAAAACAGATTTGATACGTCAAAAAACATGGCTGCCAGTGGGCAAGACTTATTGTGGTAAGGAAAACTTTAAAAATCTATTATTATATTAGTGTCATAAAAATAACATATCAAAAAACTATGAGAGAAATGGATATCCAATAATTATTTTGGATGCTTTATGAATGAAAACATTATTTTTTTTTCAGAGTCCATGGAATAGATTTTTTCAAGATAATGAGCTGAGATTGACCATTAAGCAGGATGTTATTAGAACGTAAGTGAACTAGTAATATCTCATTCAGAAATTGTGGGTTGATAAATACCTTCATTGAGACTTGAATGGGGCAAAAAAAAATAATTGTGTGGTTTGGGTAAGGGCTGAAAAAACATTAGGTATGGTAGGTAAGTATTTTTTTTTTTTTTGCGATGGCTCACATGCTTTTGCAATGGCTATAGTGTTTTAACATATTAATTTGTGGACCTGTAAACAGTGCTGGGTGAAGACAGAGAGCAGCAAGTTTGGATAGATTTCCCTTATCCTAAAGAAATCTTTCTTGCACTGCTGTATTGATAGATTTTGTTGGAAACTGTTAACCTGACCCTACCTACGATTTTGGTTAAACTGATATTTAAAAAGCGCCTGCTTCAGCAACAGGCCAATGGGGGCCTGGTATATGTCACAACCGTCCTCACCGTCATCAATTTTGGTCCTAGGCCGGTCCTGAGAAGATGAGCAATATATCTGGATGACATAAAAACAGCTTTCTAGCTTTTCGAATCACAGATAGCAATTTAGAATTTTGAAAGTCCGGAGCTCTGCTGCATGTTCATATTTTGGCCTGAAGATATTCAGCAAAACGCTGACAGAATCCATTACTTTTAACGCAGAAATGGGGAAAAATCGGATGATTGAAAACGAAACCGGAAGTGGCAAATGCACGGTTTTACGATCTACCCGTAATGACCGAAGCGACTATTCCGGTACTACCATACTTTAGAGAACCGTATCACGAACTGTTCGGAAAAGTACCGCGATTTTTTAATATTTTTTTTACAGGACGAAATAAAAATAAGGGTCGGGACCAAAATCGTAGGTAGGGTCGGGTTACCCGAATCACACAGTTTTTTTTTGTTTTGGCCTGAGAAAAAAATATAGTATTATCAGGACTTAGTTAAGAGTACGTAACCAAAAAATTATTTTTCTTATTTCTCAACCAAAACATATGTTGTGGGTACTCAAAAGAACAGTCTCAATGAGATGGTTCTTTTGAGCACCCAAAACATATGCTAGAAATTATGGGTAAGAAAATAATTTACAATTTTACTCTGAAAATTTTTGTTTATCTAAACCTGCGTATTATGCCTTGTAGCATTTATAAAACTTTTGAGCATGATAGTTTGCTTATCATGTAAACAAAAAAAGTCCAGCCATGAGGCCATTATTCTTTTTATTAGTAGATTTAAGGGAATTGTTTTTCGGATTTAGGGTCGGGGTGGGGGGATGGGAAAAAAAGCTCTGAAAATGATCAGTTGACTGGTCATTTTCAGAGCTTTTTTTTTTTGAAATATCTCCAGATCAAACAGTAAATCTAGTAAGGTAAACCAACAATCTGTATTAAATCTTTAGATATTTTAACATTTTCCTAAAAATCTGGACAGGACAATCACTTTTAACAGTGCCATCCTCAAAATTACAGATAGAACCTCAAGAATTTTTTTTCATCAAACAAATAATATTTTGAGTGGGGATAGAATAAAAAAAATAATTTTAGATTTTTTTTCCTCTACTTTCCGGAAATTGACAGTAGGAGGGTTTGTAAATCAACTAATAAAAAAAATCTGGCCTGAGGCCCATATGATAAGAGGGTTATGATCCAGGATACTAGCTTTCTTATATTATATATCTGAAAGCATATGTTGTGGGTACTCATTGGAAGCATCTCATTGAGGTGTTTCCAAAGAGTTCCCACAGCAAATATTTCCAAGAGAAAATGAGAAAAGTACAGTAAAACCTGTGTAAAACGGCCACTCAAAAATAGACAAATAAAAAATCTTAATGAAAAATGGTAGCTTAATGAAGGTCGAGAGTATTGCAGAATGCTCTCTTGGAGCATTCTGCAATACCTTTGACCTGCATTAAGCAATAATTGGTCTTGTAAACCAATTTCTGTCTTTTTGAGAGTGGCCATTTTACACAGGTTTTACTTCAATGCAATTTTTCAGTTAAAATGCAACTATTTCGGGCAAAGCACTGTTAGAATGATATATTTCGGTATCATTTGTAGAAAACACAATAAAAGTTAAAAAAGGAACATATTGGAGATATCTTGCTAGCTGTTCTAATTAAATAGTGCTTGACATTCTGCGTGCCATTTCTATGGTAATGGAGAACTATCTCTCGAGGGTTCTACCTAGACATATCACATAGGGACAAATATATCACCTATTTAGGCCAGAAAGTTTTTATTAATTGATTTACAAACCCTCCTACTGTAATTTTCCGGAAAGTAGAAAAAAAATCTATTTTTTTATTTTATTTTATGCACCAACTCTAATATGAAAAAAAAAATATATATTTTTTAGGTTCTATCTGTGTATTTTTGAGAGTGACACTGTTAAAAGTGATTGTCCTGTCCAAATTTTATGAAAATGATGAAATATTTTGAAGATTTAATACAGAATGTTGGTTTACCTTACTAGTTTTACTGTTTGTTCTGGAGATATTAAAAAAAATAGAGCTAGAAAGTTGATTCAATGTTATTGACATCATTCAATAAGTGCAATGCTATTAGGTTAACCTGATAAGATCACTGTAGTGAGATAGACAATGTTTATCAAGTCAACATGCAGCAATGCATTAATATGAGAGATAACTGATATAAATACTCTCTAGATTGCACATGATGGTTTCTCAAGCAATTAGTAAACAGGAATTTGGTATGAAAAGATGATATTTCTCAAAAGGAAAAAATAGTTAAATAAATATATCCCATTTATCTACAGTAAATGTTCTAAACTTTCAAACACTAGTTTCCTGCCAAAATGCCTAGACAAACAGAGCAGACCCAGATCAGATTGCTTCTTAGACTACTTCTGAAGAAGCAGTCTGATCTGGGTCTTCTCTGTTTGCTATTATGAGAAGTATTTTGTGACTTCCAGCCTTGACAATCAACATTTTGTTTGAGAATATAAGAATCTATCATGAGTGTGAGGGTGGGAAAGAAAAGTCCGTCCTGAGGATCACCGATTGGCATCATGAGGCTTGCTGAGTGATGACAAAAGGTGATCCCAAGGGGCGGATATTTCTATCGCATCCTCACATGAATAATAGATTCTTTTTCTTGCTCACCTCTAAATACCTCATTTTATATTGGAAAAACATGAAAAAGGCTTCCAGGAAATCCTAAATACGCTATTATGCAACATGGTGACGTCATTTCAACATTACAATGATGCCACGGGCCAACGTGGGGCTGTTGTTGTTGTTTTTTTCTATCCCACGGTCTGATACAGGTAGATAGAATTATCTCACATGGGTAAAAACCATGGAAATCCCGATCTGGTGTGCGAGAACAAAAAGAGTAAACTGTTCGAAACTTGAGAACTTTTATCTAATGGTTTATCTGTTGCAGCTATCCAAGAATAGAGTTCTTTCAGTCGAATCAGCTGAGAAACCTAATGGTGGATATATTGTTTATATATGCCAAACTTAATCCAGAAGTCTCTTATAGACAGGTTGTTATCTATTGTGAACTCAAGCTTCATCAAATACACTGGTACCTGGTCAGTCAATTAGTGGTACCTGATCAGTCATTTAGTGGTACATGATCAGTCAATTAGTGGTACCTGATCAGTCAATTTGTCATACCTGATCAGTCAGTTAGTGGTACCTGATCAGTCAATTACTGTCAATCTATCATCTCATAAGTTATTAACTCTTTATCTACTAGCGCCATCTGCTGATAACCTTTGCAAACAGTTTTGACCCAGATCAGGCCCACAAATTGTCGGGCCTGATCTGGGTCCAAACTGTTTGACATTCTGATGATATTCTTGAAATAAATTTTCAAAATAAGTAGACTTTGAAAAAAATCAGTAGATGACAAAAAAGCATGTATTTTCAAGTAGGCAAAGAGAGTTAACAACTTTACAGGCCAAGCTTGCTGATTAGAGTAAATGCATGCAGCCAATAAGACATGGCCATAGGTCCAGATATGTTATAGCATGAAAGTGTGATTATTTACTTACTCATCAATTTAAACATGTGTTTTGGGTGCTCAAAAGAAGCGTCTCATTGAGACGGTTCTTTTGGGCACCCACAACATATGCTTTGGTTGAGAAATAAGAAAAAATATTTTTGTTTACACACTCTTAACTGGAGGCCCGATGGTATCAACCGTTTTGATGAAGCTTCTGTAGTGTCTTCTCCATTTGCTTCAGGACAACTTCTGGTGTCATTTCATTTATGGTTTCTGTTTTAGAAGAGATGTATTTATGTAGATATGCCATCAAGGGAAAAAAGCACACCTTTAATTAGTATTAAGAAAAAAGTAGGAACACACATTTCAAAATTTTCCAAAATTCCCCTGAAATTTATCAAGCTCCAGTACCATATTAACCTTATTCTGGAACTGCTCTTATAAGTGTATACTTGGTGTTGATCGATAGCTCATATTTTATATCTTTTTAGCACCTATAGCACTCATTCAGTGCTCAGTAGATCGAGTATCTAAGAAGTATTGAAAAGATTCATAATTTGGACTACTTTACACAATAGATAAACACATTTTTACTGTTAACTCTTTGAGTGACAGAATCAAATAACTCAGACAGGATTTTTTATGTGCAAACAAAATAGTTCTAGATCTGACTCCTCCTAGAGAGGAGCAGTCTGACCAAGAACTATTCTGTTTGCTTACTTCAGTACATTATTTATTGAGAACTAAGATGTATAGGGTCCAGATAATAATTTTAGGAAGTCAATACAGTAAAACCTGTGTAAAACGGCTGCTCTCAAAAGACCAAAAATTGGTTTTCAAGACCAATTATCGCTTAGTGCAGGTCAAAAGTATTGCAGAATGCTCCAAGGGGAGCCGAGACTACATTCAATGTTGATTTTGTCCTTGGAGGCAGATGGATCTGATACTTGTGTTGTAGTTGTTGTGTAGCATTTGGAACTCCTTCGCTAATGCCTTGAAATCAGACCTCAGATGTACAATGTGGGGCTACTGTTGAATCACACATGGTTTCATAATCACATGTTAATGAACCGCGTAACCGCAGTCGGTAATGTGTCAGGCAACAGCTGCGAGTCTGACTGCAGATCCAGGGGTCGCGAGTTCGATCCCGGCCCAGTCTCATACTTTCTTAGAGATTGATCATGAAATATTTTTTACGGTCATTCTCCTCTCTTCCGCTGAATCATTCAAGAAGGGTTCTTGACAGTTACAAGCGAAAGTATGTTCACGAAGTACTGGTTAACCACTTGTTCAAGCTTGCCCAGGAAAAAGTGTGGTTAGGTGAACTGGCTGTCCCGCCATGACCATAGCTGTTGACTTGGGACATAAAGCAACAAAACAAACAAACAAACATGTTAATGAGGTCATAGACCATGCCAACACAATAACAGGTGAAAAACCTGGCTACAATCTACAACATGCCGCGATAAATGATGTAGAAAGGAAGATGCCATAGCTATATACAGTTATACTATGAAAAAATGTAAACTTTATTTCATCTGTTGATAAAACTCTTTCAATATTCAGAAATAATAGATTATAATCAGGCTGACTATACATGCTATGGATCTATTTTCCGTTAACAAAATGCAGTATTTCAGTGGCGGATCCAGAGGGGGCTCGCTCCAACCCCCTCCCTGCCCCCAGTTTTTAAATAGCCTATGAAAATGAAATAATTTGGTCTCAGTGAGACCAAATTATTTCATTTTCAGGGGATATATAAGCAAAATGAGATAAAATCAGCAAAACCAACCCCCACACTTATATATATATATATGAACCCCCTTTCCAGAAATCCTGGATCCGCACCTGCATTTTCATACATAGTACTACACCCAACATACATCTGAGGCCTGATTCTGATTGAGCTGAGGAAGTTCCGATTGGTTAAGTAGTTGTCAGATTGCTTGTCTTTAGTCATTTTATGTTCCACTATGAGCCATGATGTTTGAAAGACCTGGTAGAACACAGTATATTTCTCAGCAAAAAAGACTGCAAAAGAGCAGTCTGATCAGCATCTACTCTGCAATTCTAGCACAACATGCCCAATTTTCTAAACCACACCTTTACTCCATAGTCTATCTTTTAGATCATGACATCATTTTCTATTTTAGACAACATTGAAAAAAAAAGTTAAGTTTTGAATACTTTTGAAAATATTATGAAAAATGGAGCATTTGCTCTTTTGGAGCAAATGCTACATTTTGCATGATATTTTCAAATCCATGATACTTCAAAGGTGTCAAAAGGCGTTATTGTGGAGTAAAGTCATTTACCTGCTACTGTGGTTTGCTGATAATCTTTGTACAGTTTGGACCTAGATCGGGCCCAACATAGTGTTGACAAGCATACAAAATTACCCAGCGTGCAAAAAGGTAAAACTTATTCAGTTCTTTTGCATGTTAACCCTTTACCCGATGATAACGCCTTTTGACGCCTTTTAAAGATCATGTATTTAAAAATATTATGGATAATGGAGCAAATGCTCCATTTTTCATAATATTTTCAAAAGTATTCAAAACTTAAATTAATTTTTTCTTGAATTTTTTTCAATGTTGTCTAAAAATAGAAAATGATGTCATGATCTAAAAATGTTCTATGGAATAAAGGGTTAAAACAGTTTAACCCTGATCAGAGCTTTTCTTACATTGTGGCTCATACAAGCTATACATAGCATTAGATTTATTCATAAATTTCATTTTAGGCCTACTTTAGCAGTTGCGCACAATAAAGTACTTTAACTATGTGCCAAGTTGCAATCAGATCAGCCTATGCATGTGGGTGTTAACATGCAAGCTGATCTTTGTATATTCTGCTGGTACATTGATTAAGGTAAATTTTTGCTTGACAGGGCAATGCTTAACTCTTTGCATGCTGGTTAATTTTGCAACCTTTTTGTCACCTCATGTTTTTTTTAATATTAACTTTTTCCAAAATACGATCAGAGTGTCAATAGTTGGACCCCAAATCAGGCCTGATGTCGGGCCAGATCTAGGACCAAACTGTTTGCAAGGTTGTCAGCCGATGAAACTGGCAGACAAAGAGTTATATGGGCCTCGACGTGAGAAAACCTGTCTTCAGGGTTTGCGAACAGCAAAGGTGCAGACCAGACTGCGCGGATGCGCAGTCTGATCAGCGCCTTAGATATTAGCTTATTGGAAAGCATCATATCTAAAATTGCTACAAGCAAAATTTCAAGATTCTAGCTAGTCTGTGTAGCTGTGCAGGTTGGTTTCAGTATCACTGTCGGAAACACCGAAGACGTGTTTTGTCACATTGAGGCACATATAATATAGCTGAATCTTGTCTTCCAATAGCTTAAGTTCATTTGATTTGACCAATGCTTGCATTGCATTATGTTGTAGTCCACCATATTTTATTTTCAACAATGAGAGAAATTAGTTATTATACCTGATAACTCTTATTAGACAAATTGTCTTTATAATTGGACTCCTCTGTCTTTATCATTGACTGTTTTAGACAATAAGGTCTATTGTATCTGTATAGATTTCAGATATAATCAGATAAGTATAAGCTGTTGCATATTTGGTCCGCGTCACAAGAAAACATATCTTCCGGGTTTGCAACCTGGTCATGCTCAAACCTTTAACCAGTTCTTTCGAGGACCCAACATATGAGGTGCAACATGTGATTTACAACAATGTGGCATTTTGACAAGTGTAGACTCAGACGAGCCTGTGCAGACTCCATTAAACTTAGAAACTCCAAATGATGTTCGGTCAGTACTTAACAGTCCTAGAATATTCAACTGATTAGCAAAGGCTCTGATCAGACTGCGCATATGCGCAGGCTGATCTGAGGCTTTGCTGGTAGCACATACCTTATTGTTGGAAATCTCATGTCGCGGCTCATATATGTTCGTATAGAAAGATATATTCACAAATATTCCCAAATATTTATTTTTTCTGGACCTGTGGTACTAATTCCTCTCACTGCATACAGCTGGATACAAAGGCTGCCATAGGGCGCATTTATATCTGGATTTAGAACCTTCAATCTGCATGCTTATTGTATATTTTAGTTTTCCAGAAATCCAGTTTTACCATTCTGAAGCCATACGCACGTTGATGACAGATGTTCTGTTTTGTTACTGCAGAGATAATCCCTCTCTTTCCTACAGGCAGGTCCGTCTTTTATATAATTCTAACTTCAAGATTCTTGATCAGTTTTTTTCATTGGATTAAGGCACCATGTTCCTTCCCCATAGCCTCCCACCAAGGTTTGGTTCAATTCAAATGTATGATTTGGGATGAAATGCTGTTTAAAGAATATCAAGATGGCTGCCATGTTGCCATGGTGTCTAAATTTTAATTTATCCCTTTTGTCTCCTGCCATACCAAGCTTCATTTAAATCCTAAGTACTGTTTGCGACAAATCTTTTGAAGAATTTCAATATGGCCACCATGATGGTTATTTTGCAAATGAGAATGTGAGTGTTTCAGCAAATCTTATCTTTTATTGGCCTGATGCCTCGCATGATTTCAGCTCAATGTAACTGATGCTTCTAGGGTAGATGTAGAATATTTTAAGTTATTGATAGAGACAGACCAATAGCAGATCAATAACAGACAACATAGCATATCATAAACTGACTTCGATCAATGCTAGATGAGCTAGCAAAAAAAAGAGCGTGATTCCTATCTATTTTGCTATTGTAGATTCATGTGTGACTCCTATCTAACCGTGTGATTCCTATCATCATCTTCCATTGCCATTTTCATCTCCAAGGAATAGCAATCTTTTACTCAATTTGTAGAAAACTGATTACTATCCACTAAATGCAATGACCGAAATGTATAAATAAGCCTTAGATTGAATAAATTGGCTGATTAGCTTTAGCATTACCCTGTACTGACAAAAGTGTGATTCCTGCCATTTCAATCCGGCAGACTTTGCACGGCTTTTCACAAGAACTGCATGTTTTAGCTGAAAATGGTAAACGATAGAATGATCCATTGTATAGCCGGGGTACTCTGCACTTCGTGTCCTTTCTAAAAATTGATCTAAAAACACACGAAAAAAAGCTTGACTTACCTTGAATCGGTCAGAAAACTGTCATAAAAATGTGAGATTACCAATTGCGTATCACGTGATTGGCCACCCTGTATTACCTCCATTGCACCAAACTCATTCTCTCTACTTTCTAAAAATATGCTGTTAAAATACTGTTAGACAAATTAAAACTGTGGGCAAATTAAGAGCATGTGAGGAAGCAACATACTACTGTCTGCATGTTTACAACATTAAACATGCTCGGATGCACATGCTCAGACCAGAAGAATGCTCTAGAACTTTAAATATGTCATTGAGCTGATAATACATAAAACAGAATCAGAATGATTTTTCTATCCATTATCTCACTTGCATGATTATTCTATAAATTAGCCATGACATGTGATTCTCAACAATGTGGCATTACTCAGACGAGCCTATGCAGCCTCCTTTAAATGATGTTCAGTCAGTAGCTTAACACTCCTAGAATATGCAAGCGACTAGCAAAGGCTCTGATCGGACTGTGCGTATGCGCAGGCTGATCTGAGGCTTTGTTGGTTGCACTTACTACATTGTTGGAAATTCCATGCCATGGCTCAAATCTGATGACAGTAGGTTCGACACTATTAACTAAAGGATGTGATACAAGTCCTACTATAGTATTATTTTAGGCATTCTTTTGTCTTTTTTTTTCTTCTGCTTGATTGTCAATTTTAGTTTGAAGTAGACATTAGAATATGTTTTTAGGCATGACTAGAATTGTGGTTTGTGTGTGTGGATGTTGTATATGTCTGTACCATATTTATTTATCTATTACAAGGGGATGGGGGTTTACTTTTCCAAGATTATTCGAATTATGTAAATCAGTCCAGGACTATTCAGCAATAAGATTATATTCTCGCTTCCAAAACAGTGGATCTAGCCCATAGGTTCAGCTAAGGAAAGTTTTCGAGAGTAAAATTGTAAACATTTTCTTACCAATCAATTTAAACATGTAACTTGGGTGCTGAAAGGACCTTACCTTGAGACGGTTCTTTTGAGTACCCACAACATGTTTTGATTGAGAAATAGGAAAAATAACTTTCAATTCTGCACTCTTATCTGGAGGTCTGTCTGAGAATTATGGGATTGTTTTGGAAGAGAGCCTTGGTCACCCCTATTTCATCTTATAGCCCAGTCCATATAACAATATTGTTAATAAATGAGTATACTTTTGTGTTAAATTTTAATACAGCTTCAAACTCATAGTTTCTTTTTCTTTTTGTTTGACAAAGTTTTAATTGAGTGGAAAAGTACATAAAAAATTGTTTTTTCAACTTTTTTTTATTTTACTTTTGTTCAAAATCTTTTATAATTCTAAACAGTTGCTGAAACGTAGTATGAACATATTTTGTAATGGCTTTATTGAAACTGAATCTTTAAGACTTTCAAATTGAATAAACAAACTTGTGGTGACACACTTGTTTTATTGGATTTGCAACTCTCTCATGAATTATTTTCTGTCATTTAAATTTTCAAAGACAAATTCAATAATGTTAAAATGATATTTCTAAGTGCATTTTATTTTCATTAAGACAGATACAATGAATGAGTTCACAGAATAGAAGCAGTAATGTTAGACATCTGCTTAATTGATGTGAGAATACAGTAAAACCTGTCTTAAGCGGCCACTCAAAAAGAAGACCAAAATTGGTTCTCAAGACCGATTATCAGTTAATGCAGGTCAAAAGTATTGCAGAATGCTCCAAGGGAAGCATTCTGCAATACTTTCGACCTTCATTAAGCTACCCTTTGTCATTAAGATCTTTGCTTTGTCTATTTTTGAGTGGCCGCTTAAGACAGGTTTTACTGTATGACCAATAACTCTGTATGTTTTCAGGGAATGCATGAGTTACTTGCCCCTATTATATTTGTTCTTCACTGTGATCACCAAGCTTTTCTACACGCCTCAGAGATAGAATCTTTAGAGTAAGTATATCTACCTCTACAGTAAAACTTGTCATAATAAGTGGCCACTCAAAAATAGACAAAATAAAGGTCTTATTGGCAAATGGTAGCTTAACCCTTTAAGCGCCAAGAAAAAAATGCATCTGAAAATATCGTCTGCTGAAGTTGTCTGCTGCAAATAATTCCCTAACATTACTGACAAATTAAGTAAAGAAGCAAACAGTGTGGACCCAGAACAGGCTGCTCCTATAGGAGCAGTCTGATCTGGGTCCACACTGTTTGCCATAGAGGCTTCTTAAACATTTCAGCAGACGAGAAAAGCAGACGACTTTTGTTGCAATTGGCACATTAAGGGTTAATGAAGGTTGAAAGTATTGCTTGGAGCATTCTGCAGCATTTTCCTCCTGCATTAAGTGTTAAAGTCTAAACACATTTTTTGGTCTTCTTTTTAAGACAGTTTTACCGTAGTTTTTCCTCTGATGTCTTTTTCTACCTCAACAATTAACCCTTGCCATGCTGCTTCTCATTTATCCATGGAAGTATTGGTTCTGGTACTCATTGGTATCAGCCAATGAGTACTGGGTACCAGCAATATATGGGCCAGCACATTAGATTTTGGTACCCATCTCATTGTTAAGCAACAAAGGCTCAGGCGAGTCTCCACATATGTGCAGACTCGCCAGAGCCTTTGCTGCTTGCCTGTGCAAAGTATGAATGAAGAGGAAGTCTCAGACCAAAAATTAAGACCTCTAGCTCCGCTGGATATTTAAAGGAGGCTTTGGTGCATATACGATAAGTACAGTAAAACCTGTGTAAAAAAGCCACTCAAAAATAGACAAAGCAAAGATCTTAATGACAAATGGTAGCTTAATGAAGGTCAAAAGTATTGCAGAATGCTCCCCTTGGAGCATTCTGCAATGCTTTTGACCTGCATTAAGCGATAATTGGTCTTGAAAACCCATTTCTGGTCTTTTTGAGAGTGGTCGTTTTACACAGGTTTTACTGTACCAAAATCTCATTGACTGGTTCATATCTTCTGTGGAGAAATTAGAAACTTCGTGACCTGCATGCCCCTGATCTTCGGCTGTAACTGTAAATATTCTTAACTTTAAATTACATACCTGATGGATTGTTCCATTCAATTTGTTGTGATTTTTTTGCTCCTGAATTAATGTTGTCAACCATTTTTTAACTCACTTTTGGAAGGAGGGGTGGGTGTTGAGTTGAAGATATTGTAATATAATTATATATGCTGTGAAATATCTCTCTATCTGTCATTGGCTTTAGTGTTGTTTTCTAGTATAAAGCTTTAACTGTTTACTGGCTTGGATGCTTGTAAAATTCCCTCATGAACCATGATCATAAACCTATTCACCACTTTTGCATCACCCACCGGTTCCCAGTCCTTAAGCAATCAGCATTGTAAAAACAGGCATCCAGACTACCCTAACTTTGAAAGGTCAGTGGGGTTCGGCGACCCACCCGTCAGATACTGATCATAGGCTGGAAGTCAGTATAGACATAATGCAAGGTTGTGTTAAATACCATACTGTAATACAAATTTCATACACCTTTATTACATACATACAGAAAATAAGTGATTTACTGGTAGAATTTAATTAATAAGATGGACATTCTAACAAAAAATGAATTTCATCACCTAAAATACCAAGTGAACATTTAGAGCATAAACAACCAGCCCTATCTATTTTTATGTATCTACCAATTTCAATGTTTAATTGACCATTACATGTTTATTGACCTATATTTACCCTAAATATTCAGGCACCTTCTCCAGAGGTTATAAAACTTTTTTCATGCTCAACTCAACTGAGCATGAAATTTCAACTACAGTAAAACCTCGTTATATCGCCACCATCTGGAACAGAGAATTTTGGCGGTATAATGAGTTTGGCGATAGATCGAGGGCTGGATTTATGTCAGTTACATGTCGACATAGTAAGATACGCATGCGCTTCTGGTGAGAAAAAAACCGGTGTCTACATTATCCTTACGGGTAATTCCGTAGTTGTAAGTGGATACTACTACACCGGCGGATGCTACCAGTAAGTGTTTGCAAGTTGTCCATTGAATAATATTCTTGCTAGACCTGACTATACCTAGGTCTCTTGCATTTCGCGCTTTGAATTATGGGTAGCTAGCGGCCTCTGGTTAGTCCCGTTTAATTCCCACGCTCCTGTAGTGACAGAATTAAGTTTACAGGTTAGTGTGTGCTAGAGGGCTTCCTGTTTGCGACAATGCATTGAATATAAGAATAATTAAAACAAACTGATTGGAAAATAATTTTTATTTTTCAGGCCAAACAAAGGTAAAAACATCTCACCTTTAATTACCTGGGTTAAAACTTTTCAATTAATTAATGTGCATTGTTCACTGCAATTATCTGCACCACAGCAGTGTGGTTGATTTCTCGCATGATTAGTCCTTGACACCTTTGATCAGCTAATTGATACCAACACAAGGTCGCGTGGCGGTAATTACGAGGGAATTTATGCATAAATAAGCACGTTTGTTTTTTTAAATGAGTGGCGGATGGCGATAAGTGTGTTTGGAGCTTTAACGAGGGAATTTTACTTTGCGGAAATCGGGACATTGTAAAATATGGCGGTAAGCGAGTTTGGCGGTTTATAGGGGGCGATATAACGAGGTTTTACTGTACTCATAAAGACTACAATGCTGAGTAATAAATACTTGTCTTGCTTTAAAACTATCCGAAGATGTATTTATCATGCTAATAAATGTTAAAATGCCAACAATTGTTGGCATTAGCTTGATAAATTTTGTGCTCAGTTGAACATGAAAAAAGTTTTATAACCTTGTATAGTGCGTCCAGCTAATAGAGACTGGGCGTGTCAGACAGAGCGCTGTCATACACTGTCAAATAAGACTAGTCTACAGTAAATCGGGTGTAATAGCTTATGTACGCTTTACTCGTGCAACCAACTGAAGCGCAGACGACAAGGGTGACCAACTTTATACGTTAGCATGCCTGGTAAACGTTTATCTTTAGTATGCTGCTGGGGAGCTGCTGTATTTCATTTTCCGGGATGGATATGTTGTGAATGTTTTGGGGGCGGATAGGTTTGCACTTTCTTCAAATTCTGTCTGTATGGCAAAACTGGTTTGATTTTAAGCCCGATACAATAATAATAAATCACCAATTAGAATTAAGCGGGACAAGGGTTAAGTATCTGGATCATGAGAAAAGGGCATGCTAACATGAGATTTGGTCTTATCACATATCCGAAAAAGGCTCTTATAATCGCCTATTCTACATGTCCTAAGAGACTAGATGTCTAAAAGTTGTTCGGAGTCTTCTTCAAATTGCATACTTAGTTTATGCGAGAAGCGAAAGCCCTAGCGAGGTCATGCGTACATGCAGGCTCGTCGGAGCCTTGGCCAAAAGCTGATGTAATAAGAACCATTATCTCGTGTGCTGACCAATTTATAGAAATAATTTTTCATGGCGGACCATTATTTAATTTTCTTATTCAGTATTATAATTTGAATAGTTAAAAATTTCGAAACATTGTCAGAGTGCATATATCTAGACTAGTCAGTCTCCTTGTTATCCAAATTAATTCGAGATGCTTTTTCTCACAATGGGCTCAAAACTACAACAAGTATATACAGGTATACAGAGGTAAAGTTTTTCACAGGTGAATAAATACACTCTGTCTTACCGATTTTTAAATGGAAACGTCCACGGGTGTGTCTTTGCTAAGAACCCCCCAGTCTCTCTTAACTGGCCGGACTATACCTTATCTCCTCACGAAAGTTATCCTAAAAATTCTTATTCCATTTTATAACCTGATAAGATGTGTCAGTGATGGAATGATAAATAGTGTAAACCCTGATTAGACCACTCCTCAAAGGGTCATCTGATCTGGATTTACACAATTTGCTCAAGTTTTCTATCCAAATATTTAGGGTAAGCCTTATTGCACTCAAAGTAGAGATTTCACTATTTTGAATGCAATATTACCCGTATTACATTTTGTGTAAATGTTGTGTGTGTTTGATATTGTAACTATTCCCTTACAGTCTTTTGGAGGACGACATCAGGTTTGCTATATCTTCTCACATATAAATACTCGTTTTGCTTGGGTTCTGCACAAACTTTTTGAGCATAAAATTGTAAATATTTTCTTACCCATTAGTTTTAACACATGTTTTGGGTGCTCAAAAGACCCATCTCATTGAGATGGTTCTTTTGAGTACCCACAGCATAAGTTTTGGTTGAGAAATAAGAAAATTATTTTTGTAGTGAGCTTTCTATACTAAAGGCCTGGTTTTGCTTGCTGAGCTTTTTACATTTTTTGTTGTGCTTGCTTTGGCATGACTGGCATAGGTATACACATTTTGTCAATTTATTTGTCCATCCATCTGTCCAACATCTATTCTACTGTAGCACTCTTCTAGAGGTCAACAAAAATGCAGGAACAGTAAGATCTGGTGCAATGGCGTAGCCAGAATGCTGAAAAAGTTACACACTTCAAAGGGAGACTATTGGATCAAGCAGTGATTCTCTTCAATTGTCTCCCTTTTCAAAATAGCAACTTCTCTTAAAGGAAAATCACTTTTACCACATTAGGTGACCTCCCTTGAATGTTACTTTTTTTATTATGCACATGCGAAACTGCATAATGGGAGCTATGCCAATGTCGTGCACCAGTGTTGGAGGTCTTTTAGTGACCTTGACTTTTGCCCTGGCAGCTGCCACATGCCTATAAATTGAGCTACTCATTTTATTTTCAGTTCATACAATGAAATAATAATAACAGTGCTGCAATATCTGAAAAGTCCTTTTAGGGTTACTAACTAAACTCTTTTATGCTTGGAAAGCCAAAACTTGGGTCTACACTGTTTGTCCAAAGAGTCAATACACTAAGTCATTTATTTACTATGTATGCTTGGGGACTAAGGTTTTGGTGATTGAATCTTAGAAGGATAATTTTACGAACAAATGTTATAAAAATAGCATGTTTTCTTTAATACTTTGTAAAGTTTTGAATTTTGGAATCTGTTTTATGAAGAGAAGTGCTATAAAGGTTATTTAGTTGTTCTTCCAGATTATTTGAGCCAGTTCATGAGATTTTGATTGGCGTAAATTCATGCTTTTAACATTCAAGCACAGCTGTCTAGTGGGGCCATATGCCTAAAAATTAGCCTGAGCCTTCATCTACATCCCTACTTTGTATTAGGAGGGAGACTGCACAGATGCACAGGCTCATCTGTACCTTTCTATGGTGTAGCACCCATTACGCAGGTTACGTACATGCGTAATAAAAATAGTAACATTCAAGGGAGGTCACTTAATGTGATAAAAGTGATTTTTCATACTATAAGGAACCGCTCTTAAAGGAAAGAATTTGCTCCCAGATCCCTCTGGGAGCAAATTCTTTCCTTTAAGAGAAGTTCCCATTTTGAAAAGGGACACAATTGAAAAGAATCATTGCTTGATCCAGTAGTCTCCCTTTGATGTGTGTAACTATTTCGGCATTCTGGCTACGCCATTGCCTTTGCTACTCACATATTATGCAATAAGTAGCAAAATCTCGTGAATTGACATATTTAGAGATATAAAGGGGATTTGTTATATTGGCCATATGAATATATTTTCACATGACCATGTTGCAATCCACCTCTATATAGTTTGCACCAATCATAATCAGGTTACAATAGAATAAAGCTTGGTTTGACGGCATTAATATACACAGGTATTCAGTTTGCATGTTTTTGGAACACTGTTATTTCTGTTTTATTATTAGCTCACATGAGTAAGACCTGGACTCGAGGTTATAAAACTTTTTTCATGCTCAACTCAGCTGAGCACAAAATATATCCCGCTCACAAATAATAAAATGTCAACTATTGTTGGCATTTTAACATTTATTAGCATGATAAATACAACATCTCAGAGGCTTAAAGCAAGAAACTTCTTTACTTTTCTGTATTTTAGTTTTTATGAGCAGTCGAAATTTCGTGCTCAATTGAGTTGAGGATGAAAAAAGTTTTATAGCCTTGGGCCTGATATAGAAAAAAATAATAATCATGTTCTCTGAAACCAGTGGTCGGAATTGAAAACAATTTGGTAGAAGTGATCTTCTTCTAAAATGTTGAAATGTGGTTGGTTGATCTATTAATGTTGCAAAATCATTGCTAAAATGTCTACAGCCTAAATTATTTAAACTAATTGACTATCATATTCAGGTGAGAGATCCAGGGTTCAGCTTGGTATTTTTTTTTTTTTAACATTTTTAAAACAATAATCAGAGCTTTTAAATTAATCAAATAATCGTTATAACTTGGAACAAGAACCTTTTAGCCCTTAACCCTTTGTATTTGAGAAACCCCTAAACAGGTACTTTGGCAAACAATGAAGACCCAGATGAAATGCAGCATTATGCTGCATTTCATCAGGGTCTGCACTGTTTGCTATGATTAAAACAACCTTCAGGGAACGAAATACATGATACATTAGAAAATTCTACCTGTGACCCCTTAAAGTATACAATGGACAGTCCCATACTTATTGTATCAATACCGGGCCGCGTAGCGCAGTCGGTAACATGTCTGGCTACAGATGCGTGTCTGACTGCAGACCCAGGGGTCGCGAGTTCGAGCCGGTCCGGTCCCATACTTTCGTGGAGATTGATCATGAAATAATTTCTACGGTCATTCTCCTCCCTTCCGCCGATTTATTCAAGAAGGGTTGTTGTCAGTTACAAGCGAATGTATGTGCACAAATTACTGGTTAACCGCTTGTTCAAGCCTGCCCAGGAAAAAGTGTGGTTAGGTGAACTGACCGTCCTGCAATGACCATAGCTGTTGACTTGGGACGTAAAGCAACAAAACAAACAAAACTTATTGTATCAATATGTATGGGAATATCCATCAGAATACAAAGGTTTAAAGCAGGAGCCACAACTGCAACAAATGCCACAATTTCTGAAATCTGTTTTAATTTTTTAGGAAACTAAAGCGATTTGCCAGCAGAAGATTCACATAAAATATCAAGGCTTATGTGATATCTAAAGGAAGCAACAAAACTTGAAAGTATCGTTTGCTGCAAATTGTAGATAGGGCTTTAGAGGTTAAGTTATTCTTAACATTCTAATACACTTGCTAATGTAACACAACATCTGATTGGATAATGTTAGAAATTTGTGATAGTATATACATGTTTGCAAACACCAATGGCGCAGACCAGCCTGCACATCCGTGCAGACTGATCAGCACCTTTTTTATTCACATTTTGGAAAGATATATATCTAAACTGGGTACAGGTGAAATTTCAATTTTCTAGCTAGTCTCTGTACCTGAGGAGACTGGTTTGGGTGTCGCTTTGTCTGAAACCCCGAAGACAGTTTTTGTCGCGACGAGGCTCAGATATCATCATACTACGAGGAATGAACAAAATTATTTAGTTGGTGATGTCTCCAAAGTTGAACTTAATAGTGATTATATAGAGCTAATAGAGATCTAACATGAGTGCTCATGTTTTATCATAGCCCCACTTTGAATTATAGCCCCACTTTGAAAAAGTGGGGCTATACTAGATTTGGGTTGTCCGTCATTCTGTAGTTCTGTAATTCCAACATAATCTTTTTATTTCCGCTCAATATCTTGAGAACAAATTGATAGAATTTCAACCAATTTTATATATGCATTAATATTGACAAGATCTAGTTTGGGATTGTAGTCTGTCTTTTTTTGCTTATTTGTAATAGAGTTTTGGCCGTTGATATATGTCAGAATTTCGTTTCCGCTCAATATCTGGAGAACAAATGGATAGAATTTAATCAAATTTTGTATATGCATTTATATTGGCATGCTCTAGTTTGGGATAGTTACTATTTTGCTTATTTGTAACAGAGTTATGGCCCTTGATTGATATCATGATTTTGTTTCTGCTCAATATCTTTAGAACTTGGCCTTTTTACAGCATGAAAAGCGCTGCAGCAGGGCTATAGTCAGATTCTCTGACAATTCTAGTTGAATTTATTAAACAAGTTGAGGGACAGAGATAAAATGTGACACTGACCGTTCCAAGGCGGTATTTCTTTTGTGGATCTTTTATGTTTTTTCTGTCTTGTGTTTGCTATGCCTTTGTGCACATCTGTTTATATGTGCCTTGTGGTCACCTGCTGGGAAAGGGCTGACCTCTTGGCTCTCGTTTGTGGTGTCTAACTGTGAGTTTGTCACTTTCCCATTGGTATCAGTGGGTCGGGTGTGGTACTTAATTGTATCATTTCCTGATCTTTGCACCCTTACTTACTTTGCTGAGCATTTTATCTCTTTTTCACAAAGAGTTTGATAAATTTAATAATACAGAAGCGCAAATGTTAGATTCTATTTATTACATTACATTGAAATTACTTAAAAATCACATTTTTGGCCTGAAAACCTCAAGATTTTGCCTTCTTTTACGCAGCGTTATTAAATGTCATTACACAACGTTGCTAAATCTGTAAACCACTAGTGGTTTATTGATTTTATTGCATGGCATAATATCTCTCCCAGACGCAATGTCATGCGATAAAATTCTGATGATGTAAACCACTGCCACTGAGTTTAGTAATGAGACAGTATAAGCTGCTAGTTCTTGCTGACCACTCATTAAAATCAAAGACCAGAAAACAGCTGTTATAGGACCACTATTGTAATTTGTCCACCTGTTCTCTGACCTATGTTTTCAATAAAGCTAAAAAAAATGTATATTTCAGATAAAATATCAGAAAAGATAGGTATTCTTTTTCAGTTTCAATGCAAAAAATACCATAAAAGATTTAATCTTTTATTTTGGAATTTTTTGCATAGAAGCTGAAAAAGAATATTAACTCATAGTCTTTTTTTCTCATGTGTAGCAAATTTATTTAAACTTTTAAGCAAAATATAGTCAAATATAGTTCAGGTTAATGATCTTAAAATTTGAACATTTTTCTCTTGCTGTTTTTGGTTTTGAGACAAATCTTTTGTCTTCTGCTGATCATCTTTGTAAACAGTTTCGACCCAGATCAGCACCAACAGCATATTGGAACTTTGTAAACAGTTTCAACCCAGATCAGCACCAACAGCATATTGGTCCTGATATGGATCCAAACTGATACTCTGATAGTGTTCCTGAAATAATTTTTTGAAAAAAATAACTTTGAAAAAAGTCAGCAGACGACATCAAAAGCATTAAAAAATATCCAGCATGCAAAGAGTAAAATCATTCGTTCTTTTTTTTTTTTCCCAGAGATATAGTGAAAGAAGTTCTTGATCCAAAATATTTAGAATTTGATGCATAGTAAGTATTTTGATTAACCTATTCTTAACCCTTATCCCACCACTTTTTTGTCCTGAAAATGTTGTCTGCTTTTTAGGCCTGCTGCGCTGCATGTATTCAAGTGCATTTCAGACTAGATTTTTTCATGGAAGCAAACAATATGAACCCTGATCGGACTGCTCACATGGGGAGCAGTCTGATCTGAGTCCATATTGTTTGCAATAAAGGCTACCTAAGAACATAAGCAAATGAGAGAGCAGCCGACAAAAGTCATGACTGGCAGAAAAAACCCTTATAAAAACGTTCATCCAGTTTGATACAGTAAAGTTATATTTTGAGGAGTCATTTGTTACTGTCTATTTGTCTTCTTGAGAATTGTTTGATAGTGCACATTGAATAAAGATAGAATATTCTCACAAAAGTAGTTTGCAAATTAATTCTTTACCAGTTTTTGCCGTCTGCTGATAACTTTTGCTAACAGTTTGGACCTAGCTCAGTCACAGCAATTTGTCAGGCCTGATCTGTATCCAAACCGTTTGACACGGATGGAAGTCCTGAAAGAACTTTTCAAAAAAAGTTCATTTTGAAATAATCAGCAGACAACTGAAAATCATGAAAAATTACCCAGCATACTGAAAGTTAAAAGACTCATCCCCTTGTTTTGTCTCATATGGGCCTCAACGCGAGAAAACTTGTCTTCAGGGGTTTGCGAACAACAAAAGTGCAGACCAGCCTGCGCATCCGCGCAGTCTGATCAGCACCTTTGTTATTCCCTTATTGGAAAGTATCATATCTAGACCTGCTACAGGTGAAATTTCATTCTTCTAGCTAGTCTCTGTAGCTGAGGAGACTGGTTTGAAACTCGCCTTGTCGGAAACCCGGAAGACAGGTTTTCTTGCGACGAGGCCCATATTGTCTTAGCATAGCACTGTTTAGCACATTAACTGAAGTCAGAAAGCAAAGAAACAATATCCAGATACACCGTTAGTCAAAATGCCATGTGAACTGTAGGGTTGATTAAGCACATGCAAAAGTTACTTACCGGTTAAAGTTGTCCAACTTTATCATGCAAGGTACAAGTATACACAGGTTTAGATAAGCTAACAAAGAAGCTCTAGCGTTATGGCATGTATTTTCCCTAGTTGAAATGATTACAAACACCAAATTTTCAAACTGCACTCTTGTTTTGAAAATTGGTGCGGTTCGGCAGCAAAATATGCAAAGTAAGCATCAAAATACGTTTCAAAGCAATTTATCATTAGCAAAGCAGTTAAAATTTGCGCTTTCTACTCCCACCCCTCATTTTACGTTTTTCTACTGGGTGCCATTTAGACCAGACTTTGAGTAAATGCTTTGCTAGTTTTCAAAAAGTAAAAGTGATTAACTGTAAAGGATAGAAGTGTTATTCATTTCCAAAACTTTACAATATTCTTCCTGCGCATGCGTACGAAATATACTTAAAATTGTGACGTTTGTCACTGGAAAGGTGAAACTGGTGTCTTTCAGTTTGTTTTAAGGTGTTTTCTCCCCTAGACCCAAGATGCCCTTTGGACAATGACATGTCGCTATAAACATATACAACATATGTAAAGGGCGTCTTGGGTCTAGGTGGGGGAAGGGGTTGTAGAAGCCAAAGAAGACATTAAACATCTTACAAAAATAGACTGCTTTGCCAAATGGTCGTTTTTATTGTACATCAACTGTATAAAAATATATACTCTATCTTGATAGACCATTTGTTTACCTTAGTGTAACGGTCTATTTCACATACATGTTACTGAAATAAAAAGCACAGTTGATGATCATAATAAATTCTCATTCAAAACGAAGTAGGATTATTTTATGCGTTAATGACAAAAACGATTATAATATACGGACTAGGCTGCAAGGTGGTCAATGTGTACTAGTGTCTCCAGTCCTTATTTCAACAAAATAAAATGAACGTCTCATTTAGGGAAATGTCACGCCTTATCGCTAGAAATTCTTCAGCATAAAATTGTAAATATTTTCTTTCTCATGCTTTTTAGCATATGTTTTGGGTGCTCAAAAGAACTGTCTCTTGAGACGGTTCTTTTGAGTACCCGCAACATATGTTGTCCAACTTTATCATGCAAGGTACAAGTATACACAGGTTTAGATAAACCAACAAATTCAGCATAAAATTGTAAATATTTTCTTACCCATGCTTTTTAGCATATTTTTTGGGTGCTCAAAAGAACTCTCATTGAGACGGTTCTTTTGAGTACCCGCAACATATGTTTTGGTTGAGAAACAAGAAAGTTATTTTTCTGTTACACACTCTTAATTAAAGACCTTAGTATAGATATTCATTGTCATACTGAAATTTCACTACAAACTGACAAGTAGTAACGATTTTATTGATCAAATTACATGAACCTAAAAGGTAAACGGAACAGGAAAAGTTACTGTATGTGTTTCTTTTTTTGTTTGGTATATTAACCCTTAAAGCGGCAAGAAAAAATGCATCTGAAAATGTCGTCTGCTGAAGTCGTCTGCTGCAAATAATTGCCTAAACTTACTGACAAATTAAGTATAGAAGCAAACAGCGTGGACCCAGAACAGATTGCTCCTATAGGAGCAGTCTGATCAGGGTCCACACTGTTTGCCATAGAGGCTTCTTAAACATTTCAGCAGACGAGAAAAACAGACGACTTTTGTTGGGATTGGCGCTTTAAGGGTTAAAGTTTGTTTCATATATTTATTTCAGTGCTATGTTCTCACAAGTGATGGAGACAGTTGAACCCTGGTATGTTTCCAAGGAAGTCTATCCTACAAAGGTATTGCTGCTATCATGTACAGTAAAATCTGTCTTAAATAGCCTCTCAAATATAGACAAAACAAAGGTCCTAAAGATAAATGGTAGCTTAATGAAGAGTAGCTTAATGAAGGTCGAAAGTATTGCAGAATATTTTTGACCTGTATTATGCGGTAATTGGTCTTGAAAACCAATTTTTGGTCTTTTTTTTGAGTGGCCGCTTAAGGCAGGTCTTACTGTATCACTGAAATATGTTTTGTTAGGCAGGAGGATACTATTTTGGCATTGTTCGTCTTACTTTCTGTTTATCTGTCTTTCAGTCTGTGTATCTTTCCATCTGTCCGTCAAAAGCTTGTCTGGGTATTTTCTCAAAAAGTATTATAGCTACTGACTTTTGTTTGTTTGTTTGATTTGATTCTTTACGTTCCAGTCAACATTTTTTTCAGTTATGTCAGGATGGGTCTTCCTGGGTTGAACCAGTACTAAGCAAGGATTAATGTGTCTTGCTCAAGGACACAACACAGTGACGCTGGTGAGGCTCAAACCCGCAACCCCTCGATCTCGAGACAAGCACTCTACCACTGAGCTACTGCACTCCCTATAGCTACTGACTAACTTCACTTGCAGACAGAACAGCATTGGGGGAAGTGCAGTGCCTAAAAACAGTAACTAACCTATGGTTAGAGTTATTCCCCTTTTTCATTTTAAAAAATGCTTCTTTGGCAATTTTCTCGAAAAGTATCATAGCTATTTACATGTAGCTTGACATACTCACTGAGCAAATGGGAGGAAGTGCAGTTTTGGAGATGCATAACTCTAGCTTCAGTATATTTTGAGTTATTCCCCTTTTTCGCTAAATAAACATTTTCTATCAAAGCTTTTTGGGCAATCATCTTTCACCTATTGTATTCAGGAAACTCCTAAACAAGTACTTTTGTAAACTGTGAAGACCCAGCTGAAATGCAGTGTAATGCTGTATTTCATCAGGGTCTTCACTGTTTGTAAAGGTAAAAAAGATTTTCAAACAAAAGAATACAATGTTTTTCTAAAAGTATAACCTGACACCCCTAGATGTGTACAATGGACAATCCCACGTTTATTGTATCAAACCAGAAGGAAAAATCCATTAGTATACAAATGGCTAAAGGTAAAACAGTTACTGTTGTACACCTTCACATGCAGACAGAACACTTTGGACAGTTCACAAGAACCATAACTCTGACTCCTTGTTATTTTCAGTCGCAAGATCCATCCTCAACTCAGCCATTTGCAAGACCTCAAGATCTGAATCCCTCCAATGTGATAGTGACGAAACTGACTCGTATACAAGATTACCTCTTAAAGAAGGCTGATCTTGAGTTACATATGCATCTTGAGAGGCTTGAGATAGCACCTCAGATCTATGGCATGTAAGTATTGTAAGATCTGAATCCCTCCAATGTAATAGTTACCAAACTAACTCGTATACAAGATTACCTCTTAAAGAAGGCTGATCTAGAGTTACATTTTCATCTTGAGAGGCTTGAGATAGCACCTCAGATCTATGGCATGTATGTATTGTAATATCTGAATCCCTCCAATGTGATAGTGACCAAACTAACTCGTATACAAGATTACCTCTTAAAGAAGGCTGATCTTGAGTTACATATGCATCTTGAGAGGTTCGAGATAGCACCTCAGATATATGGCATGTAAGTATTGTAAGATCTGAATCCCTCCAATGTGATAGTTCCATCCTCAGCCATAATTAGTAAGCAATGGATGGAATTTCATGAAACTTATACTGAGTATATATGTCCAATGTGTGGTTATACACATGAAGTTTTGTCAGGATATCCTAAGTACCAGAGGAGTTATTGCCCTTTGATTGCTTAGATTTAAATAATTTATTCCGTCCTCAGCCATAGCTAAGTAAGCAATAGATCAAATTTCTAGAATTAAATTTTGAGAATATGTGACCATATGATAATGCACACAAAGTTTTGTCAGTATTTCCAAGGCAATAGAAGAGTTATTGCCCTTTGGCTTTCTGAATGTTGATGAGTTTTCAAGTCCTCAGCCATTAATCAGCAAGCAATAGAAGGAATTTCATGAAATATATATATGACCATTGTGTGAAGATGCATGTGCAGTTTCATGAGGATGTCATCGGGTGTAGAGAAATTATTGCCCTTTGATTGCCTAAATATCTATGAATTTTTGGCGATGCACATGAATATTCACACTGATGCACATGAATATAAATTAGAATCTCCTTTGATAAACAGGAGTTATTGCCTAAATTTCAACGAAAAAAATCTCATAATTTCAGCGGGGGATATCAGTTCATTATCAAATTTGCTTGTTAAATATTTCATTTTCTGTTTTAGTCGCTGGATTCGGTTGTTGTTTGGTAGAGAGTTTCCGATGCAGGATTTACTGGTGCTGTGGGATGCTATATTTGCTGATGGAATTGGCTTTGATTTGGTGGACTATATCTTTGTAGCTATGTTGTTATACATCAGGGACCATTGTAAGTTAACCGGTTGTTTCTCTTTCCATTTTAAACCTGTAAGGGGAAGCAAAAAAATGCATCCAAAAATGTTGTTTGCTTAGGTCATCTGCTGCACTCATTTGATAATATTACTGGTTAATGTAAGTATAGAGGCAATTTCAGGCAAACAGTGTGAACCCAGATCAGACTGCTCCTACAGGAGCAGTCTGATCTGGATCTACACTGTGGAAGAGGGTTCTAAAAATTTCTGTAGATGAAAAAAGCAGCTGCTCTTTGTTGTGACTGGCGCTTTAAAGGTTAATCCTTCTATAATTGACAAAATCTTACATCCAGATTTGGATATTCACATATATGAGTCTTGGTGCAAGAAACTTGTTTTGGGGCTCTCCTATCAAGAATTGATGTCGATTTTCTGAAAGTATTTTCCATGGGGTACAACTGGGAACTTTGTATATTTCCAATCTGTACTATTGCTAGTCAACACAGTATATTACATTTTCAAAGCAAGCCTTAAATAAATCTTTTGATTTTCACAACTTTTCAAAACCTTGTGAACAACAGAAATATAATGGAAAGTTTACTAAGCTATCTTGCATGTGTAATAGATTTCAAACAACGCATTCTTTTACCAGTAGTGACAATGTAACTGTGATTGACGGCGAGCTCCCACATATTTGGCAGGTGCAAGCCAAGCCTTTTGTTTGTTACATTGGATGTTCGAGTTTACGTTGGCTGTTCTGCTGTTCCATTTTACAATCCAACAAAACTGTTAATATGATTAATTATTAAATGTATAATTTAAATATATAATTAGTAAAAATAAATTTTGTATAGATATTTATTATATAAATCAGATCTGCAGATAAAAGTGCGTATTTGAAAATGTTTTTTCTTATTTCTTAACCAAAACATATGTTGTGGGTACTCAATGAGATGGTTCTTTTGAGCACCCAAAACATATGTTAATATTAGCGGGTAAGAAAATAATTAATTTTACTGGCCAAATCTTTGCCACACCTACTGTATTTAATCAAGCATTTCTGTGTAATTTTCAGTGTTATCCATTGATTACCCATCTTGCCTGAGTACTTTAATGAGGTATCCCCCTGTTGGTGATATACACTTCTTTATAGAGAAAGCCAGGCATCTAAGAGATCCACATGTAAGTTTCTTTCTATATGACCATTGATTTTGAGTGGAGAAATTGCCTCCTAAGTATGTATTTGGACACATACAGTGCAGTCCATTTATAACACTATATATTGTCATAGGAATAAACTGTTATAAGTGAGCTGTGTTATAAAGGGACATTTCTACAAAGGAATTACAGTAAAACCTTGAAAATTCGAACTCAGATTTTTCGAAATACTTGCTAATTCGAAATAACTTTCGAATACAATGGGTTCAAGGAATAGGGCCTATTTATGAACTATTTTAATTACTATCTAATAAATACGTATGTTTTTTGTGCGTTGGTCCAACGATATTCCCGATTATGGAATATAAAACCAAAAGAAAACAACTCTGACTATGAGTTGGTACAATAGACGATTTATTCAACTGTAAGAGCCCATGTGGTAATCGCATCTTCCACCCTTATTATACCCCCCGCAAACTTTGTTTGTAGGGGGTATACTGTTTTCACGTCCGTCCGTCCGTGCGTCCTTCCGTGCGTCCGTCCGTCCGTAACGCTTTGTTTCCTTAATATCTTGAAGAGTCATTGCTGGATTTTCATTAAACCTTGCAAACATGTTCATATATGCAAGACAAATGTTTTAGACAAAAAAGTAAGGGCTAGGGGCCAATTCTATCAGAGTTATTTCCCTTTGTAGTTCTAAATGGCTTTTAATATAGGGTTTTATGCTTATGCTATTATAGGCCATACATGGGCCCATCAACTCCTACCACAGCTTTTGATGGAACAATTTGATACTTTTCCTATACAATGTAAGCACATTGAACATATGCAAGACGGAGTTTGGTTCAGAAAAAATAATTTTTGACAAAATGACAGCTGTGAGAACTTAGACAATATTTCCCTAATAGGGCTTTTGTATGGTGCCTTTATGGGCCGATCAACTCCTACCACAGCTTTTAATGGAGCAATTTGATACTTTTCCTATACAATGTAGACACATTGAACATATGCATGTAGGAGTTTGGTTTAGAAAAAATAATTTTTGACAAAATGACAGCTGTGAGAACTTAGACAATATTTCCCTAACAGGGCTTTTGTATATGCATAGATGGTGCCTTTATGGGCCGATCAACTCCTACCACAGCTTTTGATGGAGCAATTTGATACTTTGCTGATACAATGTAAGCACATTGAACATATGCATGTTGGAGTTTGGTTCAGAAAAAATAATTTTTGACAAAATGACAGCTGTGAGAACTTAGACAATTTTTCCCTAATATGGCTTTTGTATATGCATAGATGGTGCCTTAATAGGCCAATCAACTTCTACCACAGCTTTTAATGGAGCAATTTGATACTTTGCCGATACAATGTAGACACATTGAACATATGCATGAAGGAGTGTTATAATTTTTGTTTGCACATATTATACTGAAATCTTCTTTTCAAAACTAAAGTCTGCTTGTTTGAACTATAAATTGACAAGTTTTTTCTCTGACTCTTACTGTGCGGGGGGTATCTAATAAGCATTGCTTATTGACTTTTTTCATTTTCAATAGCTTAGCAACAGATGTTAACGTAATGTCATCGCGACGTTACGTTACGTCGAAGATAAATATAGCGCCCCATAGAGTAAATATGACTTATTGCAGTATCATGAGAGTGAATATGACTAATTGTAGTATCAAGAGAGTGACTATGACTAATTGTAGTATCATGAGAGTGAATATGACTTATTGTAGTATTAGACGGATGGCTGAGAATGGGTTTGCTCCCCCCCCCCCCCCCCCTAGGGAATTTTGCAGACATATCCTATCTTGTAGAGAATTGAAAGCCGAGTCTTTTAAGAGATGTTTGCACTCTGTGCTCCGGGGCGTTAGTCTGTAAGAGCCTGTAACATACGTTACTTAAACTAAGAAAAAGTAAATTGAAAGTTTGGGCTACAAATTAAAGACATTAAAATATTTATTTTTAAAAATCATTCATATAGTCTGCATACTGGATATCTAAACTACATATGACAGCCATTTGAACAAAATTGCCGCTTCCTAAGGTGTCATATGCGTTACATAAATCAGATAACCCATTAAAATTTGCAAGTGTGGCTAACATCATTTACATTCACAATCTCTCTGTGTGTTTTGCAAAATGTTTTTAACCACGTCTGACTAGCTTATGCAATTGGCTAACAGAAAAATTAAAGTTTGTTTCCCTAGCTTGAATATTTTTTCAGGAATAAGCAATTAAACAACCCTACCCCTACCCAGTTTTAAGGTGAAATGTTTGGTATTAAAAATAAGTAAAAATAGTTAAAAAATATTTGCAGTTGATGAATGTGTTTCATTGTTTGGGATTTATTTTGTTTATATGAAAGACTCATAAATCTGCAAGTTTGTTGCAAAATTTTTAATATCAGAGGCTGTAACATATGTTACCTGATGTAACTAATGGGCAAGCTCATTGTCTTTACGTAAGATATGCCTAAAAACGTTTTAATCTCCTCGAGGGAATTTTGCAGACATATTCCTTCTTATAGTACAACTCAAGCTGCATCGAATAAGGGATGTTTGCACTCTCTATGTTGGGGCGTTAGTCTTAAACAGCGTATTACATGCGTTACTATATCAAATAAAGGAAATGTAGTTTGAAAGTTTGAGCTAAAATTGTGAAAAAACTTGCAGCTGTTGGGTATCTTACATTGTTTAGGGATTTTAAACTGGCTCCTATGATAAAGACTTATATATCTGCTAGTTGTCATCAAGTTTTAAAGATCAGAGAGTGTTACATATGTTAGCGTGATAAGTAAAATCATCAAACAGTATTTTGACATCAAGCTGAGTAAGGGCCTGCTCCATCCTAATCCCCTTTGGAATTCTACAGACAAATTACATCTTATGTAACCATTCAATGTGCATTTAATAAGAAATGTTTGCCCTCTGTAAGTCGGGCGTTAGCCTGTAACAGCTTGTTACATATGTTACTATATCAATTTGAGAATAAGAAATTTGAATGTTTGAGCTACTAAATGAAGACATTGAAATTATCTAATAAATTGACATTCTTATAGTCCTTATACTGGATGTCTTTACTACATATGGAAGCTGTTTAACATTAATACGGCTAACTGTGGTGTTATGTGCGTTACATGAACCTAATTATAATTAAAAAAGCTATAATTGTGGCTATTGTCATTTAGTTAAACAACTTCTATGACTTGGTTTCAAACTGTGTTATTAGATTTTACAAACATATACTCAATTGATGAATAGGAAAAACCAAGTTTGCTTTTCTATCTTAAATATATTGTCTTATAGGAACTAATACACAGCCCTACTCCCAATTTTACAGAGAAGCGAATTTTGTTATTACCGTTTAAGTAAAACACATTAAAGTGATGACAGCATGTCTATATTTTTCATTTTCTTAGTCTGTCTTGCTCATATATCTGCAAGATGTCATTAAGTTTAAGATCAGGACACTTAATGTGTACTTATAAGTCTTTGGTGCCAAAACACTAGAAATTATATTCATTTCTGATTATCAAGCCCATTGACTGTTTTTACAGATGTTATCAATGACCTTTTGGACACATTTCCTAATATATACTGTGCATATAATGCTTAATATAGAGTAACAAATAGAAAAGATAGTTTTACATTTGTACAAGACAATACAATAAATGAAATGGTCCAAACTAATTCTCATCGATTTAACACTCATGTTAAACGTTTGTCGTTGTCTGCTTCTGTGGCAATCATTGTTATCACACGCCTCCTTGCAACTAGTAAAATCACCACACAATATTTCAATCATTTACTGTTATTCAATTTTACCACCAGTCCACTCAAAATTGATGAGCCATTATCAACTTTCCAATTTTGCCATTTATGGCTTGGAACATTCGGAAACTGATATGAATTCCTAATAGGTGGCTCTTTGAGTATGTGTTTCAAGTGATACTCTGCAAGTAGGAGAAAGACTAATTTAATAAAGCTTTACAAGGAGGAAAACTATGCCATTAAGAGCAATGAGTACTTGGACTGATGTACCTTGATATTTCTGTGATAAAGAATCATATCTTAGCTGGTTAACTTTTATAAATGTAGCCTTTCCATACTTGCAACCCACATATTTTCATCTAAAATTGTCTCTGCACTTATTATCTTTCCCCAAGCATTCAAAAACTTATTTGAAGTCTTAGTACTTCTGAAGTGCTGAAACCAAGGTAACTCTTTCCCTTCATATAAACGAACTAGATGTATCACAGCAGGTAAAGAAATGAAATGCAGGATGAACAGAGCGCAAAAAGACCCTTTCAATTCAATGATTCACTAAGTTTCTAAGATAAGAGCGCTTATTAAAGGATGTAACATAAATAACATGTCATAATAAATGAGCAAGGGCATTGTCGTGACATTCTTTTTGATTACACAGTCAGAGGCAAGTGTTTTCAATTTCAGTGTTTTCAATGGATCATGAAATGAGGCACCTTATCAACTTGTTTACTCTGTATAAATCTTCCATAGAGCATAATATAGAACTACTGGTTATCCCATTCTACCTATAGTCCACTTTCCTTCTTTTGAATGCAACAGCTAATGATATGGCTGTAAAAACTGAGAAATCATAGGTTTTACATTATTTTAAGACATGCTTCAATGTACTGACATCAAAAAACAACCTACTGCAAACATAATTGATGGCAATGTCCAACTTCATATTCTTTCTCTTATACCAGATAACTTTCAAGGTGTAACAGAAATTGTTTCAGACGGTCTGCCAAAACCATCAAGAGTCAACATTGTAACTAAAGAAAACTTATAAAGTTCTTAGGGCGCAGCAAAATACTATTGATCTAAGACCTGAGGACTTAAGCACCAAAAGACTGGATAGGTTCCATTGCAAATGATGCAAAAAAGCAGCCTATCAAATTTCTGTTTGACCAATGTCAGAAATCTTAAAGTATTCTTAGAGGTACACGGTAGAGACATAGATTTTGCAAAATCAGAGCAAAGTTATCATTTGACTACCATGTATGCAGATGCAGCTGCAGTTAGATTTCTCTTGCCACTTCACAGGAAGAGATATATACCAGAGTCATACTCCATTGTATGCATATATGTGAAATGGCATTAAACCCATATTTAATCAGGTGTTTGATCCTATGACACTGACATTCTATTTCTGCTTTTGAAGAATGCTAAGGATTCAAGTTTGGCTGAGTCAAGTTGTTTGACGCTGGCACTGGCCACACATACAAAGAAAATTAAGTCTTTTGATGGCAAAAGAGGAGGATCACACGAAATGCTTATAAGTGATGTTTGTAACAATTACCAATTTTAAAAAGTAATCTTAATTAATGTAACACATATAACACCATAGGAAGCTGTATATTTGTTAAAAAATCTTTTCTTATGTATCAAAGGTATTCAGCATGCAAACTACATGAATAATTCAAATAAATAGATAGTTTTATGTCTTCTTTCTGTTTCTCAGACT
This sequence comes from Loripinus fragilis, assembly GCA_964019695.1. NCBI lineage: Eukaryota > Metazoa > Mollusca > Bivalvia > Lucinida > Lucinidae > Loripinus > Loripinus fragilis. The sequence goes on along the minus strand of OZ026526.1, from coordinate 80,026,934 downwards.
TTCAATTCATTTATTCTTAAATTGATATGGTAACATACGTATCATACCATTACAGGCTAAACCCCTAGTTAATGGAGTGCAAACATCTCTTATTTGATGCAGCTTGAATTGTTCTTTAAGGTAGGATATGTCTGCACACTTCCCAAAGGGGTGGAGAGGAACAGGATTGTACTCAGTTTGCAGTCCTAATACAATGCCATGATTCTACTGGTTGTGATGAAATGGGTGATTATTTTGCCATAGAAGCAGACACAATGATAGACATTGTGAGGGTGACTTGAATAAAGATTGTTTTTGAATAATTTTATCTAATAGGAATATTTATTAAATTGTGTCATTTAAATGAGAACTATTATTTTCTATCTATATGTCTATATATTTTAATATTATAGGCATAAGGAAATATGTGATTAAAAAGGTTAAATATAACATAGGTAACACAATTCCATAGGCTTGTTATCAGCAATGACTGTAATTACTAAGACTAAGGCACCAGAGGCTAGAGATAAATAGGAAAACATGTGAAAAACGGTATTTTTCTGAAATATCATCTCTTACTTCCAAGAAAATTTCCTAGCTCATTCATTATGCAATGTAACATACGTTACATACTTTAATAAGTGCTCTGATCCTGATGTCAAACTTGCAAATGTATGATTCTTTATTGCATTAGCAAGACAGTGCCAAAAATGTAAGATATCCACGAGCGTCAAATATTTTCATATATTTTTCTTCAGTAATAGATACCAAAATTGGATACTTAAAATTGGGGGTAGGGTTGTTTAATAGCTCATATATAACAATGTATTTGAGATAGAAAAGCAAACTTTGTTTTTTCTATTAGTCAAATGAGTATTTTAGTAAACTAAGATAAAAACACTTGTAAAAATGCACCAATTGTCTGTAAAATGAATGATGTTAGTCACGATTTCAACTTTCAAAGGGAAATTTAATCTATGTAATGCATATAACACCATTGAAGGCTGAAATTTTGTTTGAAATGCTGCTTTTATGTAGCTTAGGCATCCAGCTTGCAAACTACATAAGAAATTTGAATAATTAGATGGTTCAATGTCTTCTATCTGTAGCTCAAACTTTCATTTTGATTTTTTCCTTAGTTTGTTACAGTAACATATGTAACAGGCTGTCAGAGACTAACTCCCCGGAGCACAGAGTGCAAACATATCTTAAAAGATGCGGCTTGAAATTTTCTTCAAGATAGGATATGTCTGCAAAATTCCCTAGGGGGGGGGGGGGGGGGGGAGCAGGACCTTTTTTAGCTCGAAGTCTATATCATGAGAGTGAATATGTCTAATTGTAGTACCATGGGAGTGAATATGACTTATTGTAGTATCATGAGAGTGACTATGACTACTTGTAGTATCATTAGAGGATATGAATATGACTAAATAGTAGTATCATGAGAGTGAATATGACTTATTGCAGCATCATGAGAGTCAATTTGACTTATTGCAGTATCATGAGAGTGAATATGACTAATTGTAGTATCATGAGAGCAAATATGACTTATTGTAGTATCTTGAGAGTGAATATGTCTAATTGTAGTACCATGGGAGTGAATATGACTTATTGTAGTATTATGAGTGTAGTATCATGAAAGTGAATATGACTTATTGTAGTATCATGAGAGTGAATATGACTTATTGTAGTATCATGAGAGTGACTATGACTAATTGGAGTATCATTAGAGAATATGAATATGACTAAATAGTAGTACAGTCTACTCTCGATACCCTGAATTTCAAGGGACTGAGCAAAATAGGTCGAGTTATCAGTAGTTCCAGGTAACCAAATCATGACGTATAGCCAACATTTTGGGGCAAAATAAATTACGTTCATCTCGTCCATTAAGTAGCTATAACATTAATGAACTGCAGGATGATCAATTGACATTGGGAATAGAAATAAAAAATTTAAAAAAAAAAGAATAAAAAGGGAAAATAGAATAGTTTTTCAGGTACCACTGCAGTCTCAACAGTATGGCCACTTTTTCACATTCTAAGGTAAAATAAAATTAACAAAGAATTTTCAGTCGGCGACTGGTCCCGCGGTCGCAGGTTTTACCCTCTCGTACATCGTCATATGTTTAAGCCCCAACAGACAGTGTACATGTCAGTTTTAGTTTTCGTCGGCTCTTCTCAATCTGTTTTTGTCATGACACAACCAATGTCCGAAAATAGCCTTACATGCACAACTGACCAGTGCCTGAATCTGTTTTATGGCCCGAGAAACAATTAAATTATACTTTAGCCTTATTTAAAACGAGCAGTCATTGGACAGGCTTAATACTCAACAGATTGCTCAAATATGACACATTAGCTCAAACCGTCACTTATATGAGATAGACATGTACCCGCTTTGAAGTTGTACACAATAGATCAATAGAATTCGCTGACCCCGGTCAATTATGTAATTTTACAGCACACTAATTTACAACTGCATGTGTCACACACGTGGACCAAGTGATCAAACATTCGATGATTTTTAAATTAAATGGGGATAATTAACGTTAAAAACGGCAGATTAATTCGAGACACATTCAGATAAAAAGGTAAATTAATGACTGTCTTTTTCTTATGAAATGAAATCGAGTAAGGCATTATAAAATACACTAAAATTGAACAGCGGGACCAATTTTTCGTAACGTGTTATCAGTTATATTGACTTAACCATTGTCGAGATAAACAGTGTGGAAATGCAATAATATACATGGAAAATACCGGGACCGGGCCATCAAGTCGAGATAAGTGATAGTATTGAGTTATGCATAGTTGAGTAAACGAGAGTAGACTGTATCATGAGAGTGAATATGATTTATTGCAGCATCATGAGAGTAAATATGACTTATTGCAGTATCATGAGAGTGAATATGACTTATTGTCATATCATGAGAGTGAATATGACTTATTGTAGTACCATGAGAGCGAATATGACTAATTGTAGTATCATGGGAGTGAATATGAGTTATTGTATTATCATGAGAGTGAATATGACTTATGAAGTGTCATGTGAGTGAATATGACTTATTGTAGTATCATGGGAGTGAGTATGACTAATTGTAGTATCATGGGAGTGAGTATGAATTATTGTATTACCATGAGAGTGAATATGACTTATTGTAGTATAATGAGAGTGAAAATGACTAAATAGTAGTATCATGAGAGTGAATATGACTAATTGTAGTATCATGGGAGTGAATATGAGTTATTGTATTATCATGAGAGTGAATATGACTTATTGTAGTGTCATGTGAGTGAATATGACTTATTGTAGTATCATGGGAGTGAGTATGACTAATTGTAGTATCATGGGAGTGAGTATGAATTATTGTATTACCATGAGAGTGAATATGACTTATTGTAGTATAATGAGAGTGAAAATGACTAGTAGTAGTATCATGAGAGTGACTATGACTAATTGTAGTATCATAAGAGTGTACGAGGGTCATTTTTTATGTTCGTAGAATCGGGCTGTATCTCTACAAATATAGAATTTACGGTACCATACCTATATATATTTTGAAAGGTCTAGCTCCTGTCTATCATTTGATATGAATTTTACATCATTAGCGCCTAGTTCGGTCAAGATATATAGCTTTGAATAGGGCGTAAAAAGGACACTGGCCGAAATTCGTGTCATTTTAACCCCGCAGGCATTAGGAAATTAGACGCTGTTAAGTTCCATTCGCTATGGAGTTATACACATTTTTCAAGCTGATTTTTTCTTTGCTCCATCATGGTAGACAAGTGCAGCAAAACTATAAGCATGTTGTTTGCTCTTCTATAACAATTTTAAAACACCCATCAATATACCAAAATAATCACAGTCAAGTGCTAGTTATTATATCTGTAAAAATTATGATTGTGAGCAAATTTTAAAATTTCTTCTGGTTTTGCATAGCACATAATGTATTCAATCATTCATCAGCAGTTATATTGATGTATCGATTTAAACGTGTAACTGGTAACTTCTGGAATTGGCATACCCCCATATTATAAAAAGTGGGTGGGGTAAATCAACCCCGCGTAGAAAACACAATAACAATTGGATTTGCATAATTTTCTTATTGCAGTTTATTCAAAACCTGTTAAGAGGCACAAAAACAGTTTTAATGTATTTTCTAAATATAGTAACGCTCCATGACGTCATTTATATACAAAATAAGGGATTTTAGCACCTCCTATGCTATTTATTTTGCAGCTCATTTCTAATAAAACAAAATTATTAACCTTGTTTTGGGATGAAAGTCACCATAACACTTCCATCTACCATATAAACAAGAAAAAATATAATACTAATTTACAGCTAACATATTAAGCCACATTCAAAAGCCCGTATCCAACTTCCACTTGTGTCATTTTTTACAATAAAAGTTTATATGCCTACTGTTAAATTTGCTGAGGTTCCAAACAAGTCTTCCATATCCAATAATTGCTGCGCATTTGTTATAATATTTATATAATATTGTAGCACTAGGTGTCCTTGATCTGCAGCCATATTTTCAAAAGCTGTGTATGGCTATGGACCCATTTTCATGCAATTTGTTTCTAACGTTCTGTCAGAGACTAAGTCCATAAATATCATATTTCTACCATATTTCCAGTGTGCGATATATAGGTATGTCTTTGCCTCTTAGAAGTCACTAAAGTAATGCATTTTGAAATAATTTAAGGTTGCATGTATAGATAAAAGCCCAATCTTTCCAAATATATGCATGATGTATGTATTTACTTTCGCCGTTTTCATTAAATCTACCTTTCTATGAACATAAAAAATGTCCCTCGTATGTGACTTATTGTAGTACCATGAGACTGAATATGACTTATTGTAGTATCATGAGAGTGAATATGACTAAGTGTAGCATCATGGGAGTGAGTATGACTTATTGTATTACCATATGAGTGAATATGACTTATTGTAGTATCATGAGAGTGAATATGACTAATTGTAGTATCATGGGAGTGAGTATGAATTATTGTATTACCATGAGAGTGAATATGACTTATTGTAGTATAATGAGAGTGAATATGACTAAATAGTAGTATCATGAGAGTTATTATGACTAATTGTAGTATCATAAGAGTGTATGTGACTTATTGTACTGCCGGGCCGCGTAGCGCAGTCGGTAACGTGTCTGGCTACAGATGCGTGTCTGACTGCAGATCCAGGGATCGTGAGTTCGATCCCGGTCCGGTCCCATACTTTCGTGGAGATTGATCATGAAATGATTTCAACGGTCATTCTCCTCCCTTCCGCTGATTCATTCAAGAAGGGTTGTTGTCAGTTACAAGCGAAAGTATGTGCATGTCTTACTGGTTAACCGGTTGTTCAAGCCTGCCCAGGAAAAAGTGTGGTTAGGTGAACTGACTGTCCCGCAATGACCATAGCTGTTGACTTGGGACGTAAAGCAACAAAACAAACAAACAAACAAACTTATTGTAGTACCATGAGACTGAATATGACCTATTGTAGTATCATGAGAGTGAATATGACTAAGTGTAGCATCATGGGAGTGAATATGAGTTATTGTATTATCATGAGATTGAATATGACTAATTGTAGTATCATGAGTGTGAATATGACTAAATGTAGTATCATGGGAGTGAATATGACTAAATAGTAGTATCATGAGAGTGACTATGGCTAATTGTAGTATCATAAGAGTGAATATGACTTATTGTAGTATCATGAGAGTGAATATGACTTTATGTAGTATCATGAGAGTGAATATGACTAAGTGTAGTATCATGGGAGTGAATATGAGTTATTGTATTATCATAAGAGTGAAGATGACTAATTGTAGTATCTTGGAAGTGAATAGGACTTATTGTAGTATCATAAGAGTGAATATGACTTATTGTAGTATAATGAGAGTTAATATGACTTATTGTAGTATCATGAGAGTGACTATGACTAATTGTAGCATCATAAGAGTGAATATGACTTATTGTAGTATCATGAGAGTGAATATGACTTATTGTTGTATCTTGAGAGTGAATATGACTAATAGTAGTATCATGGGAGTGAATATACAATTATTATACAATTATTGACTAATGAGGCATTGGATATGATGTGATATCGACCAGATAATACCAATATTGACCGAGGCGAAGCCGAGGTCAATATTGGTATTCTCTGGTCAATATCACATCATATCCAATGCCTCATTAGTCAATAACTGTTTTATTATATAACATTTAGAGAAAGATGTACAGGTATTATTGCACCTGGAAAAAAATACTGAACTTATATACAAGTTTTGGGACAGACAAGCATTTAGCAGAAACAGTGCAACCCTAAATTAGACCACCCTTTTACTATTGCATATATGTTGTGCATGAGTGTCATTATTCAACATTTACAAACAAGAATTCTAACACACTTCGCATGTAGAGCCAATGATAAAATAAGTGTGATATGCCAAACAATAATTCACAGCTTTGAAAGCGCAGGGAAAATGTGTGATAGCTGACGTCATTTGTTACTGGTAAATAACGTCATTCATGGCGTTAGACGGTGTAACGTCGTTTTTACGCTTGAAAGACGTTACAAATACATGTAAACGTATGCGACGTGGTCTAAGTATTGGCGGGAGTTCTTCAGTGCAAAGGCGGAAAGTCGGAAGAAGCTGAAGACTTCAAATTTGTTTTCGCCGTTTATTGTGCATTAAAATCTAAATAAATCAGCTCCAGTGCGTGATTTGTTGCGTTCTCAGCATCTACGATATGATTATTAGCCACGCTTTAGAAAAGCAGAAACAGAACGGAAAACAGCAGGGAGTCTAATTTTAGTAACTAATATACACTGGCAAGCGCGCGCAAGCCAGTGAATATGACAATATATTGACTGGCCACGTGAGCGCTCTAAGCCAATGAAATTCAGTCTTTTTTCTTAGTTATATAATAATGACTTATGTTGAGGTAGACATGGAGTGTTATTGAACAGTAAACGTCATATTGACTAACGCGGAGAGTGATTATGACTAATTAAAGTATCTTTGGGGCATAAATTCATTGCATTAAGTCAGCACAATTTGAGTACACAATAGGGTATCTAAAATGTTGTGAAGGAATGACTAACAGTGTAGAAGCAGTTATCTGGGTCTACACTGATCGCTTAATCCTATTATTTGTACACTGGTGGTCATTATAGAGGGTAAATGAGCACCTTTCTTTGGTCAGTTATATTATCACTTGCCTATTACAGCAAATTCCTCGGCCACCCAATTATAGCTACCAGAATGTGAACAAAGCTGAGAGAAGCAAGTTGAAGGATACACAGAAAGGTAAGAAACACTACCATATTAGTCATAATAAACAGTCATATTATAACTTTTCACTTACTGTAAAGGCGGCAACTTTAATATTCATATCTGGGCGTGGCTCGGCTATTTCATCTGCTAAACAAGGGAAATCAGGTTCTATTTATATTTTGATGAAGAATGAATAAGTTGTTTGGGCTGCGCAAACCTGCTTGCATTTCATGAAAATCCTAACCGTATACATTTATTAACCCTTAAAGCGCATAATCACAAAATGTATGTTTTTTTGTCGTCCACCAAAATATTTGAAGCCTAATAGACAAACAGTGTGGACCCAGATCTGGGTCCACTATGTTTGCTTCTATGTATAATATGTTAAATAGACATTTTCAGATGCAGATATTTTGCTGGCGTTTTAAGGACTAAATTATGTGTTTTGTGTCTATACTGAGGTATGGCGCATGATGATACAGTTATTTTTGAATAAAACCACGCCTCATTTTCAGCTTTTACATATGTCTAAGGTTGGCCAGTCCTAATTACGCATTCATGAGGTGCCGCCTTTACAGTAACCAAAAAGTCATATAAAATTCTAAATCAGGTTATCAGAAAAACATGGTGATGATGTCACCTGTAAATATACCTACTAGTCCTGCAGAATTTGGGCCAATTTTAGGAGGACCTGGAACTTGATTTTTAACTTTTTTTCTTTATGGATTCTGGTAGTGCATATATTGTCCTTGAAAAATCCGAGTGATGCCACTCTGGCATCATTGAGCATTTCGATATATTCAAGATGGCGTCCAAGATGGAGGCCAATTATAAGTTAAAAAATTGTGTGATATGGAAAAATGTCTCAAACCCATTTTTTACCATAAATTGTTAGCTATGACGTTGGAATCTAGTTGGAGACACTTAGCTCATAACAAAAAATTAAAAATAAAATAAGAAATTAGGCAAAATGGCCGCCAAAATGGCAGTTTATTACAAAAAATATAAGAAAATTTTCCCTGGGCTGGCAAACTCCAGGGATTAGCATGTAAAATGCTGAATTTACTGGTCCTTGAGTTACAGACATCATCCTTGTAACATCCCAGTGATGCAGCTAATGCATTACTCAGAATTTAACATATTCAAGATGGCGTCAAGGATGGTAGCTGATAAGTTTTACAAACCCATGGGGGCCGCACCTAACCTGTAGACATGTCTGGTGGATTTGTAACATACCAGAATTCTCGCCTGATGGAGAAGCCCTTTACAAACACGTGTATCTGAATAAATATTTAATGCTTTATTTATTTTACAAGGATTCCAAACAGCCCTGGGGCTACTAGTTGGTCTCCTTACATGTAACAATTTACAGACATTTATGACAATAAAGACAACATACATATATACGTAATACATAATGACATACAGACAGACACTCACACAGACAGACATACAAACACAGAGACACATAGACAGACAGACACATAGATAGAAAGACCGACAGACAGGCAGAGAAACAGACAGACAAACAGACAGACAGACACAGACACAGACAAGCAGATGGACAGACAAACAGACAAATACAAACAAGAGAAAGTAAAAGCGTAGGGAAAGGAAAAAAAGAGCAGTCACCCCATGTTGAAGCAGTAAATAAAAGAACAAGTGTGCGTAATCCTACGTTGCCCCAATAGTGCCAATAACGCGTTTTTAAGGTATTTAACAAAGTTAGCAATGCTGAAACAACCATACACGCACACAGGTAAGAAGATAATGACCAGGGCTCGGAATTACAATGCCTCCATAGAGTCAAGGAAGACCCAAGTTAAGCATCGATCCTTCAGGACGCGAAGAACCAAAATCAAAATAGATTTAACTTTTCTGAATCTTTGACCACAAATACCGCATCGACCCAGGCAATTTATTTTGCATTTAATATACCATGTTGAAATATCAAAACTTAACCCAAGAAAGGAGGCATTGTAATTCCGGGCCCAGGACGTATCTGAATAAATGAACCCAGCATGCATGTCTGATAGAGTTGCACTGAACAAGCAGACATATCTGAGATTGGCACCGGACCAGCAAACATGTCTGATGTAATGGCACCTCTGTAAGAGTAGCACCAGACTTGTAGCCATCCCTCTTCCGTCTGCACTCAACTAGTCAAAATGTCGGTTGAAGTGCAAAAGGGACCAGCAGGCAGGGCCTGTAGTGAGGTACCACGCCAACAGGCATGGCCTATATTGAGGCACCACACCAGAAGACATGACCTACAGTGAGGTACCACAAAAGAAGGCATGGCCTATAGTGAGGCACCACACCAACAGGCATGACTGATAGTGATGTACCAAACCAAAAGGCATGCCCTATAATGATTCACCACACCAGCAGATCCGGCTTATAGTGAGACATCATACCAGCAGGTATAGCAGATAGAGATAGAGAAGCACAATGCCAGCAGACATGTAATATTGAGTGACAAAAGGCCAGCAGGCATGCTGATTGAGTGTCCACAGTCCAGCAAGTATCCGTCTTGCAGCAGTACTCAACCTGTAGCAGTGTTTGTGACAGTAACACTAGGCCAGCAGGCATATCAGCTCTCTACACGGCATGTATGTTGTATTGACAATGTAACAGTTCTGACTAATAAAGTTTCACAGTGTTAGTTGTCATGTCTGATGGAGGGGCATCAGTCAAGTAGCTTTTCTCTTTGATTTCCAATGCACCAGGGGGCATGTTTGATTGAATAGTACCAAGTCCGCAGGCATATCTGTTGAAGTTTCATTGAACAGCGACCATGTAATGCCACCAGCTCATCATTTCCGACATCCTTATCATCACATGTGTTTAATAGTGTGGTACTGAACCAGCACACATGCCATTTACTGAGACTTGGGACCAGCAGTCATGCGTGTTAGTTACATCGCACCAGCAATAATGTATGTTACAATTGAACCCAACTAACAGGAATGCTGGGTACTGTTGCACTGGATCAGCGGGCATGTGTGCATGTCTGTTCTACTTTCTCCCGACCAGCTGCCCAAGCATCATTGCTACAGGGTCAGCAGACATATTTACCGTTACGCATGTTTGATTATGTGGCACTGGACCAGCATACATGTCTGAAATCAAGCAGTTATTTCTGTAACAGCTTCACGAGACTAGCAGGCATGTTGCAGCGCCTATATTTTAAACGTTGCTTTGAACAAACAGGCATGTTTGTTGCAGTTGCTCCTGACCACCTGACACGTCAGTTACAATTAAACTCGACCAGCATGTCTATTAGTGTTGCATCTACCAGCAGATATGTTTGAATTAGTTGCAACTGATTTACAAGCACATCTGTAGTTGTGTGGCCGAACCAGCAAGTATATATGTTACACTTGCCTCAGACCTGCAATTATGTCCCTATGCTCGTACCCAACTAACAGGCTGGTAAGAACAATTGCACCCGACCATCATGCATGTATTTTACAGTTGCACCTGACTAGCAGCCATGTCTTTATAAGTTGCATACTATTGGCATGCATGTCTGTTATAGTTTCATCTTATCAGGATCCATGTATATTACATTTGCACCCTGACCATTAACCATGTCTGTAACAATTGCACCTGGTCATTTCCCATGTCTTTAACAGTTGCATCTAACAAACAGTCATATCTATAAACATGTGCATACAAGCATGCATGTATGATTCACTTGCTACGGACCAGCATTCATATTTGTTCTAGCAATATCCAACAATCTGTGCTGTCTGTTGCACTAGACCAGAGAAGTAGTAATGCTTGTTACAATTGCATCGGGCAAGCAGGCCTATACCAACCAGCAGTCAAGATGGTAAAGAATATCTGCAGCATGCAGATACCTTACTCAGGGGTTGTTTTTGTGTTGATACACTACACTCCATAAGTTGTTTTTTTTTTTGTAAATTTTATCCATCCATCCAGCTGACTTTTTTCCGCATATTGCTTCAAAAAAGGTTTGTACTTTGATCAAACACTCCATCGTGTTTTTCTGATCGCACAGTATACCCTGTCATTTATTACTTCATTTTTTGAAGAAATCTTTTCCCAAAGTAGGAATTTTTATGAGAATAATATGATCTTATGGTATTATTAGATCTGGCCAAAAGTGGTCTAGAAAGTGCATGGTGCATGGATTGATGGATACGATTCACAGAACAAAGACAAAATCATTACCATTACGAAAAATAAGAGTCTGTTATTTTTTCCTTGCAGTGTATCTTAGCAAAAACCATTTGATCCCCCACCGTGTTATTGGTGCCATCTTGGACGTCATCTTAAATATTTTACACGCTGAAAAACAACAATAACATGCTAGTCAAATTTTCCAGATGCAACTGAAAACTATCAGAAAATAATTACTAACTGCGAATTTGATTTCAAGTTGAATTTTGCTTTAAACAGCGGCCATCTTGGACACCATCTTTAATATTTCAACATTGTGAATCAAACCTGTAAATTTTTCATTTTAATCGTTTGTATTTTAAGGCCTCTAAACATCGATAAAAAGTCAATATTGAAATGCTTTATATCGAGTTTTTTAGTCAAATAGGTCTTAGGAACCTAACTGATGGCCATCTTTGACACCATCTTTAAATTTCAAACTTCTGAATCAAAACCATGTTCTTATTTGATCGTTTGTATCATTCAGCCTCTAAACATCTATAAAAAGCCAACATTAAAGTGTTTTTATCGAGTATGTCAGTCATATAGGTCTTAGAAGCCTATCTGACGGCCATCTTGGACGCCATCTTTAATATTTCAACCTTTTGAATCAAAATATTGTTCCATTTAATTGGTTGTAACATTTAGCCTCTGAAACATCCATGAAAAGTCAAAAATAAAATGATTTTGATCGAGTATGTTGGTCATATAGGTCTTAGGAGCCTACTGACGGCCATCTTGGACGCCATCTTGAATATTTCAAAACGCTCAATGATGCCAGAGTGGCATCAGTTTGATTCATCAATTACAATGCCTCAACAACAAGAATCAACAAAGAAAAAAACTTTAAAAATCAAGTTCCAGGTCATTCTGGTTTTCTACCGGACTATACGGCAAATGTTCTCAAATATTGAACACTTTTCTTTATATGTTCTTGAATAAAATGCTGCTTTTCAGGGCTTGAATTCACAAAATGCTTATCAGAATAGCAAACAGGGAAGACCCTGAAGAGACTGCTTCTTTAGAACCAGTCTGATCTTGGTCTGTGCTGTTTGTTTTGGCCCTTTTCGCATTTTCTAGTGTTCAAAATTTTAGAACATTTGCCTTGATTTTAATGCTGTATGATCAGTACTGCACTGGCCATTCATAGTACACAATAAGGAATGCTCAAGATTCACTGTGTTGTGTCTTTGAGCAAGACACTTTACTTGAGCAAGACACTTTATCTGCTGCTTAGTACTGGTTTAACCCAGGAAGACACTGAATTGTCGTGACATGCCTGAAAAATTGTTGACTGGGACATAAAGCATTAACACAAACAAACATACGTTGAATGGTTGAATTTATTGTCCACCATCTTGCTCGAGTCATAGCAAGTTTTCACAAAATTTGTTTCTGGTATTAGATAATGTTTTTAAATGTCATCACTGTGAAAGCTAAATATCAACAGTATGTGTATGTGATTTATTTCAGCTCAACCTAACAAAAAGCCTGGAACCGGTGGATTTTCTTCTTTTACTCGTAAAATGTATTCTTCTTCTAGACCAAAAAGTCTGTCTGTGTCTGGCAGACACAAAATGTTTAAATCCTCGAGTGAACCTATGAACCTGCAGACAGAAATTTCACCAGGTAGCTTGGTGTTGTTCAGTGTTTAGCATGTCAATCTGAGTTTTGTGTTTGGTTGCATCAGTCATTGTATTTGCTGAACTTTATTGTATTTAAATAGAGGATCTTACATGAGTGTTCATGTTTTATTGAATTTATTAAATGAGTTGGGGAAAAGAGATAAAATGCAAGGCTTGCTGAGCATTTTATCTCTTTTTCACAATGATATCATGTGACATTAAGATTACTTTGAAATCACATTTCTGCTGTAAAAACGTTATAATTTTGTCATTATGTACGTAACCTTGTTATGGACGTCATAGCGTTTCCCCAAAATCTGTAAACCACTAGTCGTTTATCGATTTTATTGCATGGTATTTTATCACTCCCAGACACGATGTCATATGATAATTTATTGTATTTAATAGTATTTATTTTCTATCCCATCATAGGTTTAGATTTGCTCCCCCTCCCAATAAGGTTTTGACAGACAGAAACATTTAACATTATTAAAAAATGCTCCAGCACACATGACCAAGAGGTTATAAAACTTTATTCATGCACATCTCAACTTAGCATATAATTTCAATTGCTTATGTAAGGTAAAATGGTGTTAAATGAAGATTTTATTGCTTCAAAACTCTCAGATGCTGTATTCATCCTGCTAATAAATGTTGAAATGCCAACAATGGTTGAGTTGAGCATGAAAAAAGTGTTATCACCCCTGGGATTGATTTTGGCACTTAACACATATTGTTTGAAATCATTATTTAAACATGTATGCACAGCTACCTAGTGGCGCTAGAGGCATAATATTTGGCTTTTAGTTAAGAGTGCGTACCCCAAAAATATTTTCCTTATTTCTCAACAAAAAAATATGTTGTGGGTACTCAAAAGAACCATCTCAATGAGACGGTTCTTTTGAGGACCCAAAATATATACAAAAAAGTATGGGCAAGGAAATATTTACAATTTTACCCTGGCATTTTTTGTTTATCTAAACCTGTTGTCTTAGCCCCCATCTGCTTCCATACTTTGCTGCTTGCCGATGTGATAAGTGCCAAAATCATGTGTGCTGGTCCAATATATTATTGATTAGTAGTTGCCAACTTATTTATTAACGCGTCGGTAACGTGCCTGGCAACAGATGCTTTTCTGACTGCAGATCCAGGGGTCGCGAGTTCGATCCCGGCCCGGTCCCATACTTTCGTGTAGATTGATCATGAAATAATTTCTACGGTCATTTTCCTCCCTTCCGCTGAATCATTCAAGAAGGGTTGTTGTCATTTACAAGCCAAAGTATGTGCACAAAGTACTGGTTAACTGCTTGTTCAAGCTTGCCCAGGGAAAAGTGTGGTTAGGTGAAAGGACCGTCCCGCCATGACCATAGCTGTTGACTTTGCTTGGGACGTAAAGCAACAAAACAAATAAACCAACTTATTAATTATACTCTCCAGCTAGAATCCTCAGCATTAGTGTGTTGGGAAATTGTGTCCTAATCGATTCAATAATGGATTGCTTCCAAGAACCATTGTCAATTTTTAACTCCTCAATTTGATTTCAATTTCCCCCTTAGTTTTCACATAAGAAATGGAATATTTATAAAAACACAAAAACTTCTACAGTTTCTCTTAAATCCTGCTTGTGTTCATTCTATCATTGATATGGTAGTTAACTTAAATGGGTAAAGAGATCAAATTTCAAATTATTTTTATTTATTTCTTTCCCAACTAGTTTCGGTTTAACAACCTTTCTCAAGGAACATATGTAAACAATGGAGTTTAATGACATCAGCGTATAATGACGTTATGGTAAAAACGTCAAAAGTTAGCAATGACTTTGGTGTAAAAAATATGATAGTTCTACAGTAATAAGCATGCTTTAGGGAAAAACAGGATCTTTGAGGATACAAAATTACAAACATGCAATTTAAAAGCTACATAAAAACAAAGCCTATAATAACTGTTTGGCAGTAAAACATGTCATGATTTAACTTAATAATTGCTGGGTATTTCTTACTACAACTTTGTTGTAGATGTTATGGATCCAGTTGAGGCCCAATATTTTTATTGGTGCTGATCAGGCCAAGAGGTCTCAACTCTTTGCTTTCAGAGTGGACTTTAAAAATTTGAATGGAGCTGAAACATACTACCCAACAACCCTTAAATTCGAAATAGATTCGTCCAATTGATAATGATGGGAAAATCCATTAGGCTTAAATGGGTACGGTAAATGTTCTAAAATTTCGAACACTCTAAAATTACGAACACCTAAAATTATCACCGAAAATAATTTTTAAAACATCCTAAAAAATCGAACACTGACCTTTTTCGGAAAAGTGAATTTCTAAAATTACGAACACACGTTATTTTCGGCGAAAATCGATGTCCGTTTATCTGTTTGTCCCATCTGTGTTCGGTATACTTCTACCGTACAGCACGTGAGCGGTAGCGACATTTGGAAGGTTCCATTCTACTTAGATGGGTAATCTGGCACGTGACGTTCTATTTCGCATGCCAGCGCGCGACGTTTTACATAATTCAAGGTCACCAGCATTGACGAACTTGATGCACGGACAAGTTCCTGCAACGATTCTGAAACTGCTTTGACTAACCCTATTGAGTATATGTATCCGCCCAAATGGCTGGGGTCATTATTTATGACTAGAGGTCGCGATTCAGCTATTTGTACGTGAAATATGCACGTTGACACGCGCATAGTGTGCTGTGACACGTACTCGTTTTTTTTCTAAAGAGAGAGAGTTGCGGAAAATGAGACGATCACTTAGGAGAATGCAATAAGTTGATGTATTGTGATTGCGGTGGACGATTGGAACACAAGGGGTCATTCGGTTTCGTGCAAAATGCAGAGAAAATCGTGCAAGTCGCATGTTTTTTTCTCACCGAGACATCCAATGCGGAAAATGAAGCCGCCATACAGTATATTTAATATATACCGACATGCCTGCAAGAACTCGCACGTGGTCATCATCTCATTTTTATTCACGGTACATTACCGTTAACTTAAGGCTTAAATATCTGTGATTCTCAGGTTATCCGACGGACACGCCCTCCCCTCCCCTCCCTTTTAAGCATTTTAAAGGATTTCCCAGTTCAGCAATATGTCCAAGCCACGTGCGACACGGAGGGCACTTCTATCATTCTAATTCTATGCGCGTGCTCTTTTCTTGAACACAGCTTGGACCCGAGCATGAAATCAACTTGCGCGGAGCCCCATATGAGCTTGTAAAGACCCTGCTGGTACTTATGACAGATGTGATCAGCGAAGGCTCAGGAGAGCATGTGTGTTTGCACAATCTTGTCAGGGTCTCGCTCACTAACAAAGTTTAAAGTGGATGAAGACTCGCGCCAAATAAGAATTCTAGACAACTTTAAACTGCTTGTCAGCGGTTAATAATCAAATTCCTCAAAATGGAACAGTTTAACAAACTGTTGAGCGTTTGTCCTCATGAAACTGCACATGGAAGATCCTACGAGTGCATTAACGGTATAATGTACGCACAGACGCACATACATGTACCAAGAAATAAATTGATTGTAGCATGATTCTGCATCTTGATGAATTTAATATTTATATATTTAAGCCAGCTATGCGAGCCTGCGCACCCACGGAAAATCGCCAGCGCCTTAACTGTCCACAAACACATAGAAGAAATGCATGCCCCGTGGCTGTGAATTTAATTGAGATGATGGGGACATCTCGGAATTCGCTTTGTTCACCACACGTCTGTAGATGTATGTACCCCGACTTTGTTACATGCGAAGATCAGTCTGCGCACCGCACAGTCTTATCAGCACCTTTGTTTCTAGAACAAAACATTAAACATTTTGTCGGGCCAGATCTGGGCCCAACTGTCTGTTAAATTCGTTTGTCACAGCCTCTTTGGGAGGGGGGGGGGGGGGGGGGGCTGGGTCCGGTACTGCTAATAGTATCAGCAGCAGACAAAGGGACAGGGTAATGGTTCACGGACATGGTTTTGAGATCAAAGAAGCCGACTATCAGACCACGTGTTGTTGTTGTTTTAAGACTCGGGTAGCACGCGGTGGGAATTGGCGCACGAAAACGGACTTAGCACACCAAACATAATTGCCTAGCTGTGTCTCCTTTTCATGGGTTTGCATGAAAAAAAAAACAATTTCAATGAACTCGAGCATGAAACGGCGCTCTGCTTGCATGAAAAACTAGATTTGTGGTACTTGTCTAAATTTTTCCTTTTCTTTGATATATGAAAGTACCCAGCGTATCGTACGCACGGCTCGAAGCCAATATATCATAAATTGAGCCGCGACACAGTGTGGCATTCTGACGAGTGTAGACTCAGACGAGCCTGTGCAGCCTCCTTTTAAGCTTACAAACTCCAAACGATGTTCAGTCAGTAGCTTAACACTCATAGAATATTCAAGCGACTAGCAAAGGCTTTGATCAGACTGTGCATATGCGCAGGCTGATCTGAGGCTTTGCTGATTGTTGGAAATCTCATGTCACGGCTCAATTATATTCTTTCGAGGCATCGGACGCAAAGTCGGACATTAATTCTTGCTCGGACCCAGTATGTTTATTGCGTCCGAGATTCTTGCCCCTGATTTGGTTTGGCAAGATCTCGAAACTATTTTCAAACTTTGAAAGCAGGAGAGAGAGAGAGAGAGAGAGAGAGAGAGAGAGAGAGAGAGAGAGAGAGAGAGAGAGAGAGAGAGAGAGAGAGACTAGCGCCTGCATACAAATCTCTTGTAATCTCGTAGCTGAAAATGATACTTGGAGATGCTTCTCGTGCGCATCGGCTTTTGCACGACACAGTCGGATATTCGACAGAATTGATGCTTTGCAAGCTTTCTATCGCATGCCCAAATGTTTAAATTGCCTGAATTCCATTCGGGTCTGATCTGGATCCGAACTCTGACAACGTTTTTTTTTCTTTTTTGAGGGAGAGAGTATCCAAATATCACGAAAAGCGGGCCATCATCGGCCCGTCAGCGAAACGCCTTCAATGGCGTTTCGCTGGCGTGCCGATGATGGCCCAACGTTGAATGCTGGCTTGGTTGTTCTGAGAATTTCAGGGGATTCGATCTAGTATTGCTAAGGGGTCCGGACCCCCTGTCCCCTCCCCCTGGATCTGCGTATTGGACCGGACAATGTATACACTTATTGAGATATACTGAAAATCCATTTTATCGTGCGCATCGGCTTTTGTACGACACTTTGCATACTTTCTATCGCATGCACAAATTTTTAAATTGACGAAACATTCTTCCTGAATTCCATTCGGGTCTGATCTGGATCCAAACCGTTTTTGCAAATGTGAATAAAGAGAGAGAGACTGGTACATGCACATCATTTCGGGAAAATCAAAGTGCATCGACAGATCGACAAATAGAGAGAGAGAGAGAGAGAGAGAGAGAGAGAGAGAGAGAGAGAGAGAGAGAGAGAGAGAGAGAGAGAGAGAGATGTGTTCTTTTTGAATTTCGTCATTTTTTTAAACGGAGAACTCGTCTACGTATTTCAAAGTTTCGTGTTTATCTTTGCAAAAGATTCTGATCGACGAGATGTCCTTGAGTGACCTTATTACATTATAAACGGCATTTGCGCAGATGGAGAGCAAGCGAAAGCGTTTTGGTTTTCTGAAGGAAGAATGAAAGTGTAGCGATTCATTGGTAGTCCGAGGTTTTACGTCTTGTAAGTAAATTGAGTGACATAACATGCACGTGCCTGGCTCTCGACTTGGCAATTACCGCACGTGCTGGACATTTTACTGACTCAGTCCGCGGTTGAAAAGAAAAATGAGTAGATTGCGCAGAATCATATCGCTGTGTTTTCAACACGTAACCGTCGTTTCTACCACATTTTTACATGCATATATACCGTTTTTGCTCATGCTACAGACCACATTCTAAAATTACGAACACAAGCACTTTTTTCTGAAACGTAATTTCTAAAATTACGAACAGCGGAAAAAATAATTATTTTTTAGTGTTCGAAATTTTAGAACATTTACCGTATACTATGGAATACTAAGCAAATTATGGATTTATTCTACAAGTATTTGAGCTGGGACAAAGGTAGTGGAAATACCATGCCTGACTTGTCCGACCTGATCGCATTTCATTCAGTACAAGTTAGACATTTCTATTTACATTTTCATTTACTAATTGAAGCAAGTTCTTTATAGTACCTGATGATATAATTGAGCCGCGACATGTGATTTTCAACTATATGGTATTTAGACAAGTGTAGGTTTAGACCAACCTCTGCAGCCTCCTTTTAAGCTTAGAAACTCCAAATGATGTTCAGTCAGTAGCTTAAAACTCAAAGAATATTCAAGCGACTAGCAAAGGCTCCGATCAGACTGCGCGTATGCGCAGGCTGATCTGAGGCTTTGTTGGTCGCACATGCCACATTATTGGAAATCTCATGCCGCGGCTCATATGTAAAAAGTTAGAGTGTAATGACAAGCCGTGTAGACTTTGATGATCAGATCAGGCTGCTCCCTCAAGAAAAGTCTGACCTGGGTTAACCCTGTTTGTTCAGGGCTATCTGTCAATTAATAAAGTTAATTGCAGTAAATGGGTTATTTTATTTAGGTTATAATATTTCAGCTGCAAGCCCGACGCCAGGAATTGTACCGCAACATTAGCGTGGTTCATTGGCGATCTGTCAATTAATTAAGGTAAATGTGGTAAATGGGTTATTTTATTGAGGTTTTAATATTTCAGCTGCAAGCCCGACTCCAGGAATCGTACCGCAACATAAGCGTGGTTCATCTGCCAGTATGTCACAGGTGGAAGATACTATGTTTAGATCAGTGCCTTCTAGTGGCAGTCTGATCAAGGTGGAGACACAGAGTTTACGGTCAGCAGTGTCTACACCAGATGATGCCTCCATGGCGAGCAGCCCAACTAAGTTTAATACCTTACCAAGTAGGCCAAAGCAGAAGGCAAAGAAACGGACAGAACTGGTAAGATTTTGTGATTTGTATCCATTTTAACACACCTTTGCATTTTGGATACCAATACTCACTTAGCAGAGCCGCATAGTGCAGTCGGTATTGATCATGAAATAATTTCTACGGCCATTCTCCTCCCTTCCACTGATTCAAGAAGGGTTGTTGTCAGTTACAAGCGAAAGTATGTGCTTTAGTTAACTGCTGGTGAACTGACCATCCTGACATGAATATAGCTGTTGACTGGGACATTAAGAATCAAACCAACCCACCAACATAGTACAAGTCCTTCTACTTTGTTACCATTAGCATAACTATTACCATCTATGTCTTTGATAAGCATTGTTAATCAAATGAGGATGGTCACTCATATAACAAATAAACTCAAAACTCCAATAGCTAGTTTTTTTAATTCATTTTCTCATGACTAAAGAACACACTTTCAAATGAAACATGGCAAAGTGGAGATCTATCTTAGTTTTAGCATGTTTTAGCATTTAGGGTATGCAAACTTCTGTGATAACTTGAAATTTAATGTTTTCACACTGTGAGACACCTCATTGCAAGGTGCTTGACACCAAGCACCAAATCCAAGAAAGGAGGGCTCTCCCACTCCCAGTCCACAGTAAAAATTCAGAGAATAACATGCACTCTACTCCAGTCTGCAAGTATTTGCAAAGTAAGAAAAAGGGCAAAGATCAGGAATCGATACAATCAAGCACCACTTCTGACCCAGGATACCAATGAGAAAGTGACAACTTCACAATTAGACATCACAAACGAGAGCCAAGAGGTCAGCCCTTTCCCAGCAGGTGACCACAAGGCATCAATTAACAGAAGCCCACAAAAGCATAACAAAAACAAGACAGAAATAACATAAATGATCCACAAAAGAAGTACCGCCTTGGAACGGTCAGTAAAAATATTTTACCGGAGGGCTTAAACTGGTTTCTCGGTGTGCCAACCTCACCCTTAGTTCAGATGTGGATCAAGACACAAACATAAGTAAAACAAATGATCCACAAAAAAAGTACCGCCTTGGAACGGTCAATAAAAATATTTTACTGGAGGGCTTAAACTGGTTTCACGGCCCGCCAACTTCACCCTTAGTTCAGATGTGGATCAAGACACGTAGATGTTTGGTTTGCATGAAAGAGCCCTAGATTCCAGGCGCAAAGTTAACAGAACTTACCAAATTGATAGATCAGCAAGACGACATTCCATTGTTCACAGAATTCCACCAGGCACTTGAGCGATGAAAGTTGGCACATTCTGCACTGTTTGCCATTATAAAGTCGTATACAGCTACCAAAATGATTAGGAAGTTTTGACCAGCAACCCCTTACAATAAATAATAGACTATACCATTATTATAAAAAATAGAAGATGGAATGCTCTAGTCGGTATAAACATGTTAATTGCTTGTTTGTTTGATTTGATTCTTTACGTCCCATCAACAATCTTTCAGTTAAACAGGGACAGGTCTTCATGGGTTGAACCAGTACTAAGGTAGAATAAATGTGTCTTTCTCAAGGACCACAACGCAGTGATGCCAGTGAGGCTTGAACCGGCGACCCCTCGGTCTCAAGTCAAGCACTCTACCACTAAGCCACTGCATGTTAATGTGTGTAAAATAGATAAAATGAGCTGTGACATGAGAGACCAGCCTGTGCATATGCGCAGTCTGTTCAGAGCCTTTTCTAGTCACTTGAATATTCTATGTCAGTTAAGCTACTGACCTGACATCATTTTGAGTTTCTAAGCTTAACAGGAGGCTGCACAGGCTCGCCTGAGTCTACACTTGTCAAAATACCACATTGTTGGAAATCTTATGGTCGCAGATAAAATACGGTTTGTTTACTATTCACTGCAGGATAAGGAGTATGAAGCAAAGATTGCAAGTATGAAATGTCACCTCAATGACAAAGAGTCCATGTGTAGATACTGCTCTAGTAAGCTGGATATTCATATAGGTAAGTCAAAGATTGCAAGTATGAAAGGTCACCTCAATGCCAAAGAGTCCACGTGTAGATACTGCTCTAGTAAGCTGGATATTCATATGGATAAGTCAAAGATTGCAAGTATGAAAGGTCACCTCAATGCCAAAGAGTCCACGTGTAGATACTGCTCTAGTAAGCTGGATATTCATATGGATAAGTCAAAGATTGCAAGTATGAAAGGTCACCTCAATGCCAAAGAGTCCACGTGTAGATACTGCTCTAGTAAGCTGGATATTCATATGGATAAGTCAAAGATTGCAAGTATGAAATGTCACCTCAATGCCAAAGAGTCCATGTGTAGATATTGCTCAAGTAAACTGGATATTCATATAGGTAAGTCAAAGATTGCAAGTATGAAATGTCACCTCAATGACAAAGAGTCCATGTGTAGATACTGCTCTAGTAAGCTGAATATTCATATAGGTAAGTCAAAGATTGCAAGTATGAAATGTCACCTCAATGACAAAGAGTCCATGTGTAGATACTGCTCTAGTAAGCTGAATATTCATATAGGTAAGTCAAAGATTGCAAGTATGAAATGTCACCTCAATGACAAAGAGTCCATGTGTAGATACTGCTCTAGTAAGCTGAATATTCATATAGGTAAGTCAAAGATTGCAAGTATGAAATGTCATCTCAATGACAAAGAGTCCGTGCGTAGATACTGCTCTAGTAAGCTGAATATTCATATAGGTAAGTCAAAGATTGCAAGTATGAAATGTCACCTCAATGACAAAAGGTCCATGTGTAGATACTGCTCTAGTAAGCTGGATATTCATATAGGTAAGTCAGATATTGGAAGATTTGATAAACTGTTCATTATACAGATTAAGTGCATAAAATCCTATTCCAAATATAATTTTCGATTGCAAAACAGACATTTACATGGATTTATTATGCACAAAATTATCCATACACTGTCTGATGATGTCCTAAAATGGTAAAGTTTGTTTCACTGGGTCAAAAATTTCATAATAAAATGTATTTTTGTCACTGAAGATTGTTAACTTAGCCACCTTATGTGGCATTTCATCTGGGTTTTCACTGTTTGTCAATGTACTGGTTTCCAGAATGAAAAGGTAACATGACCTGCCTAAGGTGAATAATTTTTTACATTACCATCAATATGTTTTCCCTTTCTATACTGGGTACACCCACATACAGTATGCATGCCACAAATTTTGTCAAGCTGAAGTAAATCTTTAGGTGTAATTCTGACCATTTCTAACCTGTGACCCCTCAAAATATATAATGGATCATCCAAACTGTTATGTAGCCAATTAAATGGATGATTTCATTAGCCAAGAATGGAAAAAAAAACTCAGGGAAACCTTTACGGTTGCATCCTGAGAAAAAACTGTTTTTGTTGCATGCAACAGCAAAGACACTGACCAGCTTGCACAGTCTGATCAGTGTCTGTTATTTGCTCTCTACTTAACTTGCTACATGAAGATATCTTTTTTCTGGCTAGTCTCTGTAGCTGAGTAGGCTGGTTTGAGCCTTATCTGGTACCAAACCCCGAAAAATAGGTTTTGTTGGGACAGCGATCATTTATATTTGAACATGAGAAAAAGAAAGTATAATAGATAACTTAGGAGCCAGCCCAGTATTTAAAGTATGCCACAAAATATTAATTAGTTTATTTCATTGTCTATTTCAGTATATTAACTGAGATGTCATATTGTAAAGCTGGACTGGTCTCTGGTGATCATAACATAGACATTTAACCCTTAAAGCTCCAATCGCAACAAAAGTCATCTGCTTTTCTTGTCTGCTGAAATGTTTAAGAAGCCTCTATGACAAACAGTGTGGACCCAGATCAGACTGCTCCTTTAGGAGCAGTCTGATCTGGGTCCAACCTGTTTGCTTCTATACTTAAATTTGTCAGTAATGTTAGGCAATTATTCTCAGCAGACGTCTTCAGCAGACGTCATTTTTCAGATGCATTTTATCTTGGCGCTTTAAGGGTTAAGAATAATTACAATTGCTAAAGTACTCTGATTGAATAATAAGATGTTGTTTGATTTTACAGCGAGATTACAAGCAGAATTGCTGCATCAGCGACTTGAGAATGAGGATGAGATTTTGATAGCTATCGCTGGCATTAAACAGGTAGAAATAGATGCAGTTAAACCAGTGTAAAGCGGCCACTCAAAAATATACAAACCAGAGATATTTATGACAAATGGTAGCTTTATGAAGGTCAAAAGTATTGCAGAATGCTCCCCTTGGAGCATTCTGCAATACTTTTGACCTGCATTAAGTTATAATTAGTCTTGAAACCAATTTTCGGTCTTTCTGAGAGTGGTCGTTTTACACAGGTTTTACTGTACATACCACATTCAACCTAATAAGCATACATTCTCCTATAAATGCACAATGAGTACTTTATGGGTTGTTAAAGTGTGGCTCCGGTTTTGGATTCTGATGAAGCCAGCTGATCTGGATGTACACTGTTTCAAAAAAGGTTATATAATTTTGAAAAAACTTACATATTTATAGCTATTTAATAAAAGGGTTATTGCACTGATATTGGTGAATATTGTCCCTTTAGGCTACTTGTTGGAATATCTACAGACGTGAGCTTGAGGACCTATAATATTTTACAGACCAACTATATTTAACTTAAACTACGGATGACTCAAAGCTATAATTCTTGTTTCTGTGAACTTCCATTTAAAGAGAAGTGACTATATTAGCAAGCAGGTAGAATAGGGTCATGGTAGATAGCATATGTTCAGCCCCGTTTAGCTCACCTGAGTCATAGGCTCAAGGAGAGCTATTGTGATTGTTCGATGTCTGTCATGTGTTTTGCATTGTCGATCATCAATAATTGCTTTAAAGCCTCCTAAACTATTGACTGGATTTTGACACGATGGCTTAGTCTGCTGTCCGTTCTGAGGCGGTGGTTCTGTTGTTGTTGTTAACTTTTTGTTTATTGTGATTCCCATTGTGGGAGTCTGTAATTGTTCTATGTTTTGTTGTACGTTAGTTTATGTCTATTCTAGTTTTGCAATCATCTTGATGGGGAAGAGAGAGCTGGTTGCTTTGCTTGGTTTTTCTTACTGGTGTCTCATGATGGTTGTGCGATGCCATGGGTTTGTCTGCAGTTTGTGATTGTGGTATTTGCTGATCATACTCACTTACTATTTTTGGCAGATATGATCCTTATATGATCATATTCGATAATTGTTCAAATATTTCCAGTCAATTACATTATCTAGGTTAACTGGGCTAAAAATAGAATTTGAAATGAAAACTTATAAAAATCTTCTTGCCTGAAACCACAAGGCCTTAAGCCTTGATATTTGGTATGTGGCATTAGCTAGTGGTCCTCTTTAAAATGTGTTCAAATTATGGAGATCATCAGGAGTGTGGCAAGTTTTTAACCCTATATAAGAAGCTTTAAACAAAACTCAGGTGAGCAATCAATGGCGACTTGGCCCTCTGTTTTCAGGTTGTAAAGCCATATCTTTCATAGTGAAGAGGGGTATCCAGCTTGATTTTTTTTCTCCCAGAAAACATATTATATATGTTGTGGATCCTCATTCAGACCTTTAGTTCAGAGCGTGATTAAAATTCATTTTTCTACTTTCTCAACAACAACATATACTCATCTACAAAAGAAACCAATCAGTCACTTTTTAGGGTAATTATGGTAAAATAATTAAGAAATCAAAATATATTTTATACAATATTCTTTAACAATCAATTATGCATCAAATTATTGAATAAGGTAAAAGTTTTACTTAAACTGGTTCATATTGTGCGCCTTTGTATAGACAAGGGGTCATTTATAAAAATGGCAAGTTTCAGACTATTGGTTTTCACTCGAGTTCTAGTCTTAATCAGTTCACTTCGTCCAATAACCGGTATGTCCCTCTCCGACGAGGCAATCAAGTGTATGCAGAAGCCAAAACAAACCGCGTAAATTAAATTTAGTAAGCCCAGATCTCAATACGATAGAGCAGTTGTTGGACGAGCACTGGTGATGCATCCAAGATCTTTCAGTGCAACCTCGGAATCTTCGACAGCTTCAGGTTGTTCTCCATTAAGAGTGGGCGTGGATTCCCAAGAATGCTGTGCGGCGTCTCATACTTTTGATTCGACCTTGTTATGAGGCAGTTGTTGCTGCAGGAGAGGGTCATGTCTGTTTTTGGACGAACTTAACTCAAGTTAACTGATTTAGACGAGAACGAGATATTCATTCTCAGAACCGATTGCTTCGGAATATGGTATAAATATATTTTCATTTCTTAATTCTGGTTTCCATAATTGCCCTGAAAAGTGACTGATGGGTTTCTATGGTAGTTGAGTATACATGTATAAAGTGGGTGGTTGTGGGTACTCTAAGGAACCTTCTCATTGAGACAGTTCTTTTAAGCACCCATAACAATTGTTAAAACCAATGACTAAGAAAATATTCACACTCAACATTTATGTTTATCTGTACCTCATTTGAGACACTTCCATTGAGCACCACAACTAAAGTTTATATGGATCATGGTGAAAATATTGATAGATTTTGGTTGGAAAAGCATCTAAACAAGGACTACAAAAAAATCTGTCTTGAGCGGCCTCTCAAAAATAGACAAAACAAAGGTCTTAAAGACAGATGGTAGCTTAATGCAGGTCAAAAGTATTGCAGAATGCTCTCTTTGAGCATTCTGCAATACTTTTGACCTCAATGCTCTCTTGGAGCATTCTGCAATACTTTTGACCTCAATTAAGTGATAAAGAGAGCATTCTGCAATACTTTTGATCTGCATTAAGCCATAATCTGTCTTGAAAAAACAATTTTTGGTCTTTATTTTGATTGACTGCTTAAGGCAGGTTTTACTGTTCTATTTCCTGCAGGTTCGAGATGTATTGAAAGGAACGTTGAAATTTTCACAAACTTTAGCTGACGAGGACGGTTCAAGTAACATCAGCATTGATGACAACCATTACGATATGGAAGATGAGAAAATGTCTCCGGATTCAGAAATATCGCCTGAAAACGTGGTGAGAGGAAAAGATGCGGAGAAGAAGAGAATGTTCTACATGAGCAGTGAAGAAAACTCGGAGGCAATGGAGTCTCCGAGCGAGGCTAACATACCAACAGGGACTTTAAATACATTTAAATTACCAGCATCAAGGGATTATGAATTGAGGGATTACAAAAGTGATAACTCATCGAGTGCTAGTCAGAGTAGAGAAGAAAAAGTACATTCCGGTGGACCAAATGTGGTCGAGTCAGAACTGTCCAAGTCATGGAGCCCCGACAGTGAAAGGACTACTAGTAGTTTAGAGTCTGATTTTGAGGAAAGTCCTAATCCATTATATAGGATTAGGCATGGCTCCTATAATTTATGATTTCTTGTTTGTTTTTGCGAGAAAATAGGGCTAGATAGCTCCTACAAGTACCTCTAGATATTTTGTCAAAATAGCATTGCTCCACATAAGCAAAACTTGTAGCTTTTAATTTTAGGACTGGGTGCTTCAAACCTATGGGGTCACTAGTTATTGACTTGTTAAAGTTTAAACCATTAATATACAGTAAAACCTGTCTTAAGCAGCCACTCATGAAAGACCTGAAATTGGCTTTCTAGACTGATTATTGCTTAATGCAGGTCAAAAGTATTGCAGAATGCTCCAAGAGGAGCATTCTGCAATACCTTTGACCTTCATTAAGCTACCATTTGTCGTTAAGACCTTTGTTTTGTCTATTTTTGAGTAAATTTGATTGAAAATATGGGCAGATTTTGTGCTGGGAATGTCACTCACATATCTCTTTAATTTGTATGGATTGCATATTGGGGTCATAATTTTGAATAACAAGTGAATATGACCAGAATGTACCAGTATTCCAGATCACAGACCTACCCACGGCACCATGAGGCATAGGGCAAGTTAAGCAAAACTTTTTAGCGTAAAATTGTAATTATTTCTTACCCATCAGTTTAAACATGTGTTTTTGGGTGCTTAAAAGAACCGTCTCATTGAGACTGTTCTTTTGAGTACCCACAACATATGTTTTGGTTGAGAAAAAGGAAAAATAATTTTCTGTTACACACTCTTATCTGGGGCCCTGATGAGGAAGAAAAACAGAACTCACAACAGCAAGAATACAATTGAATCACGACTTGATTTCCAACAATGTGGCATTTTCACTTGTGTAGACTTAGACGAGCCTGTGCAGCCTCCTTTTAAGCTAGGAAACTCCAAATGATGTTGAGTCAGTAGCTTAACACTCATAGAATGTTCAGGCGACTAGCAAATGCTCTGATCAGACTGCGCATATGCGCAGGCTGGTTTGAGCCTTCGCTGGTCGCACATTGTTGGAAATCTCATGTTGCGGCTCAATTATAAAGTAAGGCAACCCAGCGAAATGATTTCAAAACTAGAAAGGACATAAAGAACTAAATCACAAAACCAGAACCAAACACAAAAAAAACATGGTGGGGTGGGGGGACTTTAATATATTTTATTGTTATATACCTTATGAGTGTTTACTATAGAAAATCGATGTGTTTCAATTGCTAACAGTTGTACTTTTTATCTAAATTTAACATGTAGCAATGAGACAAATCACTGGCTGTGGGCTTCATTCCCATTAATACATGGCAGCAGAGGGCTTCATTGCCATTGAAGCCCGCTCAAGGACTTCGTCTGCAAGCTAAGATATATCGTCGCTAATGTTTTATGGAGACATGACCAAACTATTTCAATTACCATAAAATGCGCTCTTTTAGCATTCCGGACAGGCAATCGATCACAAATCGCTAAAACAGTGTTTACGTTTGCCATTTGTCGCCAGTCGGGGGACGAACGACATTCATCAACTCTGTTTCTAATGATCAAAGATCTACGGTCTTCGATAGTATTAAAGTTTTTGATTGCCGCCTATCTTAAGTGTTTATTGAATACAGGCCTACTGAATACGTAGCCAAAACAATCCAAAACATGGGCCACCAGGAATAATTTACATTTTTTAATGTTTCCCTTGAAAAAATAATTTTGTTTCCACACCGGATAGGCGGCAATCGAAAACATTCTTAACAATCGACGAACGCGGATCAGAAATCGCTACAACCAGTGTTTTTGATTGCCATTTACAGCCAGTCTAACTATTTTTGGTCTACGTTCGCTGATAATATTGATGTTTTTGATTGCTGCCTATCCAGTGTGATTTCGTTGTAAGCTTCCTGATATTACGGTGGACGTTTCTGCATACAATTGAATAAAATTTCGCTTGAAAGGAAGGTATATAACAATGATGATATAACATTCTTTTCCTTATATTAACGTTTGCCAAGCCCTCGTGTGATAATGTGTTGCAGCCCTCACCACTTTGCGGTTCGGGCTGCAACACATTATCACACGAGAGCGTGGCAAACGTTAATGTACGGAAAAAAATGTTTTATCCTCTTATTGAATACTGGTCTTGCCGCAGTTTAATGGAGATTTGTCATGAAATTATTTCAGTAGCAAATTCAATGGATATAAATGCAAAAGTAGAATAAATTTTGAAATTTGGCTAGATCATATTCCCCACCTACTTCCCCGATGACTTGTGTTCTTTCAACTGCTATTTATATGAAGAGATATTTAATTTATTTTCTATGTTGTCATATAACTCACTTCCTCAGCTCATAATATGTTCTTCCATCACTCGACATAAAATTTTGTTCATACACTGTATTCGCAATGAAAAATGGGTTCAAACTCCAGAAGATTTAACAGTTTTGTTAGTTTCGTGATTTTTTTTTATGTCCAGTCTTTTGTTTCAAAAATGTTTGTCAGAATAGCTAACAGTGAGGACCAAGAGCAGACTGCTCCTAGGAAGAGTTCAGCTCCTAGGAGCAGTCTGATCTTGGTATGCACTGTTTTCTATGCTTTTTGTCAGATAACTAGTGTGTTCTAATTTTTTGCTATAAAGCTGTGAGAATCACATGAAAATAAATCTTTATGTTTGATTTGATTCTTTTCGTCCCAGTCAACAATTTTTCAGTTATGTCGGGACTGGTCTTCCTGGGTTGAACCAGTACTAAGCAATAACCAATTCATGCCATGCATGAAGTGAAATAATGCCATGCATTAAATTTGATAAACCACTAGTGGTTAACAGATTTTGGGGAAGCGTTATGAAATGAAGCATTTAATGTCACGCATATGGGAAAACCCTAACCTTTTCATGCCAAAAATATGATTTTAAAATAATTTTAATATCATATGATAAATAGAATCTAACACTCCTGCTCTTGTTATTGAATTTATAAAACTCATTGTGAAAAAGATAAAATGCTTGGCAAGCCTCACATTTTATCTCTTTTCCCAATTTTGTTTATTAAATTCAATAAAACATAAGCACTCATGTAAGATCCTTTATTTGTTTTCTACTTGTTTATTATTTAACACTAGTGCACTCAGAGTTTAGGCCATTCAGATTGCAAAAGGGTAAATACACGTCTGCTGAGATTTATAGATAGTACTCTGAAGGACCCTTATCCTGCCAATATTTTTTTGTCCTGAAAATGTTGTCTGCTTTTAACGTCTGCTGCATATACCCAAGTGCACATCAGACTAGATTTTATCATAGAAGCAAACACTATATAGGCTACCTAAGAACATAAGCAGATGACAAAAGTTGTGAAGCAGATGACAAAATTTGTGAAGCAGATAACAAAAGTTGTGACTGTTGGGGGGGGGGGGGGGGGGGGGGGTATAAGGTTATTATGTATTTTAATGTGATAAATTGGTGCATGTTACAAAAGTGCAATATTGTAGTTTAGTTTGTATATATTTGAACTTACCAAATGTGTATATTTCTGTGTCAAAACGTATATTTATGTTGATGTTTCTCTTTATATTTTTATTTGTTGTTGTTATATTTCGAATAATTTAGAGTTGGTAATGACAGTGAGCAGTATTTATCCAAATATATGGACAAAAAACCTAACTGGTAGGTAAGCACCCAGACAAGGCTGCTTCTTGAGAAGGCTGACCAGGTTTGGTCCTCATAAATTTTGGATGCACGATGCTGCAATGCCACCTATTATTTGCAGCAGATGTCAATTTGCAGTAGAGGATAATGTGCAGCAGATTTGTCAATTTGCAGCAGACGATAATTTGCAGCAGATTTGTCAATTTGCAGCAGACAACAATTTGCAGCAGACAATATTTTGCAGCAGACAATAATCTGCTGCAGACAATATTTTGCAGCAGACGATAATTTGCTGCAGAGGATATTTTGCAGCAGACAATAATCTGCTGCAGACAATAATTTGCAGCAGACCACAATTTACAGCAGTCTGTGTATTGAAAAGGATTTTTTTTTCAAAATTAGCCCTTAATGCGCCAGTCGCAACAAAAGTTGTCTGCTTTTCTCGCCTGCAGCAGCCTTTATGGCAAACAATGTGAACCCAGATCAGACTGCTTATTTAGGAGCAGTCTGTTCTGGGTCCACGCTGTTTGCTTTTATAATTAATTTGTCAGTAATGTAAGGCAATTATTTGCAGCAGACAACTTCAACAGACGACATTTTCAGATTCATTTTTTTCTTGGCGCTTTAAGGGTTAAATGAGGCTTGATATTTTTTGTGAATTGTGTGCTAGCACAATTCACAGGAAATATCAAACCTAATTTATCTACAGAATGAAGACGTATGTCACAACTTTGCCGTCTTGTCATTGTTGCATAAAAGGTTAAAGTAGTTAGTTTCTTAGCTGTCTGACCTTGAAATAAGTTTCTTAGCTGTCTGACCTTGAAATAATTTATGAACAAATTCTCATCAAACATAAACAAAGTTGCTCAAATCCATAGCAGATCCAGAGAAGGTTGTTATAATTCATTTGAAATCCTATAGACCACTTGCTACTGTCCTGCCAACCAAGAGTGACAGTGACATAATACTTTGTTTAGAATTGCTTAAGTAAGAAAAGTAAGTAGAGGTGCAAAGATCAGGAATCAATACAATCAAGTACAACACCTGACTCAGGATACCAATGGGAAAGTGACAAATACACAGTTAGACACCACAAACGAGAGCCAAGAGGGCACCCTTTCCCAGCAGGTGACCACAAGGCACATATAAACAGACACGCAAAAAGGCGTAGCAAACAAAAGACAGAAAAAACAGAAAAGATCCACAAAACCCTAACATGTACACTTCATTTGGGCAAACGCTAATCGATAGATCACTTGTGTATTAATCCTATCCTATGGATATCTATAGATTCTAAGTCCCTGGTAGCTTTGTAAACAAAATATGAAGTCACTGTCACTCTTGGCTGGCAGGACAGTAGTACAGCATTTTTCATTTTAACTCTTGGCATGCTGGGTAATTTTATATGACTGTCGTCTGCTGATAGGTTTCAAAATCAATGTTTTCAAAAAATTATTTCTGGAATACCATGTGAGTGTCAAATTGGATGGATTCAGATCAGGCGCTGCATTATGTCGGACCTGACCTTGGTCGAAACTGCTTACAAAGGTTTTCAGCAGCTGACACGAGCAGGTAATGTAGAATTTCAGGAATGCATGAGCCACTTTTTGAGAAATCACATTTGCGCAATATGTAAACAACAAAGACACAGAATTGGCCCCGAGGTTATAAAACTTTTTTCATGCTCAACTCAACTAAGCATGAAATTTCAACTGCTCATAAAAACAAAAATGCTGAAATATAAAGACTTTTCATGCTTTCAAACTCTCAGATGTTGTATTTATCATGCTAATAAATAGTAAAATGCCAACAATTGTTGGCATTTTAACATTTATGAGCTTGATTAACTATATGCTCAGTTGATTTGAGCATGAAAAAAGTTTTATTACCTCGGCGCCCAGTGCCACGTTTTCATCTCGATTTTGAAAACAAACAAATGACACTGTATAATTTATGAGTTTGAATACCATATATTGTTGTCCAACTTAATTCTTGTGACTGTTGTCGTCTGCTGATAACCTTTGCAAACAGTTGAGACCCAGATCAGGACGGATGTTGTGTCTGTACTGATCTGGCCCATGTTTGACACTTTGATAGCGTTCCTGAAAGGTTTTTTTGAAAGTCAATTTTGAAAAAGGTCAGCAGATGACAAAAAAAAGCATGAAAAGTTATTTAGCATGCAATGAGTTATTGGTTTGCTACTACACATGTAGTTTGTGAATATGTTTATTATTTTTTACCTTTAAATTGCTCAACTCTTCATTGCATACAGAAATGTTTTGTTCACAAGATGAGATAAGATACACTTAATGAGTTAGCCAATTTCACTGTAGTCATACTACAGGGACAATTTGCCTTTTGTCGCTTCCTCAGGTGATATAGTAAAATTTTTCTCAAATAAAGGCTGACAAAAATGAGAACTTTTGAATATGTTTGCTTTGAGGCTGCATCCTCTAGTTAACAACCTCTGGGTTGTTTTACCAAAACAATAATAAAATCAGATTTTAAATGTGTGTGTTGTTTTTTTTACAGTTATATTAAAAAATTGTCTATTACGGTTTTGTCATAACTGTACGGTTTTGTCATAGAACAATTATCAACGATGACAAAACGTAATTTGTTATTTAATGCCTAGACATTATAATCAAAGTTTTTATATAATTTTAAAACTAAAAGATACAATGTGAATTTGATAAACAAAAATTGATCGGAATCCAAGCATTTCGCGGCTTTTATCTGTGATTAAATGAAGAAATTGAACATAAGAAGAAAGTTACCTTAACACCGGAATAAGTGACAATACCCAAAATGCAGGTGTAGTATGACCACAGTGAAATTTCAAAAAGAACAAAAATAGGCCTCTAGATAAGAGTGCTTAATGGAAAATTATTTTTCTTATTTCTCAACCAAAACATGTTTTGAGCACCCAAAACACATGTTTAAATTGATGCATAAGAAAATAATGACACGTATACGCTCAAGAAAATACTTATCTGGACCTATAAGAAAATGAAAGAAAAGTCAATGGTAAAGCAGACTGACAAACAAGTTTGCAAAAGGAGATTACTAATTTAATAAAAATTGCCTCCCTTTGCAAACTTTCGGATGTTCTGAAAGTTTTTGTTTCAATTTTAGAATGTTTATTTATATTAGTTGTGTTACTGCTTATTCATAATAACTTATATACACCATAATTCTCATTAATATTTGCTGCAATATCTTATTATTTATGATGTTCTTTTTCATTGTCAGTATTTTAGTACAGACTGAGCAAATTACCATGGGTGAAAGCTTTCAAGATTAAACCTGAATTCAGGATTTTGAGGCTGACTTTTCATAGAAAGTCAGCCTCAAAATGCTGAATTAAGGAGATTACAATAGCTTCTTTGATTAGTTTTCAGATTATCAAAACAGAATTAACTTGAATTGGTAAAAAAAAATGAAACCGGTTGTCAATGTACCCATATATATTTTTTTCAGTTAAAAACAAAAAACAAAACTGTATTGCATAAGTGGACCATGGCAAAAAATTAGGGATTGATTAGTAGAAATTAAAGGAATCACTATTGAGTCTATTTCAGAGCTTCCATACCATGACAGGAGAGCAGTGGCTCAGTGGTAGAGTGCTTGACTCGAGACCGAGGGGTTGCGGGTTCGAGCCTCATTGACGTCACTGCATTGTGTCCTTGAGCAAGACACATTAATCCCTGCTTAGTACTGCTTCAATCCAGGAAGACCTGTCCCGACATAACTGAAAAATTGTTGACTGGGACGTAAAGAATGAAATCAAACAAACTTCCATACCATGACATGAATATAAGGGGCCAGTGTTTTCTGAGAGTATTTCATAAAGTAGATTTTCTTTGGTGTAGTTTCGTAGGAAGACCAGGGGCAGGTTGTTCAAAGCAAATAAACTTGAAATTGTAATGTAACATTAAAATTTAAGCCACAGGATAAGGACCGGAATAACAAATACCATGTCTAGTCTGATTGGTCTACATTGCAGGCTCAAAGGATAGTAAAAACTCCAAGCTTCCTTCTTGCGAGTGGTAAAGACTCTTGGCTTATCAGTTTTTGCTGGCTGCATGGGTCACAACAAAAGTTATCTGCTTTTGTTGACTGCTGAAATTTTTAAAAGCCTTTTCGACAAACAGTGTAGACTTAGATCAGACTGCTCCTGTAGGAACAGTCTGATCTGGGACCACACTGTTTGCCCTTCTAATTACATTAGTCAAATAATGTAAGCAAATATGCTGCTGATGACTTAAGCAGATCTCATTTTCAGATGATTTTTGCAGGCCTGACACGACTGAAAAATTGTTGAATGGGTTGTAAAGCATCAACACAAACACGCATTCAATAACTATAATGTATCCACCTCTAAAAAATGAAGCTTTGAACAACTGAGCCAAATAGACTATGGTCACTGCCTTGTTGTTCACATATACACTAATGGTATATTTCCATTTTTAGTTCACAGATGTTATTAATTTATAAAAGAAATAAAATGTGATAAAATTTAGTACACACGTTATTTTCTTCTCTAAACCCTATTATTTTCTTATCTAAACCCTATTTCAACCATATTTGCCGATAGAGAATACTGAGTGTCTTTTGATATCAAGTTTACCAGGCAAGGCTTTGAGAAAGCATTGTTGAGATCACGAGGCTTGCCGGAAGATTCCACATGCGTTCTCAACGCTGAGCCTGGTAAACTTGATATCAAAAGACACGAACCTGGTATTCTATTTATCAGTTTAACCATTGTTTCACTCTTCAAACTAGCAATTATGATGTAATTTTCGATTTTTGTGTTGATTCAGCGTCATTAGCAATGTCATTCAAAAAGTGCAACGTCATCATGACCTGATAAAGGCACATGCTGTGACATAGACAATGTTTATCAGGCAACGTGCAGCAATGCAGTTAATATGAGAGGTAACTGATAAAAACACTTTCCTTGCTAGTGACGACTTATGTCGTCTGCTGATAACCTTTGCAAACAGTTTGAACCCAGATCAACAAAAGCTTGAAATAATACCCAGCATGCAATCAGATTGATCAAAACTGCCAGTCTATGCAAAGCTAAGTTGACAGGAATACCATCAGAGTATCAAACCATGTCTAACAATGGGTCCAAACTGTTTGAAATGGTTATCAACAGATGATGCAAGCTGGCAGAGTTAATTGTGTTAATATTTCATTAGCTCATCAAACAGTTTGGATTGAGACCATGTCCAACATTCGGTACAAACTGTTTGAAATGTTTATCAACAGATGATGCAAGCTGACAAAGAGTTAGTTGAGTTGATATGGTATTAGCTCATAACACTATTGATTCTCTATCGTTTAACTCTTCGCCCCCTGGGAAATTTTTCATGCTTTTTTGTCATCTGCTGATTTTTTTCAAAATTTTCGAAAAATTCTTTCAAGAATTCTGTGGTACCATCTGAGTGTCTAACAGATTGGATCAAGATCAGGCCCGACATTATGTCGACATTATGTCGGGCCTGATCTTGGTCCTAACTGTTTGCAAAGGTTATCAGCAGACGACACAAGGAGCTAATGAGTTAAACAAAAAGCTAGAGGACATAGTAGGTCTATTTGTCTTTGCATTGATCAGCCACCTATATGAAGAATTATCTGGAGTGTGCAACTCTTAAACATTTCTAAGCTTACTGGAATATTTTTGAAAACTTTACAGGTGATTTTGTCAAGATTTAAATTCAGTGCACTCTCTTGATAACATACCTCATTATAACATTGATTTGAATATATAATAGTCATGCTGTGGCTGCCAATTTTTAAAACCATGGAATTTTACAAAGCATTCCTTTGTAAAATTATCCCTTTATAATGTGATTCACTTATAACATGGTTCATTTCTATGGACCCCAAACATAGCATAATGCTGCTCTCACACCTATGTGAATATGCTTGCGAATGGGCTTACAAATAGGCTAACAAATGCAATTCGGGGCCAATTTCCAATGATCGCAAGAAATTTGCAGTTGTTCGTAAGTGTTCTTTAGGTGTTTGTAAGCTTGCGAAGATTAGCAACATGCTCCTAAAATCCATAAAAAGCATATACGCAACATATTCGTAAGCCATTCTTATTGTAAGCATGGCATTGTAGTGATCGTAACACATTTGTACAGATTCGCTTCTATTCTTATTGACATTTCCGTAGAATGCAGGACGAATGTGGACAATTAGTACAAATTTGAAGGTAAATAAGCTAATTGGACAGGGCTTGGCAGATAAAAAACAAAGAGAAACACCCACAAAGTGTATTATGCAAATTAGTTACCGCTGTTTTGTGTTCTCTTTGCATTCGCAACACATTTGTAAGATTTGCAATGGCATTCTTAAGCATTTGTACAGTTTGTAAAACAAATTTGCTAGGATCATAAAACATTTTGCAAGCATTCATAATGTATCAAATTTTCCCTGGCCAATCGCATCATTTTAGGCAATTACGCCGCTAATTTAAAATTTTCATATTCGCTCGGGTATGAGAGAAGCATCATAAAGGGACTACAATATATGGATATTTCTATCGCCCATTTTACATTTAACCCTTTTCACTGCTATTCATGACAATTGCTGTCTGCTCTTTTTTAGCTCACCTGTCATGGGATATCCGTCATCCATCAGTTAGCAAAAAACAATCCTAAACCACTGGGTGGAATTTCACCAGGATTCTTGGGTGGCCCTTTTTAAAGTTATTCAAAGATTTCCATTCCATGCAGAATTCTGGTTGCCAGTGCAACCAAAAGGAAAAACTTTTTTAAAAACTCCTGCCAAAAACTACTGAGCCAATTTGTAAATAATTTGGTACAAAGTCCTTGGGTAACCCTCAACCAAAATCAAATTATAATAAACATGGCCGGCAAGGGGCGTGGCCAGTTTTTCCTATGTATATATAGGGAAACTTTTAAAATCTTGTCGAAAACTACTGGGCCAATCTGAAATAATTTGGCAGAAATGGTCCTAGGGTGACTCTCTACCAAGCTTGATAATCCCCCCCCCGTGAAGCGGATGGTGGTTATAGGAATGCCCTTCGTCTATCAGTCCACCATTCCGTCCGTAACACTTTCGTGTCTGCTCCATATCTCCTGAACCCTTTGAATGATTTTCATTAAACTTCACTCAAATGTTCCTCTTAGTGAGTTGGTGTGCAGAGCACATGATCCAGTTACCTACTAGACTCAAGTTCACAGGTCAAGGGATTTACCCTTGAATTTCGTGTCCTCTCCATATCTCTTGAACTCTTAGGGGGATTTCCAAATTTTCCTCTCAGTGAGACAATGTGCAGAACATATGACTCGGCTTCACAGACTCAAGGTCAAGGTCATACTTTAAGGTCATGTGACTTACCCTTCAATTCGTGTCTGCTCCATATCTCCTGAATCCTTCAAATGATTTTCATTTAACTTCACTCATATGATTCTCTCAGTGAGATGGTGTGCAGCAACCAAGACACAAGGTCAAGGACACAGGCCAAGGTCAAGAGATTTACCCTGAATTTCATGTCCTCTCCATATCTCCTGAACCCTTTGGCCGATTTTCATCAAACTTCACCCAGTGAGATGATATGCAGAACCTATGACTCCGCTACACAGACTCAAGGTCATACTTCAAGATATGTGTCAGTACTCCATATCTCCTGAACCCTTTTCATTAAACGTCATACAAATGTTCCCCTCAGGGAGTAGAACCAATGACTCAGCTATGCAGACTCAAGGTCAAGGTCACACTTCAAGGTCATGGGGTTTACCCTTGAATTTTGTGTCCTTCAAATCTCCTCAACCATTTGTTAGATTTTCATTGAACATCACTCAAAATTAGTGTTCCTCTCAGTGAGTTGGTGTACAGAACCCATGACTCAGCTATGCAAACTCAAAGTCAAGGACACACTTCAAGGTCATGGGACTCTACAGCGGGGTATATGGCTGTCCTTCAGGCTGCTGTCTTGTTCAAATTATATTTGACGAAAAACATGGGCCCCAGTAGGTGGGGGCAGTTTTTCCTATGCATATATAGGATAAAACTTTAAAATCTTCTTGTCAAAAACTACTGGGCCGATTTGAAAATAATTTGACAAAAATGGTTGTTTGGTGACTCCCTACCAAGATTATTCAAATCATATTGATCTGTTGAAAAGCGTGGCTACCAGGGGGTGGGGCCAGATTTTCATATGTATATGTAGGGTAAACTTAAAAACAAAATTATTATCAAAAATGACTGGGCTGATTAAAAAAATTGTTTGGCACAAATGGTCCTTGGGTGACCCTCTACCAGGATTGTTTAAATTATATTGATCTGTCAAAAAACATGGCCGCCAGGAGGCAGGCCAGTTTTTATTATGTATATATAGGGAAAACTTTAAAAATCTTCTTGTCAAAACTACTGGGCCAATTCGAAAATGAAAAAAGTCAATAAGCAATGCTTATTAGATACCCCCCACACAGTAAGATTCCGTGAAAAAACTTGGCAAGTTATAGTTCAAACCAGCAGACCTAAGTTTTGAAAAGAAGATTTCGGTAGAATCTGTGCAAACAAAAATTATAAACTCCTTCATGCATATGTTCAATGTGTCTACATTGTATCCGCAAAGTATCAAATTGCTCCATCAAAAGCTGTGGTAGGAGTTGAGCGGCCCATAAAGGCACAATCCATGCATATACAAAAGCCATAGAATGAATTAATTGTCTAAGTTCTCATAGCTGTCATTTTGTCAAAAATTATTTTTTCTGAACCAAACTCCTTCATGCATATGTTCAATGTGTCTATATTGTATAGGAAAAGTACCAAATTGCTCCATTAAAAGCTGTGGTAGGGGTTGATGGGCCCATAAAGACACCATCTATGCATATACAAAAGCCTTATTAGGGAAAAATTGTCTAAGTTCTTACAGCTGTCATTTTGTCAAAAATTATTTTTCTGAACCAAACTCCTTCATGCATATGTTCAATATGTCTACATTGTACAGGCAAAGTATCAAATTGTTTCATCAAAAGCTGTGGTAGGAGTTGATCGGCCCATGAAGGCACCATCTATGCATATACAAAAGCCCTATTAGGGAAAAATTGTTCTCACAGCTGTCATTTTGTCAAAAATTATTTTTTCTGAACCAAACTCCTTTATGCATATGTTCAACGTGTCTAAATTGAATAGGAAAAGTATCAAATTGTTCCATTAAAAGCTGTGGTAGGAGTTGATTGGCTAATGAAGGCACCATCTATGCATATACAAAAGCCTTACTAGGGAAAAATTGTCTTAAGCTCTCACAGCTGTCATTTTGTCAAAAATTATTTTTTCTGAACCAAACTCCTTCATGCATATGTTCAATGTGTCTACATTGTATAGGCAATGTATCAAATTGTTCCATCAAAGCTGTAGTAGGAGTTGATCGGCCCATGAAGGCACCATCTATGCATATACAAACATCTTATTAGGGAAAAATTGTCTAAGTTCTCACTGCTGTCATTTTGTCAAAAATTATTTTTTCTGAACCAAACTCCTTCATGCATATGTTCAATGTGTGTACATTGTATCCGCAAAATCTCAAATTGTTTCATCAAAGCTGTAGTAGGAGTTGATCGGCCCATGAAGGTACCATCTATGCATATACAAAAGCCATATTAGGGAAAATTTGTCTAAGTTCTCACAGCTGTCATTTTGTCAAAAATTATTTTTTCTGAACCAAACTCCATGCATAAGTTCAATGTGTCTACATTGTATAGGCAAAGTATCAAATTGTACCATTAAAAGCTGTGGTAGGAGTTGATCCGCCCATGAAGGCACCATCTATGCATATACAAAAGCCTTACTAGGGAAAAATTAACTAAGTTCTCATAGCTGTCATTTTGTCAAAAATTATTTTTTTCTGAACCAAACTCCTTCATGCATATGTTAAATGTGTCTACATTGTATAGGAAGAGTATCAAATTATTCCATCAAAAGCTGTGGTAGGAGTTGATTGGCTAATGAAGGCACCATCTATGCATATACAAAAGCCTTACTAGGGAAAAATTGTCTTAAGCTCTCACAGCTGTCATTTTGTCAAAAATTATTTTTTCTGAACCAAACTCCTTCATGCATATGTTCAATGTGTCTACATTGTATAGGCAATGTATCAAATTGTTCCATCAAAAGCTTTAATAGGAGTTCGATCGGCCCATGAAGGCACCATCTATGCATATACAAACATCTTATTAGGGAAAAATTGTCTAAGTTCTCACTGCTGTCATTTTGTCAAAAATTATTTTTTCTGAACCAAACTCCTTCATGCATATGTTCAATGTGTGTACATTGTGTCCGCAAAGTATCAAATTGTTCCATCAAAGCTGTAGTAGGAGTTGATCGGCCCATGAATGCACCATCTATGCATATACAAACATCTTATTAGGGAAAAATTGTCTAAGTTCTCACTGCTGTCATTTTGTCAAAAATTATTTTTTCTGAACCAAACTCCTTCATGCA
This sequence comes from Loripinus fragilis, assembly GCA_964019695.1. Classification (NCBI taxonomy): domain Eukaryota; kingdom Metazoa; phylum Mollusca; class Bivalvia; order Lucinida; family Lucinidae; genus Loripinus; species Loripinus fragilis. The sequence continues at coordinate 79,985,496 of OZ026526.1, read as the reverse complement.
TATGTTCAATGTGTGTACATTGTATCCGCAAAATCTCAAATTGTTTCATCAAAGCTGTAGTAGGAGTTGATCGGCCCATGAAGGTACCATCTATGCATATACAAAAGCCATATTAGGGAAAATTTGTCTAAGTTCTCACAGCTGTCATTTTGTCAAAAATTATTTTTTCTGAACCAAACTCCATGCATAAGTTCAATGTGTCTACATTGTATAGGCAAAGTATCAAATTGTACCATTAAAAGCTGTGGTAGGAGTTGATCCGCCCATGAAGGCACCATCTATGCATATACAAAAGCCTTACTAGGGAAAAATTAACTAAGTTCTCATAGCTGTCATTTTGTCAAAAATTATTTTTTTCTGAACCAAACTCCTTCATGCATATGTTAAATGTGTCTACATTGTATAGGAAGAGTATCAAATTATTCCATCAAAAGCTGTGGTAGGAGTTGATTGGCTAATGAAGGCACCATCTATGCATATACAAAAGCCTTACTAGGGAAAAATTGTCTTAAGCTCTCACAGCTGTCATTTTGTCAAAAATTATTTTTTCTGAACCAAACTCCTTCATGCATATGTTCAATGTGTCTACATTGTATAGGCAATGTATCAAATTGTTCCATCAAAAGCTTTAATAGGAGTTCGATCGGCCCATGAAGGCACCATCTATGCATATACAAACATCTTATTAGGGAAAAATTGTCTAAGTTCTCACTGCTGTCATTTTGTCAAAAATTATTTTTTCTGAACCAAACTCCTTCATGCATATGTTCAATGTGTGTACATTGTGTCCGCAAAGTATCAAATTGTTCCATCAAAGCTGTAGTAGGAGTTGATCGGCCCATGAAGGCACCATCTATGCATATACAAACATCTTATTAGGGAAAAATTGTCTAAGTTCTCACTGCTGTCATTTTGTCAAAAATTATTTTTTCTGAACCAAACTCCTTCATGCATATGTTCAATGTGTGTACATTGTATCCGCAAAATCTCAAATTGTTTCATCAAAGCTGTAGTAGGAGTTGATCGGCCCATGAAGGTACCATCTATGCATATACAAAAGCCATATTAGGGAAAATTTGTCTAAGTTCTCACAGCTGTCATTTTGTCAAAAATTATTTTTTCTGAACCAAACTCCTTCATGCATAAGTTCAATGTGTCTACATTGTATAGGCAAAGTATCAAATTGTACCATTAAAAGCTGTGGTAGGAGTTGATCCGCCCATGAAGGCACCATCTATGCATATACAAAAGCCTTACTAGGGAAAAATTAACTAAGTTCTCATAGCTGTCATTTTGTCAAAAATTATTTTTTCTGAACCAAACTCCTTCATGCATATGTTAAATGTGTCTACATTGTATAGGAAGAGTATCAAATTATTCCATCAAAAGCTGTGGTAGGAGTTGATCGGCATGTGTATGGCCTATAATAGCATAAGCATAAAACCCTATATTAAAAGCCATTTAAAACTACAAAGGGAAATAACTCCAATAGAATTGGCCCCTAGCCCTTTATTTTTTGTCTTGCATATATGAACATGTTTGCAAGGTTTGATGAAAATCCAGCAATGACTCTTCAAGATATTAAAAAAACAAAACGTTACGGACGGACGCACACACGGGCGGACGGACGGACAACGTGAAAACAGTATACCCCACCACAAACAAAGTTTGGGGTATAATAATTTGACTACCTTGTTTCTACTTGTTTTTGGAAGAAAAAATACTAGCATTTAGCAACTGCTAAATTTGACCCCCTCAGTATGCAAGGATCCAAAGAAACACCTAACTGCAATTTAGCTACATCAGTTTATTTTAAAAGCAAATAAATAATACAAAATATAATTTAACAATATATAACAAACATTTTATAACGATTTAACATAAAGGCAGGAAACACCATTATTATTATTCTGAGGTACTTGGTCAAAAACTTAAACCTCAACAACACATAAAATATAGCATAACTTCTATTTTATAACACATTTTAACTGGTTTCATCACGAAATAGCATCTGAGAGTGATAGAATGACATGTGTTAAACTCCATAAACCACTATTACAGTTAAACCTGTCTTAAGCGGCCATTCAAAAAGAAGACAAAAAATTGGTTTTCAAGACCGATTATTGCTTAATGCAGGTCAAAAGTATTGCAGAATGCTCCAAGGGGAGCATTCTGCAATACTTTCGACCTTCATTAAGCTACTATTTGTCTTGAAGACCTTTGTTTTGTCTATTTTTGAGTGGCCACTTAAGACAGGTCTTACTGTTACAGTGTGGTTTACATATTTTGTTATGACGTCAATAACAATGTTGCTTACGTACATATGACAAAATCTTAACTTTTTCACGTCCAAAAATGTGATTTCAAAGCAAGTTTAATAGAATGTAACATTCCTGCTCCTTTATTATTAAATTTAATAAGAACTTGTAGCGAAAAAGCGATAGAATGCTGCAAGTTTAATAAATTCAAAAATACACTATTTTATCGCTCTTTCGCAACAAGTTTAATAAATTCAATAATACAGCATTTTATCGCGTTTTCGCAACAAGTTTATAAATTCAATAATACATGAGCACCCTTGTAAGATCCTCTATTTAAAGTACAATTTGATCTATGTGACTCATGTGATAAATTTTGTATTTGTGGCCCATTGTAACGATAAATCATATCAAAAGATAAAATACTTTTTTCAACTGAAAAATGATGAAACCGTAAACTGTTGAATCACTACATCAAAGCTGAGAAAAAATGTAGTGTCCAGTCACTGTATGTAGGTCACTGATCCAAATTGATGGGAACAGAATGTTGACTTCCAGTTACCAGTAGTTTGAGCTACATCAAGTTGGTTTGTTTAGCCTTTGTATACTAATGAATTATTCCATCTGGTTTGATGCATTGAACCTGGGATGTTTCATTTTACATATTAAGGGTCGCAGGTTAGATTTTCCAAATGTACTTAAATCCCTTAAGATTGTTTTTATCTAAGGCCCTGATGAAATACCACATTATGCAGCATTTCATCTGGGTATTCACTGTGTGCCAAAGTACTCGTTTAGGGGTTTCCAGCATACAAAGGGTTAATATTTGACCAATTAAAAATTATTTTCCTGACTTCCTTCCAGAATATATGTTGTGGGTACATAAAATAACAGTTCTTTTTAATAACCCAAAATATATGGGCCTTGATGCGAGAAAGCATGTCTTCGGGGGTTTGGAGCAGATCAGACTGTGCGGATGTGCAGTCTGATCAGTGCCTTTGTTATTCACTTATTGGAAAGTATCATATCTAGACTTGCTATGAGCAAAATTTCAGTTTTCTAGCTAGTCTCTGTAGCTGACCAGTCTGGTTTGAAACTCACTTTGTCGGAAACCCCGAAGACAGGTTATCTTGCATCACAGCCCATATATACTCTACCAAAGTATATGTTATATGTTCATAAAAGAACCACCTGAACCATATATAGGAGCTGGGTGGCGTAGTGCAGGTTAGCAACTCCCTTTGCCCAGGTGCAGTGCAGGTTTAGCAGCTCCCTATGCCCATATGCGTTGATGATGCTGTCAAAAAATTGTCAAAACAATCTTGCAAATTGTTTAAAACTCTGCAGTTTTAAAATGCATGGATGAAAAATTGTTGTGGAATTACTTTTGGTCCCCAACTGAATATATATCCTACCAAAATATATGTTGTATATTCATTAACCCTTAAAGCGCCACCTATAATTTGCAGCAGACAACAATTTCCAATTTTGCCACTTTTTCAAAAATAACAAATAAATAGAGGATCTTACATGAGTGCTCATGTTTTATTGAATTTATTAAACGAGTCGGGGAAAAGAGATAAAATGCGAGGCTTGCCGAGCATTTTATCTCTTTTTTGCAATAAGTTTAATAAATTCAATAATACAAGAGCACGAATGTTAGATTCTATTTATCATATGACAAATACTTTGAAATCTCATTTCTGGCGTAAAAACGTTATAATTTTGTCATTATGTGTGCAACGTTGTTATGGATGTCATAACGTTTCCCGTAAATCTATAAACCACTAGTGGTTTATCGATTTTATTGCATGGCGTTATTTCACTCCCAGACGCGACGTCATATGATAAGGCATGATATTTCATGAGAATCGTCTGCTGGCAAACGATTCTCATGAATTATCATACCTTATTTTTTTGAAAATTGGAAAAGATGTCGCAAAATATGTAGTCTGCTGCAGTTGTGATTGGCGCTTTAAGGGTTAAAGAACCATCTGAACCATATAGGAGCTCAGTGGCACAGTGGTCAGCAGCTTCCTATGCCTATATTGAAGGAAGTGGACTAAGTACCCTTGGTTTGCAAAGATGCTTGAATTTCTAAAACTCTATATCCCTGCAAGTGTATTTAGGCAGATGTCACATCATATGGTATTATGATGCGTCTGATAAGTGTCTCCACTGTTTGCAATGAAATACAAAAACATTCTGGTTAAAATATTAGTAACTGATATGGTGTTAAGTACAGTGCAATCAATCCATTTATACCACACTTTGTTATAACATAGCCATGATGTGGCTCCCAAATAATTTTACCATGCACTTTTACAAAGAAATTATAAATAAATGACCATAAAATGGTCATTTTCCTATAATTCCTTTATAAAAGTGTCCCTTTATAACACAATTCACTTATAACACGGTCCATTCTTATGAAGTCCTATTATGGCGTTATAAAGGGATTACACTGTACTACTGAAATTGATGTAAATGGACCTATCCAAAGCGCAAGGCAAAATATAAAGCCTTTTCTCATTGTAAGCACTGGATAGCTAAAATTATGATATATAGTTTGGCATATATGCTGCCTGAATATTGATATGTACAATTAAAACATATTATATGCAGCCACCCAATGAATAACATTGAAATTCACAACCTTGTAAAAACTCCATTCCCTCCCAACGAACAAAAGATGACATAATATCTCATCCTACCCAAACAGATCAATCTAATGAAACAGTTTATGGCATGTGTCAAAAACAATAAACAGTTTTCTTCAGACTTTTCTGGACTAAAAGTTTCTGTATCAGGCCTTTGATGCAGAAGTTGCCTTATCATCATATCATCATAATCGGATTTATGATTAACGTGCAGGTGCATCATCCACATCAGTTGCCCCCCTTCCAGGTAACTGGCTAGCTACACGCATAGAAAATAGTGATAACTCAGAACCGACAGATCCTTTAGCAGCTCTAGGTCTGTACATGTACTAATAGTCTATGTAGCAGCAGCTAATGGAGCAAAAATATGATTTACTTTTACATTTTATCCCCTAAACAATAGATATTATTGCCTGTTTAGGTATGAATTGCTTGTATACAAATGATTAAAAAGCTCTTATGATATTGGCACATGCAAATGAATTTCTATCTAAAAGCATGATTGTGAATTTTTATAAGCAGGAATTTCAATCATTTTATATACACATGGGTGAAAGTTCAAAATTTCCAAAATCCTGAACTGTTGAAATTCAAATTTTAAAACTTGCAGGATGTCTACAAAAATGGATAATTTAAAGTTAAAATGATTAATTGTGTTTAGATTTTGTTTGTTTTGTTTGATTTGATTCTTTACGTCTCATCAACAATCTTTCAGTTATATAGAGACGGATCTTCCTGGGTTGAACCAGTACTAAGCTAGGATAAATGTGTCTTGCTCAAGGACCACAACGCAGTGACGCCGGTGAGGCTCGAACCCGCGGCCCTTCGGTCTCGAGTCAAGCACTCTACCACTGAGCCACTGCGCTCCCTTTGTGTTTAGATAATCTGAAAACTAATCAAAGAAGCTATTATAATCTCCTTAATTCAGCATTTTCATGCTGACTTTCTATGGTAAGTCAGCCTCAAAATCCTGAATTCAGGATTAATCCTGAAAACTTTCACCCATGCAAACATGTATTATAGAAATTAAGAAGTATGTCACCTTAATTTCTCTTTCACAGCATTCTGAACTATTTTGATGTGTTATTGAAATGAACAACTTTTCATGTATGTAATATGCAGAGCGAATTTGAAATGTTGAGATAGTTCAATGGCATAAAATGCTAACTTATGCATTCACAGCTGTATTAAATCGGATAATTCAATCCTTATATTTCATTATGTTGTGAAAAATATAGTTTTAAACATGCTAAATGCTATTAGAAGGAAAATAATTTTGAGATTCCAGCTAAATGTAAAACTAGTCTTTCAACAAATCAAACTGGATGTTCAGGACAATGATTCAGTATTATCAACTTATCATAGACTTTGGACTGGATACATAATAATGATTTAACCCTTTTCCTGCAAGCCACGACTTTTGTCGTATGCTCCTCTCATGCGCTCGTCATTTTGACATGAATAGACTCAGACAAGCCTGTGCAGCCTCCTTTTAAGCTTAGAAACTCTAAACAATGTTCAGTCATTAGATATATATTCAAGCGACTTGCAAAGGCTTTGATCAGACTGCATGTATGCGCAGGCTGATCTAAGCCTTTGCTGGTTGCACATACCACATTGTTGGAAGTCTCATGTTGCGGCTCATTTGTATTCTAATGAGCTTTTAGGGTTATCTACTTAAACTATTATAGATAAATACATGATGCCCTATTTGAAAAGACTAGTAATTTTTAACAATTAAAGAGCCACTTTAAGTCTGCAGCCAATGATATTTTAAAATAATGTTCTACTTCGGAAAACTAAATAAGGCTTGAAATTTTATGTGAATTGTCTGCTAGACATGTGAATTGCCTGTTAGACAATTCACTTGAAATATCAAGCCTTATTTACCTGAAAATCAGTCATCTGCTATAGTGATGATTGGCGCTTAAAGGGTTGAAAGAATTCAGAGAAACTAAACATTTCCTCTACAGAATTATTAACAAAGTACAACGTAAAATCAATCAAAACAATAAATTATAATCATAAAGTTGAATGAGCATCTTTGACTCATATTGCACATATTTCTGAAATCACCAACTTTACAATTTTTTTTATCACATGACGTCACCTCTGGGAGTGATATAATGCCATGCAATAAAATTGATAAAACACTAGTGGTTTACAGATAAGTGGTTTACAGATAAGTAGTGTAACGTATTGACATTCATTATAACATTGCATAAATGATGACAAAATCTTGATGTTTATATGCCAAAAATGTGATTTTAAGTAATTTTAATGCCATGTGATAAATGGAATCTAACATCGTGCTCCTGTCTTATTGATGCCTCGCATTTTATCTCTTTTCCTCAACTTGTTTAATAAATTCAATAAAACATGAACACTCATGTAAGATCCTCTTTATATATGTAGTGGCAGTTCGACACAATAGAACATTTCATCAAAGAGGATATAAACCAAAATGGGAATATAAAACAGTATTTGTGTTAGCTTTTCTTCCAATATTGTTCTGACACCAATAGTCAATATTTACCCCATAAAATCAGGATGAAACTAAGCCCAGTTCATAAATAATTCTGTCTTGAAAAAAACTATTTGACTTCATAATGTAGTGATATACCTTTTCTGGACACAGCTTATGTATAATGAAATATAGCAGTCAATAAGTTCTTTCACTGTTTTATAGCCAAGTAAAAACTCTTTGAGAATTTGAGTTTTAACCCATAAAACTTGGAGTCCTTTTTATGGGACATAGGCAAAAACTGCAGTTCCAGATCAGAGGCGTCTGATCAGATCTTCACTGTTTGCTTACATAATATTCTATTAAAATTTGGGTGAAAAAAGAGAGAAAAATATCACCTTACACCCCTAAAATTGGAAATGGGCTTGTCCTAGGAAAGTCCATGTCATCTGCTGTTTTTTGGTTTTTTCCAAATTAATGTTTTCAAAATCTATCAGGAATATCAGCAGAGTGTCAAACAGTATGGATCCAGATCAGGCCCAACAATTTGCCAGGCCTGACCTGGGTCATGATTACCAGCAGATGACACTATCAGGCGAAGAGCTAACTTTACTTGCAAAACAATCTAACTGGAAACTTGAATTAAAACAAAAAAAGTTTAAAAATTGAAAACTAAAGGAACAATTTTCTACAAAAAATTAAAATAGTAACATAATATAGAACATTATCATCTGGCAGTACTGAACTGAAAAAGAAAGATTATATATAAACCAAGAAAAAAGAACACATCAAAGTCTGTTTAAAGGCACATATACATAAATACAAAGTTTGAAACATGTTTACTCTTTCCCTGCTGGTGACATTTGCAAACAGTTTGGACCCAGATCAGGTCCAACAAAAAGTCGGGCCATTTCTAAACAGTTTGGACCCAGACCAGACCCGACAAAGTCTGGCCATTTCTAACGGTTTGGACCCAGATCAGGCCCGACAAAAAGTCAGGCCATTTCTAAACAGTTTGGACCCAGATCAGGCCCGACAAAATGTCCGGCCTGATCTGAATCCAAATTGTTTGACATTACTGGTATTCCTAAAAGACTGATTTTGAAAAAAAAGTTAGCAGATGACAAGCAAAGCATGCAAAAATTACACTGCAAGCAAAGAGTAAAGCGGAAGTGAATCTTCAAGCATGTGCTTCCTATAAACCCACGCCCATCCTTCCAGTTTGATCTGCATTAAAATTTTAATGATTCAAATCATCAAGCAGCCAGTGAATACTACTGTCCTGCCAGCCAAGAGTGACAGTGACTTCATGTTTTGTTTACAAAGTCATCAGGGACTTATAATCTATAGATCACTTGTGTATTAATCCTATCCTCAGGATAGGATTAATACACAAGTGATCTATCCATTTGCGTTAGCTTAAGTGAAGTGTACACATTAGTGTTTACATTAGCAATTGTAAACAAAGTATTACGTCACTGTCACTCTTGGTTGGCACAACAGTAATCAACAGTTTTGTTTGTCTGATTTGATTCTTTACATCCCAGTCAACATTTTTTCAGTCATGTCGGGACGGGTCTTCCTAGGTTTAATCAGTACTAAGCAGGGATTAAGTGTGTCTTGCTCAAGGACACAACACAGGCTAGAACCCAAAACCCTTGGATCTCAAGTCAAGCACTATACCACTAAGCCACTGCGCTCCCTACTAATCAACAGTGCTAATGTACAGGCTGATCTGTATACTTTCTAGTTGCACATGCTCCAAGACACATTTTCATCTGACTGTCTCATTTGATTAACTTGAGCTGGTATCCAGCATAAGGTACAAGTTGGCAGTTGAGTATAGGGAAGCTACATCCACACAGTCTGATCAGAGTCTTAGTTTCCTGCCTGAAGAAACATTGGCACCTTGGCTACCCATAGAGTCCCCATCAAAGATTCTGGCCCCGAGGTCAATCACTTTTTTCATGCTCAACTCAACTGAGCACAAAATTTCATCTTCTCATAAAAACTAAAATACTGACAAATAAAGAAGTTTCTTGCTTTAAGTCTCTCAGATGTTGTATTTATCATGCTAACAAATGTTAAAATGCCAATATTTGTTGGCATTTTAATAATTATGAGCAGGATAAATTCCGTACTCAGTTGAGTTAAGCATGAAAAAAAGTTTTATAACCTCGGGCCCTGATCAGACTGTGTGGATGTGTAGGCTGATCTGAATCTTTGATGTGCACAGGCCAACTTATACATTTTACTGGATTCAGGCTCATTTGATTTGATATTGCATCTATGAACACAATGACAATGGTCTTGATATTTTGTATATACAGGAATGTACATATATTAATCCTATTCCCACCATTCACGAAAACCTTACCTGCTCTCTCATCTGCTTTACTTTAGCAGCTAACCCTTAAAGCGCCAATCGCAACAAAAGTCGTCTGCTTTTCTCGTCTACTGAAATGTCGAAGAAGCCTCTATGACAAACAGTGTGGACCCAGATCAGACTGCTCCTATAGGAGCAGTCTGATCTGGGTCCACCCTGTTTTCTTCCATACTTAAATTAGTCAGTAATGTTAGGCAATTATTTGCAGCAGACGACATTTTTAGATGCATTTTTCTGGCGCTTTAAGGGTTAATTAATATTACAAACAATATGAACACAGATCAGACTGCTCTCTTAGGAGCAGTCTGACCAGGGTTCATAGTGTTTACTTTCATGATAAAAGTATTTTGAAGTGCATTTGAATTTATGCAGCAGATGAAATAAGCAGACAACATTTACAGAGCCAAAATTATTGGCGTGGTATGGGTTAAAACATTGAGGAATTTTTCCATGAATATAATTAATGGACATGCAGTGTTATTGTTAATATTGCTTTATCATGTTTATGTTTTCACAAGAGCCAACCTGCTTCTATTCAATCCATTTAGATGCAATAAAATTTGGATCGCCTGTGATATATTTTGAGGGGCAGGCGACAAAAATATTTAAATATTGCACTTGTCCTGCAGGACGAGTGACTTACAACTTTCACTCGTCCTGCAAACGCATGCACATGTACTTTAAAAGTGTATGCAATAAAGAACATAAGTGAGTAATATATAAATATTACATTCCCTGCGCGGGTGATAGTCGAAAATATCATCCCGAGGAATGTGATTATCAACCGAGGCGCAGCAGAGGTTGATAATTACATTTCGAGGGATGATATTTTCAACTATCACCCTAGCAGGGAATGTAATATTTATTTTATTATACCGAACAGAACATAAGATTCCTTATTTTCTGAAGTAGAGTTACTTCTCTTACTCAATAGACCTATCATGGTAGGGGAGATCCAAAGGGAAAATAATGAACATCCTCTTATCTATATGCTTGAATGAAATTAAATCTTTCAAAAAAAAAATTGTTCTTCTTTAACAATCTGAAAACTCGACCTGATCACTGACGTTCCGTTTTAACAAAATACGTCATAAAAGCTGATGACGTCAAACTTAATACCAGGCAGCGTCATTTAAAGGAGATACTGTACATGAGGCTGTTTTGATGCAAAATAGAAAATTTCGTCTAATCTGTTTAAATTTGGCCTCAACGTGTTCCTCTCGTCCTAACTAAGAAAACGAGTACCCACACTTTATGTTTCTGACCATAAACAACGAAGTTATTTGGAGATTAAAGTCGCCAAATCATGCGTCATGTCCGCCATTGCTGTGGAACGTCTCCTGACGTGAACGAACCGTACGCGCATCGGCGTTGCGCATCATGTGACCGCCCTGATATTTTATAATATCACCCGCTGCTATGGCAAACACGTGACAGCATTCGCTGTCGCTGTAGCAGCGGGTGATATTATAAAATATCAGTCGTTCGTCTATGGAAGTTTTGTATGGGGAATTCACGTGAGGTATAATAATATGTAATACGACTTCCTCAAGTAATTCTTCCTAAAGCACTCATCCTGTACACTTGTCCTACAGGACGAGTGCTTTGGGAAGAATTGCTTGTCCTTTCTGGATTTCACTCGTAATTACGAGCGGATGAGTGGACAATTTGTCCCCATGGGGGCACAAGTTATAGTTTATAAATTAAATTTATTTACTATTTTAGTATACTTGTTGGGTCCCTCTGACGACGTTTGAACACAGCAACCTCTCGTTCAAATGGCATCCATGGTACCCTGCCAATATTAATGCATGAAAAACAAACATGTATGATCCCAAAATACAATCCATAGATTAAATAAGTTATCTTCCACTTTACCCCAAATATTCACACAAATTTTGATTATATTCCCTGTCTTCCCCCTCCTCCTATCCCCAATGGCCCCATATTACTCTCAAACTGGCCAAAACATATAACAGTGGAGTTAAGTCCCTGCTCAATGCCATATAATTAAAAATTGTTACCCTGATCCCCTCCAATTGTGGCAGCCATACACCACAACATTACCTTGAAATATATACCCTTGTTCTCCTAACTTCCCCTCTATCCCTGGGAAGGTCTGCTTAATCCACTCAAGTTTTAACTCTTTGCCTACTGGGTAATTTTTCATACTCAACTCAACTGAGCATGAAATTTATCCTGCTCATAAATGTTGGCATTTTAACATTTATTAGCATGTAAATACACAAACTGAGAGTTTGATATCAAGCAAAATCATTATTTTTCAGCATTTTAGCTTTAATTAGCAGTCAGCTGAGTTGAGCATGAAAAAAGTTTTATAACCTCGAGGTCTGGTCATGCAGAATATATTTTAATGCTATATGCAATATTAATTCACAGAATATTTAGTCACGTGATTCAGCTTTTAACTGAGGATTCATGTGCTAAATGTAAACAGTGTGGATCCTCATCAGTTGGCTATTTAGGAAGCCAGCTGATCTTGATCTACAATAATTTCAAAAAAAGTATCCAATTACAGCAGGACGTTGTGAAATTTTAGAACACATATGCGTAGCTCTTATAAGTTATTGCACGATAAAGATTTCAAATGGACCAATAGGAATGACAGAAGGACGGACAAAAGACAGCCCAACAGTTCCGTATGGTTAAACTAGTAGGGATCACACCGGGTAGGCGGCAATCGAAAACATTAATACAATCGACAAATGTAGATAAAGTTTTTTAGAAACTGTGTTTTTGATTGCCATTTGTCCTCTGACTGGCAACAAATGGCAATCGAAAACACTGTTTCTAGCTATTTTTGATCCACGTTCATCGATTGTTAAGAGCGTTTTCCATTGCCGCCTACCCGGTGTGGGGATGCAAACTCAATAAAATGTAAAAGATTCTTAAAGTTTCACCGGATTAAATAGCATAAATTCAAAGATATACCAACAAATCAACAACTAAGGCTATTTCTCCAAACACCAGAGGTGATTTTGTGATTTGCAATCAGAAAACGTGAATAATAAATATATATAATCATATGCAAAATGCATGAGTGCTCATTCCAACTTTATCACCCCTGAACTATACCTATTAACTCTTTTAAGTGACAGTATCAAAATTACACCAGAAAAGCATATCTCCTTTCAAATTGCTGCCTACATTTTGTTCAGTTTCAAAGTCATGCACATGATGATTATCAGGCCTCCAGATAAGAATGCATGTTGGAAAACTAGTTTCTTTATTTTTCAAACAAAAAAAATGTTGTGGGTACTCAAAAGAACCGTCTTAATGAGACGGTTCTTTTGGTCACCCAAAACACATGTTTAAATTGATGGGTAAGAAAACAATTACAATTTTACGCTAATGAAATTTCCTTATCTGGATCTATGGATGATGTATATTACAGGCCTTTAGAGAATATATGCATATGGTAAATGTTCTAAAATTTTGAACACTTTTCGTGTCCTGCTCTCAAATATAAGTTTGGTTTTCAAGGCTGGAAAGCACAAAATGGTTGACAGAATAGGGAAGACCCTGATCAGACTGCTTCTTCAGAAACGGTCTGATTTATTCTGCACTGTTTGTCTTGGCTTTTTGGCAGGCAACTAGTGTTCAAAATTTTAGAACATTTACCGTATATAAAAATGATCTTTCTCTTTTCTCAGGCTAAACCTATGTTCAGACCCGAGGTTATAAAACTTTTTTCATGCTCAACTCAGCTGAGCACGAAATTTGAACAGCTCATAAAAACTAAAATACCAACAAATAAAGAAGTTACTTGCTTTAAGTCTCATAATGTATTTATCATGCTAATAAATGTTAAAATGCCAACAATTGTTGGCATTTTAACATTTATGAGCAGGATAAATTTCGTGCTCAGTCGAGTTGAGCATGAAAAAAGTTTTATAACCTTGGGACCAGGGTACTCTATGAAGAGAAAATAATCACATTGTAATGGCAAATTAGCTGCTAATGTATAATATATGAATGAAAATTGCTGGAATGGTGTATTATGCTGAGCAAAGCATTTCTCTAAGCAATTACTAGAATCTAATAGTCTATGGGCATTTGATGTAAATGTTCTTAAATTTCTGACACCACAAACTATTTTACAAAAATGACTTTCTAGACAAACAGTGCAGCCCCAAATTAGACTGCTCCTAGTTGAGTAGTCTGATCAGGATCTTCATTGTTTGTATGGCAGACACTTTTTGAATAAAAAAAGGGAAAGACAATATTTTAGTAGAGATCTTTGAAAAAGTTTTCGAAATTTTAGAGCATTTACTATAAATGTATATGTTTAGATTGTTCCCTTTTCATTACTGCAAAAAGCAAGGTCTGGAGTGCCACCTATAAATTGCAGCAAACTGCATTTTCAAATTCAAAACCAAATAAGGCTTGGTTCTTCATGTGAAGCTATCCACACAAAATCCTGACAAATAAAGATAGGTCATGACACGAGAAAACCTATCTTAAGGGTTTCCGACAAAGCGAGTCTCAAACCAGTCTCCTTGGCTACAGAGACAAGCTAGAAAATTGAAACTTTGCTCCTAGCATGTCTAGATATGATACTTTCCAATAAGCGGATAACAAAGGCGATGATCAGACTGCGCGGATGGGCAGGCTGGTCTGCGCCTTTGTTGTTCGCAAATCACCGGAGACAGGTTTTAGCATGGCGCGGCCCAGATGTAATATTTGTCTGTTGCAGTTGTTATTGGCGCTTTAGGGTTAACCCTTTGCCCACCAGTCATGACTTTATCGTCTGCTCCTCTCGTCTGCTTATGTTCTTAGGTAGCCTATATTGCAAACAATATGGACCTAGATAGACTGATCAGGGTTCATGTTGTTTGCTTCTTGCTTCCAAGAAAATCTAGTCTGAATTGCACTTGAATATATGCAGCAGACCTAAAAAGCAGACATTTTCAGGACAAAAAAAATAGTGGCGGGATAAGGGTTAACCCATAAAGCGCCACCTATAATTTGCAGCAGACGACAATTTCAAATTTTTTCCGCTTTTTCAAAAATAACAAATAAGGCATGATATTTCATGAGAACCGTCTGCTGGCAGACGATTCTCATGAAACATCACACCTTATTTCTTTTGAAAACTAAGAAAAATGTCCCAAAATTTGTTATCTGTTGCAGTCGTGATTGGCGCTTAAAGGGTTAACTATGATAGCTTGCTTTTCTGCCTGTATAGTCGTAGCGAGAACAAGCCGACGACAATCGTATTTACTATCATCACTATACCAAGTACACCAATACTGCTCTGTATGGCCCCAAACTCCCAATCTGGTTCTAAGGTACGCCTCCTCTCTTGAAAATCATTCAACATTCCCTGCATCTGTTCCATCGTTCCCAGAATGGCGCAGATATGAAACAGCTGATGACTGTGACCAATGATGTCAAAACTCCCTGGATAAAGACATTCTGGAAAGTGGGTCCCATATAAGAATCCTGCCCCAAACATAAGGAAAATGGAACGAAAGTGTGGCGTCCATGACAGAAGCAGCATTTCTTCACTGGTCCCAAAGAAAACTCTATATGACAATGGAATGATGTCAAAAATACAAGGAATGCCGAGAGCTCCGAGACGCAGACATTTCTGGAATGTACTAGGCTTCATGAAGCGGGTTTCACAAGCTATAATGACGGTGAGTAAGGCATTAATGGTTGATATTGGTACAAACATTTCTCCAAACGTACTGAACCTCAGTTCAGCAGGAAAGGCATAAGCTCTATATCCTATAGCGGTCCCTAAGCTGCTTAAAGAAATGGCACTATAGTCTAAGAAGAAACAGATGTGTCTAGCTTTGCCGGACATCGTATTGAAGGTGTGAGCTACGGCACTTGCCAAAGGATATACACAACACATACAGAAGTAACCAAGCAACGGCCATGTGTAGCTATCGTGTCTGAAATCCACATTATCTGACAGACCCTTCAGCACCCACATGAAGTACCAGGATGGAAGAAAATGAGTCCAGAAGTTTAAAGTCTCGTTGGTCGCATCGAAAACACTTAAAATACATTGAAATGGTGTACTCTTGGGATGGCGGTATCCTCTGATGATAAATTTCTCGTGGAAATGTTCGGGAACTTGGTCCTTGTGGTACAGTGGTCCACCTAATCCATTAGACTCCACCACAAACATCTTGGTGGCTGATTGGATGATTCTTCAGCTGTTAGACGTAGTACTCATAACCTAAAATGAGAAATATAAAGAATACAGTAAATGTTCTAAAATTTTAACACATAAAGCGCCAAGAAAAAAATGCATCTGAAAATGTTGTCTGCTGAAGTCGTCTGCTGCAAATAATTGCCTTACATTACTGACAAATTAAGTATAGAAGCAAACAGCGTGGACCTAGAACAGACTGCTCCTTCAGGAGCAGTCTGATCTGCACCCAAACTGTTTGCCGTAGAGGCTTCTTTAACATTTCAGCAGACGAGAAAAGCAGACAACTTTTGTTGCGATTGACACATTAAGGGTTAAACACTTTCCTCTTTCTGTTCTCAAATAAAATGTTGGTTTTCTGGTCCCAATGTTATTAAACTTTTTTTTTATGCTCAACTCAACTAAGCAAGAAATTTCAACTGCTTATAAAAACTAAAATGCCTACAAATAAGGATGTTTCTTGCTTTTAGTCCCTCAAATGTTGTATTTATCATGACACTTTGAGTTGATCGTTAAATATAATGCTGGCTTGAAAACTCTTCAGCAACAAGGTATTTAAGGCATTTCAGATCCAGTATTTTGTGGTGATTTAGTTTATATAGCATTAAAGCATATAATATATTTCATTGTTGGGTGAGTGATGCTCCAAGCCTGATGCTTGTCTTGGGCTGGGCCCACTGTGCCCCAACTAGGGGTTTTCTTTTGTATCTGACTGTCTGCAAGTTAAGAACCCTTCTTAATTGTTTCATCACAGTATGTTAATTTGATTTGTTTGTGTTTCATCACAGTATTTTAATTTGATTATTTTACCTGTCATGATATATTGCATACGTTAGGAAGCCTCCACACGAGCTAAACAAATTTTGTGTTTTAACAACAGCAGAATCTAGAGCGGAGGGGAGGCCAGTAAAATTAATGGTGATTCAGCCTCTGTCTGTTCTAAGTTGATTCGTTTTTGTTCCCGTTATTTGTTGGGGTTTTGTGTTAAGTCCTCTACAATTATGAATACTTTTCCCTTGCTCTTCACATCAGAAGTGTTGGTCATGAGGTCATTGTTTCACAAAATGAGCAGTCTTATGTGGGTCTGCATAATAATAATAATTGTTTGTCTAGGCCTATATCAAGTAATTTACAACATGTACCATAATGCCCATACGTCTTAATCTATTTGCATGCTGTGTTTATTTTGCTATTCACATACATCATGCTAATTAATGTTATCAAATTATCAATCATCTACTGACTTTTTTCAAAATTTAACTTTTTCAAAAAATTATTTCAAGAACACTATCAGAGTGTCAAAACAGTTTAGATCCAGATCAGGATTGACTTTCTGTCAGTCCTGATCCAGATCCAACCTGTTAAGGTTATCAGCAGACCAGCAAGAAAAGAATTATTTCTAAAGCAATTTTATTCTAACTTTTGAAATTCCTGTCCTGAAGTATTGAATCCAATGAATGCTTATAAATACTGAAAGTCTTTATTTCGAAAAAAAATCATTCTAACCTGTGCTGATGTATTAAATCCTACACAAGCTAATATTTAAGTCTAACTTGGACAAAACAAACTGATCCCAAAGGCCAAAACAAACAATATTACCACTGATTCCAATAGAGATCAAAAACCAATATTTAACTCATGATGTGCCAATCACGACTGCAGCAGACGGCAGTTTTTGTGATATCCATCTTGATTTTTAGGAAAATAAGGCTTGAAATTTCATGTAAATCGTCTGTTGGCAGACAATTTACATGAAATACCAAGCCTAATTTGTTTTTTAAAGAAAAATGACAAAATTAGGAAAATGCTGTCTGCTGCAAATTCTAGGTGGCGCTTTATAGGTTAACTCTCGCCTGAGAAAACCAACAGTATCACATAATAGGAGTAAATAAAACTGTGCAGTTTGTGACCAGAGGCGAGTTCAACAATGCAAGCGCTCTCAGGCGCTTGTTGTACTGATGCCAGGCTTGACACATTACGAATAAAGATAGGTACCAGAACAATGAGCACCCGCGAAAGCTCACATTGTTGCACTCACCTCTGGTAAGACTCAAACCAGCCTGTTCAGCTACACAGACTAGCTGGAGTTAGCAAGTGAAGATAATTCATGATCCAGGTAGCCAAGGATAATGATGCTAATTGACTGCCTGAATGTGCAGGCTGATCCTTATTTTTGTTAATAATGTGTTATTTTGCTAAAAATTTGCAATGGTTTATGAATGTAATTCTTTATCCAGATTTTTACAGAAAAACTTTAACCTACAGGGCATTTTCATGAGTACAGACAAATGGATGGATGGGCTGACATGCTTGATTATTTTTGATTGTTTTTTTGTTGTCTGCTTATTGAGTTTGTATGTATGGATTAGGGAAGGACAGACAGACAGGCTGGGTTATTTTTGCATGATTTTTTGTAGTCTGGTAAATTTTTTTGCAAAATAAACTTTTTCAAAAAGTGATTTCAGGAATACCATCAGTGTCAAACAGTTTGGACTCTGATCAGGCCCAACATTTTGTTGGGCCTGATCAAGGTCCAAACTGTTTGCAAAAATTATCAGCAGACGATGAAAGTCAGTCACCCAAAGCTTAGGATGACTACAGTAGCAGCCCCAGCTCATTAGCTCAAACCAATAATGTTCTTTGGAATCTGATTGATTAGATCTAGACACATATAAGAAAAAAAACACAACTTCTGCTGATTAGCCTATTATTATAGTAGATTCTATGTTCAATGAGAATTAACCATTATCATGCTTATACCCTTAAAGCGCCAAGAAAAAAATGCATCTGAAAATATCAACTGCTGAAGTCATCTGCTTCAAATAATTGCCTAGCATTACTGACAAATTAAGTATAGAAGCAAACAGCATGGACCCAGAACAGACTGCTCCTATAGGATAAGAGCAGTCTGTTTTCCATAGAGGCTTCTTAAACATTTCAGCAGACTAGAAAAGCAGATGACTTTTGTTGCGATTGGTGCATTAAGGGTTAAGATCTAGATCAGCAGGCTTCTTTCAGAGGTCAGGTGGTCATGATCGATCTGCACTGCTTAAATTTCTACTCAGCTAACTGAAATCGTGCAAGTTAATTGGTAAAAAACTACAAGTTGTGTTGGCCAAACACTGTGCCCCCAACCAAGGATGGTGCTCTTTTTAAGGCAAGGGTCAGCTTAACCCTTTGTATTCGGGAAACCCCTAAACAAGTTTTTTTGTAAACAGTGAAGACCCAGGTGAAATGCAGCATAATGCTGCATTTCATCAGTGTCTACACTGTTTGTAAAGGTAAAAACGATCTTCAGACAAAAGAATACAATATTTACAATGGTCTTTGATCAAAACTGATATATGTATTACCATTTCCTTCGAAAAGGAAGTGGATAAAACAAATATTACTGAACAAAAATTACTTGCATTATGATAACTCTGCTAGCATCATCTGCTGATGACCTTTGCGAACAATTTTGACACAGGGCAGAAAATTAGGCCTGATCAGGATTCAAAATGTTTGATACTTTGATCATGGCATTCCTGAAAATTTCAGTTTGAAAACATTAATTTTGAAAAAATCAGCAGACAACATAACGGAAAAGCATGCAAAATTTCCCAGCATGGAGTTAATTTAGTGCTAAACACTGTTAATTGTTAAATAAAGCTCTCTCATGTGACATTAGGATCGATAGTTCATCAAATCTCTGCTATTCTACTGACCTACTGGGAAATTTTGCATGTTTTTTGTGAGTGTTAACTTGGATCGTCAGCCTGGTGGCAGTACTGTCATATACTTTATCTTTGCTCATATGCGATTTTGAAACCAATGTCAAAGGCTTAATGCCATATGATTATCGCAATATTCTCCAATCTCACTGAGGTCTAAACAAAGTTAGTCTTGGCAATTCAAGCTACGGTAAATGTTCTAAAATTACAAACACTTTTCTCTTTCTGTTCTCAGATAAAACAACGGTTTTTAGGGCTGGAATTCACAAAATGCTTGTCAGAATGGCAAATAAGGAAGACTCTGATCAGACTGCTTCTTCAGAAACAATCTGATCTGGGTCTGTGCTGTTTGTCTAGGCATTTTTGGCAGGCAACTAATGTTCCAAATTTTAGAACATTAACCGTATTTATCAAAACTTTCTATTTTCGATTGAGGAGGAGAACAAGTCAAGAGTTTTTGTACAATAAAACCTGTCTTAAGCGGTCACTGACAAAAATAGACAGAAAAAAGTCTTAAAGACAAATGGTAGCTTAATGATGGTCGAAAGTATTGCAGAATGCTCTCTTGGAGCATTCTGCTATACTCTTGACCTGCATTAAGCGATAATCTGTCTTGAAATCCAATTTTGGTCTTCTTTTTGAGTGGCCGCTTAAGACAGGTTTTACTGTAGATGCTTTCCGATGCTTGACACAAGGATTTCAATCAAGCCATGTCTGGCTGTAGTAGGAGACTTTGGCATTTGTTATTTTAGCAATTTATGGCACAGGATGTATTATTCTTGAGCAATAAGCATGAACAGCTGTTTAAGAACACAACCTAATTAAATTTTCATTCCATCAGTAGACACTACAACATATTATGGGTCTCGACGCGAGAAAACCTGTCTTCGGGGGTTTGCGAACAACAAAGGCGCAGGCCAGCCTGCGCATCCGCGCAGACTAATCAGCCCTTTTGTTATTCACATTTCAGAAAATACCATATCTAGACTTGCTACAAGCGAAATTTCAATTTTCTAGTTAGTCTCTGTGTCTGAGGAGACTGGTTTGAGTCTCGCCTTTCAGAAACCCTGAAGAAGGGTTTTGTCGTGTCGAGGCGCATGTTTACCCTAAAAGCCTGCACATCTACTAAGTTTCTACCCATATTTATCCCATGCATGACAGGGGGTCCAGACCCACTCTGGAAATTCACAAAGCTATAGCTTTCTTTAGGAATATTGGTCTAGACCCCCCTGGAAATTCACAAAGCTATTGCGTTCTTTGGGAATACTTGTCTAGACCCTCTGGAAATTCACAAAGCTATAGCCTTCTTTAGGAATACTGGTCTAGACCCCCTGGAAATTCAGAAAGCTATAGCATTCTTTAGGAATACTAGTCTAGATACCCTGGAAATTCACAAAGCCATAGCGTTCTTTAGGAATACTGGTCGAGACTTCCTGGAAATTCACAAAGCTATAGCGTTCTTTAGAAATACTAGTCCAGATCCCCTGGAAATTCAAAAAGCTAAATGCGTTTTTTAGGAATACTAGTCCAGATCTCCTGGAAATTCACAAAGCTATAGCCTTTTAGGAATACTGGTCTAGATCCCCTGGAAATTCACAAAGCTATAGCGCTCTTTAGGAATACTGGTCTAGACCCCCTGGAAATTCACAAAGCTATAGCGTTTTAGGAATACTGGTCTAGACTTCCTGGAAATTCACAAAGCTATAGCGTTCTTTAGAAATACTAGTCCAGATCCCCTGGAAATTCAAAAAGCTAAATGCGTTTTTTAGGAATACTAGTCCAGATCTCCTGGAAATTCACAAAGCTGAATGCGTTTTTTAGGAATACTAGTCTAGACCCTTGGAAATTCACAAAGCTATAGCCTTCTATAGGTAAATGTATATTGGCAAGGATTAATTTCGGCATACAGACAAACAGTGTGGAACCAGATCAGATTGCTCCTAGATGTGAGTTGGATTTTTGATAAAATGAGTACACTTTTCAATACTCCAAAAACTCACTCTAATCCAAGCTGATGAGCAAATTATCGTGAGGTAAACAGCCCTCATGTACCTTAGGACAAAAAAAATTCAGACAAAATAAAACCATTCACAATTTGCAGCTCTATCAGCCTAGATAAGAAGTTAAAAGACCAGAGCAGAGCACTACATTTTCCTTTATTTGTTAATTAACACCATAAAAGCACCGAATAGAAAACATACAATTTTAGGTGATTTTTTTCAGCCTCCATATTTACAGAACTGAAAAGACCCTCATAAGATTTCCTTTTCAGAGCTGTGGCTCTGTTTATGAAGTTTCCTACCCATGAAACTTGATGTATGCAGGGGACAAAAATTACAATTGTCGGCTTATAATTAGGAGTGAAATCTAGAAAGGACTTACCAAAGCACTCGTCCTGCAGGATGAGTGCTTTGGGAAGACTTACTCAACGGTGAGGGTGACAAATTTGAGGGTAAAACTAGCATTTCTGAGTACTGACTGTGAAATTTTGTCAGTATATGAGATTTGTTTGTTTGTTTTTGTTGTTTTACGTTTCCAGTCAACAGCTATGGTCATGGCGGGACGGTCAGTTCACCTAACCACACTTTTTCCTGGGCAAGCTTGAACAAGCAGTTACCTAGTACTTCATGCACATACTTTTGCTTGTAACTGACAACAACCCTTCTTGAATGATTCAGCGGAAGGGATGAGAATGACCGTAGAATTTATTTCATGATAAATCTCCACGAAAGTATGGGACCGGGCCGGGATCGAACTTGTGACCCCTGGATCTTGCAGTCAAGTTCCCATCTGTTGCCAGACACTTTACCGACTGCGAGATGCAGTTATGAAACTGACTGGGTATAAATATCATTTTAGCAGTAATATAAATTACTTCATAAGTCATATTACATATTACTCCCTTATGTTCTTTATTGCATACACTTTTAAAGGACAAGTTCATATGATTGTGTTTGCAGGATGAGTGAAAATTGTAAGTCACTCGGCCTGCAATACAAGTGCAATATTGAAATATTTTTGTCCCCTGGCATACTGTACACATTGTGAAATATAATGATCTCCAGCACTGTCCTTTGAATTCTGAAATATACCAAAACACTTAAACACTCAGAAAAACTATTTTTTTGGAGTGCAAAAGGGTTAATAACAGATGAGGTATACTGCAAGAAAAGCAAAATAACTCTTTGCATAATTTTTCATTATTATTTTTTCATTCTACTGACATTCTGTCCATCCTGATCTGGGTCTAAACTGATTGCATAGGTCACGGGGTAAAAATTATTTTTATTAAGCTTACCCTGTATTGAAAATCAATATGTCCGTATTGTAAATATTGCAAGGTAAGCCCCTGGAGATATTGCCAAACAATTACAAGAACGTTGTGACATACCTAAATACGACATGTGCACTGTGTACTTTTCATGAATTTTAATATTCTGAATCCACTGAAGTGTAAACAAAACATCAAAAGGACATAAACGCCTGCGTACTTTTGTTTGGGAGCCATTAAAGTAAGTACAATAACTCTTGATGAGACTGTCAACTTATCTAGAGGCTATACAGTAAAACCTGCGTAAAACAGCCACTAAAATAGACAAAACAAATATCTTATAAACAAAATTATTGAGTGTAAAATTGTAAATATTTTCTTACCCATCAGTTTTAACATATGTTTTGGGTGCTCAAAAGAACCGTCACATTGAGACGGTTCTTTTGAGTACCCACAACATATGTTTTGGTTGAGAAATAAGAATATAATTTTTTGTTACGAACTCTTAATTAAAGTCCTGTCTTATGTACCAGTCATAAGTATCCACGCCCCCCCCCCCCCCCACCCCCCCCCCCTTTGGGGATAGCCAGGCTAAGGTGCAGAGCAAATACTTTTTTTATTGTCCCTTCAGTGCCGGGGTTATAACATTAGGACACTTACCCCGGTGAGATTTTCTGTTTTGTAGGGTGGGGCTAAGAGCAGGGTTGTTACCATCAGCTTGTCCCCACAGGGTGGTGCTTATACCAGGGCTCTGAAAAGTCATTCCCCCCAGTCCCAGATCAGACTTGAAGAGCAGTCTGATCAGGGACTTATTGCTTCTTCAGCAAATTATTTTTTGATATCCCTGTTTGCAATTCTGATACTGCCATTTTCAAAATAGTGTCCCCTTGTCTCTGCATATGAATCATCTAACAGCAGACAGTTCACGTATGAAAGTTTTTGATTTCTAAGGCAGCAACAAACTTCAAAATGTTGTCTGTTTTTTTTGTGTGTGGGCAGGCAAATAGAGTGAGGTTTATTATCAAGTAAGAAATGTGTGTACAGACCCAGGAAAGAAGAGATTTTGGATACATGATGACGTGGGTGTAAGTTTTTGTTATTTTAATATTTTTTTGATAAATCTGTGCACTATGCTAGTAACGCAACACGGAGCCTGATATTTGTTTCGGAGCATTGACAGGTTATGTACAGAGTGACATTTCTCTTTACACATGGGTAGGCGTTGCTTTCGATAATTTAAATCCAATCAGGATGGACCATGTGACTTTGTGATGATGATCTTGCGCCTAGACATCATCAAGCTGTTATGTCAGAAAACAACGGAAGGGGCTCGAATTATGAAAATGGCAGTAAGCATTTTGTGAATTCCAGCCCTAAAAAACAATGTTGAGAACAGGCCCGAGGTTATTAAACTTTTTTCATGCTCAACTCAACTGAGCTTAAAATGTATCATGCTCATAAATGTTAAAATACAAATAACTGTTGGCATTTTAATATATAAATATAACATTCTTGAGAGGGTACTAGTCGAAAATATCATCCCGAGGAATGTGATTATCAACCGAGGCGCAGCCGAGGTTGATAATCATATTTCGAGGGATGATTTTTTGACTAGCACCCTCTCAAGAATGTTATATTTATTTTATTATACCGAACATCATTCCTTTATTTTCTAACCATGGTGAGAGAAGTTTCAAAGACAACGCAATGTGTAAAAAAGTACGAATGATTGAAATAATATCTTTAACAAAAGGATTGTGTTTGTAAACAGTTTGAGTCCTCAAGCTGTTCGTGATCGTAAACAAATCGTGGCTTATAATCACTGATGACTTCAAACACTTAAGGCTACTTAGCTTGCAGCGTCGCGGAAATCAACATTGTAGGCTAAATTGAGTTGCTGTAGATGATGCGATTTTGTTGCAAAATAGAAAATTTCGCCTGACCTGCTCAATTTTGTTTTTAAAGTGTTCCGCTCGTTCTAACTAAGAAAACGAGTACCCACACTTTATGTTTCTGTCCACAAACAACGAAGTTATTGGGAGTTTTAAGTGATCACACCATGGCTCCATGTACTATCCGCCGTTGTAAGTTAGCGTCTCCTCGAGTTAACGAACCGTACGCGCATCTGCGGCGCGCATGTGATAGTCGAAATTATCGCAGGGTGATAGTCAAAATTAGCACCTGCCGGCCTATGGAGGTTTTACATAGGAATTCTATGTGAGGTATAATAACATTAATTAGCTTGATAAATACAAAATATGAGAGTTTAAGAGCAAGAAAAGGCTTTATTTTGGGGTATTTTAAGTTTTATGAGCAACTGAAATTTCATGCTCAGTTGAGTTGAGCATGAAAAAAGTTTTATAACTTTAGGGCCTGAAAGAGAAAAGTGTTCGAAATTTTAGACTATTTACCACAGTTATCATTCTGTTTCCAAATTTTGTAGGTTCACGCTTTTCCCAGAGTATCTGAATCTCGGGTTATTTGCGACGGTGACAGAGATCCAGTTGGCCAGTCTTGAGAGATTACATTCCTTGGAGCTTGTGATTTAAATCCCGAAACAAAAGTGAATTATAGAAACAGTCTAGCAGATACATAGTACACCTGCCAATAATACTCGCAAGAGGGTCTGGAAGTATATAGAGAAAGAAAGAAAGGTAAACACGGTAGCAGTACCTCATTTTGAGGGAGAGTGCCTATAAAATCTATAGCAGATACTTATCAGTGAACAGGTTTCACCCTAGGACTGAAAGTAATTTAAAGATATATATAACAACCATGTACCGTACATACAAGAATGATCTGAACAATGATCAAGACTGCACAGACACTGATGAAAATCCATTCAGTGATATATTGACAGAAGAAGATGATAACTTGGCTATTGAGGAAGAAGGCAAGTCAGACAATACTAGTGGTACATCCGTACCAACCAATGGAACTAAACGAAAACAACATCATAAAGACATAAAAGCAACTCCTAAAAAGACAAAAAACAAAATTGAGAGAGAGGAAAGAACATTTCCTAATTACTTAATTGCCATACAGATATCGAATCCGAAAATACAGGCTGCTATCCAAGCAGTTCAGGAACATGTTGTAGCTCAAAACGAAAACTTCAAAAAAATACTGAATAAACCAGTGACACTTCACATGACTATGTTCATGGCACACCTCGATACTGAGGATGATTTTACTAGAGCCTATCGAGCTTTGGATCTATGTCAAGTGAAGCTCAGAGAGCTCTATCTTGATCACCTACTGCATCTGGACATCTGTGGTATTGGAAACTTTAGAAACAGTGTAGTGTTTGCCAAAGTAAAACCAGGAGATCAAGAAGAAAAGCTACAGGAAATAGCAGACATTGTCGAGGAGTGTTTCCTACAACAAAACCTCCAGTCAACACTCGAGGCTGGTTTCTCACCTCATATCACTTTTATGAATATGTCTAAATGTTATAGACTGAAGAAGATAGGGATTAAGAAAATTCACGAAGCCCTGTATGAAGATTATATTGATGCGGAGTTTGGTCATCAGACTGCTAACACTTTACAGCTTTTACCGATGATGAAACCAAAAGCCGAGTCAGGATACTATCCAGTTGAATACAGTGTTCAGTTTGGACCAGACATTCCAGACGATGAGGCAGTTTCATAGGTCCAGATAAACCACAAATTTTGAGCATAAAACTGTCCATCAGTTTAAACATTTGTTTTGGATGCTCAAAAGAACATAATTGAGCCACAAAATGTGATTTCTAACAATGTGGCATTTTGACAAGTGTAGACTCAGACAAGCCTGTGCAGCCTCCTGTTGAGCTTAGAAACTCCTAACACTGTTCAGCCAGTAGCCTAACACTCATAGAATATTCAAGGGACGTGCAAAGGCTCTGATCAGACTGCACATATGCGCAGGCTGATCTGAGGCTTTGTTGATCGCATATACCACATTGTTGGAAATTTCATGTCGTTGCTCATATTTTCTTATCCATCAGTTTAGACATTTGTTTTGGGTGCTCAAAAGAACCATCTCATAGAGAGGGTTATTTTGAGTATCCACAACACATGTCTTGGTTGAGAAATAGAATTAATTTTTAATTACACACTCTTGGCCCTTGCCCAAATTGATCTGCAGAATAGAGAAGCCTGGAGGTTTGGTGTTGGTAGCTCTACCCACCTGCTGTCTACCCTGATGCCACAATCATGCCAGGGACACCTGTAGCAATGGTGTAGCCAGAACGCTGAAAAGGTTATGCACATCAAAGGGAGACAACTGGATCAAGCAGCGAATCTCTTCAATTGTGTCCCTTTTCAAAATGGGAACTTCTCTTAAAGGAAAGAATTTGTTTCCTCTGTACCTTGAAGTGTGCCTTGACCTTAAGTCTGTGTAGCCGAGTCATAGGTTCTGCACATTATCTCACTAAGAGGTACATATGAGTGAAGTTTCAAAAAAATCATTCAAAGAGTCCAGGAGATATGGAGCAGACACAAAATTCAAGGATAAATCCTTTGACCTTGGCCTGTGACCTTAAGTCTAGGTAGCTGGGTCATGTGATCTGCACACCGTCTTACTAAGAGAAACATATGAGTGAAGTTTCATGAAAATTGATCAAAGGGTTCAGTAGATTTGGAGCGGGCACAATATTCAAGGGTAAATCCTTTGACCTTGACCTGTGACCTTGACATTGAGTCTAGGTAGCTGGGCCATGTGCTCTGCTCACCGTCTTTCTAAGAGGAACATATGAGAGAAGTTTCATCAAAATCTATCAAAGGGTTCAGGAGATATGGAGCGGACACAGTATCAAGGGTAAATTGTTTGACTTTGACCTGTGACCTTGAGTCTAGGTAGCTTGGTCATGTGCCCTGCGCATCGTCTTACTAAGAGGAACATATGAGTGAAGTTTCATAAAATCGATCAAAGGGTTCAGGAGATATGGAGTGGACACAAAATCAAAGGGTTAAATTGTTTGACCTTGACCCCTGACCTTGAGTCTAGGCAGCTGGGTCATGTGCTTTGCACACCATCTTACTAAGAGGAACATATGAGTGAAGTTTCATGAATTGATCAAAGGGTTCAGGAGATATGAAGCAGACATGAAAGTGTTACGGACGGACTGACGGAGTGACAAACAAAGGGCATTCCTATAACCCCTCTTCCGCTTCGCGGCGGGGGGATTAATAAAAATGTGAAAATCTGCATTAGAGTTTCCGAATCATTCAGAAGGAACATATTAATTGAACTGGACTGTAGATTCATATATCATGCCTGACCTTGGTGGTTTTATCAAACAACAATCAGGGTGATCAAATTCACAAGAAGCATCTAAGTGATCCCAGGGCTCTCGATCACATGATTTCCCAATGCCAAAAGTATGTTTTTCCCAATTCCAGACAAAAAATTCCCAATCTGACCAAGCCTACTTGATCCCAACAAACTACAGAACTGATGTAGCCGTTGAAAAATTCCATTAAAACAGTTGGAAAACATATATAAAAGTGTACTGATTATTAACTTTTTATTCCCTGAACAACGTCTGACTTCCTTTTTAACGATCTTTTGTTCGCGCACTTAACCGTTAGGGGATGCTTTGACTTGCACCCGTTTTTCAGAATGCGCAAGTTTCTTCCCTAACCGCTATACAGGAGCGAATCAAGATCGATGCGAGAGTGTTTTTTTCCGTTGTCATGGCTACTATTATTGCGGTAAACTGCACATCAATTCATTTTTTGCTTAAACAAAAATCGAACTCAGGGCTCTTGATCACACGATTTTTGGGCTGAGATTCTGCCCCATTCCCAATGCCGAAAAGTATGTTGTTTTCCCAATTCCAGACAAAAAAATCCCAATTTGACAGAATTTTTTTTTGGCGGGTGGGGGGGGGGGGGGATTCCATCTTTATTTCATATAATACAAATACAGAACATATTGTTTCATTATGTAACAATATGTTCTGTATTTGTATTATATGAAATTCTATTATTCTGTGAAATTGTAAATATGTAACTTACATATTTACAATTTCACAGAATAATAGAATACAATCACACTTGCTTCTTTATCTCCCTTTCCTCATAGGACACTAAGGTAAGTTTAATTATTGGAATCAATCTAGCAATGGAAACGTCATCCATAAGGATGATGTCAAATTTCCCAATTTTAGTCAAAACGCTGCTAATTTTCCCAATTTCATGGGCCCCTGCCCCATTCCCAATAAAGGGTGTGAGAGCGGCAGAGAGCCATGAAACTATGCATTGGTATCATTTGAAGAGAAGTTCACAAGAATTAATGAGGATTCAGTTGTTTTGGATTGTTGTTTTTTTCGTTTGTACCTGGTCAAATTCTTCTGATTATTTTCGGCCATAACTTCTTGCTTTGGACAGCCCTATCGAAAGAGCTGAACACCTTGGGATTAGATTATCAATCACTCATACAAACTTTCTACTGCAAAGTTTTGCCTCCTAACTTCCTAAGCCATACAGGTTGAGAAATTTATTGAGAAAGGATTCTATTATCAGACACTCACTCAAAAAAGCTTTCCATCCTGCAATGTTTTGCCATTTTTACATTTCAGAAATTCAATGGGATGAGGAATTATTTCTTCTATTCTAAGCTGTATTTTAAAACATATAAGTGGGTATTCATATAATTGGAATCTTCCCACTTAATACCCATGGAGACAATGAAATATATATGAAACCAAATGTTTTCCTGAATAAGATACTGTCTAATTATTAAAGCTTATTTTATATATAATTTCAAGAAACAATGTAAGGTTAACTATTTGAATCAATCTAGCAATGGAAACTGCATACATAGACTATATAGATTTTCCCAATTTTAGTGGAAACACCGCTTATTTTCCCATTCCAAGGGCCCCGGCCCCATTCCCAAAAGGGGGTGTGAGAACCCTGGATCAAGAGCGATGACACCATTTGATGAAAGACCTTGTTGTTGTTA
Organism: Loripinus fragilis; assembly: GCA_964019695.1. Lineage (NCBI taxonomy): Eukaryota > Metazoa > Mollusca > Bivalvia > Lucinida > Lucinidae > Loripinus > Loripinus fragilis. The sequence continues at coordinate 79,955,603 of OZ026526.1, read as the reverse complement.
TCAGCCTTTTGGCCGAAGTAGGCTCTTTGGTATTTCTTTCATGGTAAAAACTCTCAGGTACATTATATAAGGCATATGTATCAGGTTCAGTTGTCAAGAAAAATTAAAAAAAAACTAGAAATGTGTCCATAGGACACGAATGCCCCCGCTATTGCCAAATTCGCATAAACAGGACATGGTCATTAACAAAGGGCAATAACTCCTGAAGGCATGATGCGGTATGGGCCAATCTGAAACTTGAAGACAATTTGGTACTTACTAATGTGACCAAGTTTCATAGAATTATAATCAAAACTATTCATCTTATCTTAGAGAGCAGACAACGTTTCAACAGACAATTTTTCATAAACTAAGGGCAATAGCTCCTTAATGCATGGTGCCATATAGACCATTATCAAACTTGAAGAAGACATCATGGTACTAAACAATGTGACCAAGTTTCATAAAATTCTAATCAAAAGTATTCGACTTAGAGAGCAGACATCATTATACCCGCTTTTTTCTTTAGAAAAAAAGGGTATATTAATTTCATGTTAAAGTCGGTCTGTCGTTAGTCTGTCCCTGCTTGCGTCCGTCACGTTTCTTGTAAATGTATCTCCTCCTAAACCGTAAGAAGTAGCAACTCCAAACTTTGTAGGTGAATAGGTCACATGATGTAGAGGGTACTGGGTGACATTTGGTGTGACCTTGAGCCCAAGGTCAAAGTCAAGGGTCAAATAATGTATTTTCTTGTAAATGTATCTCCTCCTAAAGGGCTCAACATAGAAACTTCAAACTTTGTAGCTGAATAGGTCACATGAACATTTTGTGTGACCTTGACCCCAAGGTCAAGGTCAAAGGTCAAATATTGAATTTTCTTGTAATTGCATCTCCACCTAAACCTTTTGACGTAGCAACTTCAAACTTTGTAGCTGAATAGGTCACATGATGTAGAGGGTACTGGGCAACATTTCGTGTGACCGTGACCCCAAGGTCAATGGTCAAATTATGAATTTCTTGTAAATGCTTCTCCTCCTAAAGCTTTTGACGTAGTAACTTCAAACTCCATTAGTGCATAGGTCTGGTCACATGATGTAGAGGGCACTGGGCAACATTTCGTGTGACCTTGACCCAAAGGTCAAGGTCAAATAATGTATTTTCTTGTAAATGTAACTTCCCCTTAACTGTGGGATGTAGCAATATCAAACTTTGCTGGCGCATAGGTCACATGATATCAAGGGTACTGGGCAACATTTTGTGTGACCTTGACCCCAAGGTGAAGGTCAAATAATGTATTTTCTTGTAAATGCATTTCCCCCTAAACCGTTTGACATAGCAGCTTCAAACTTTGCATGTGCATAGGTCATATTATGTAGAGGATACTGGGCAACATTTCGTGTTTGTCCATGACCTTAGGTCAAGGTCAAAAGTGAAATAATGTATTTTCTTGTAAATGCATCTCCTCCTAAGCGGTTGGACGTAGCAACTTCAAACTTTGCTGCAGACGCTTTGGTTAGCTCAAAAGCGGGTATTTGCGATGGTGTACCATCGACTGGTCTAGTTTTAAAATTGGCGTCATATATATCCTATCCATTGTTAATATTAATTAATGCTTAAAATACCTTTCACACGTTCAGTTGTTATATACTGAATGGAGGTTTTCCACATGGGACAGGTAGGCTACCTACCAGATTGGGTCCAATAAAAACAAACAGAAGCCTGATATTTATGAGCCCTGTTGAACATTTACAACATCATCATTCATGTGCAAAAATACAGTGATAAACACACACATGCCACATATCTACTTTGGAGTTACTTAACCGTTTCATTCTGGGTACTTTGGCAAACAGTGAAGACCCAAACAGTGGCATTTCATCAGTGTCTGCACTGTTTATTAAGATATTTAACAATCTTCAGGTAAAAATTTTCATCATTTTAAAGAAATTTTGACTGTCAACTACTTTAAGTACAAAAGTGAACTATTCCATACTTAGTGTATCAATGTGTATAGAACAATCAACCAGAATGACTTCAATAAGTCGTTAAAGTACACCTTTCTCAGGCTTTCTGTAACTTCGAAGAATCTCCCTCATTGAGACCCTGATCTCCCTCATCTGAACGGTCGGGTATGAAAGCCATGACAGGCTTTTGACAGCGCCCCGAAATCGGTCACGCCAGATTCACAAAGAGGTGTAATTCCATAATGTTTTCGCTATTCATCTATAAAGTTTTATTAACGATCGCCAATAAAAAGATAGCTTAGTTTTCTCGAAATAATGATTTTAATGGCGATTTGACATGTGTCAGGGGTACGAAAGCCCCTGCCGCTCCACTTGCGTTAGTGTCAGTTTACCGTAATTTTTTAACAGTTGATTACTGAAACATTTGTCCTGTGTGTATTTTTACTAGAAAAGTGGGCATTTATGATTCTTAGTGGGTGTTTTTGGTATGCAACAGAATCTATTAATAATAACGCACACCCTCATTAGGCCCCTTTTTGTGCATTGCTACAGCTGGACAATTAACTGGTCAGTTAAACTTATTCACGGTCTGCTTGCATCACAATATAATCAAGGGCCCATCATTAAATTAATAATCAAGAAACCTATAATTATATTCCTTACTTTGATCAATAATAGGAAAAAAAAGCTCATTAAAGATGTATTTATACACATACCTTTAATCTTATCAATTAGTGTGATTAACAGATTCTAACACCTTGATGAAAGAATTTCTAAAAAGAAGTCTGTGGACCAACCTTGGTGAACTTCAATAAGCGCGACATTAATTTGTGTTACTCAGAATCCTATGCACAGTCTCGCCGTAGCCTCTACCACTGGTTTATACATGATGATAAATATTTACCATGTGGCTCATCTAATCGGATCCAGAGGGGGGATAGAGGGTCCGGACCCCCCCCCCCCCCCCTGAAAATTACAAAAATATAGGGTTTCTTTGCAATACTGGTCCGGATCCCCTTAAAATCACAAAGCTACCAATCCAGCATTTAATGTTGTGCCATCATCATCCCGCCAGTGAAATGCCATTTAAATGGTGTTTCACTGGCGGGCCGTTGATGGCCCGCTAATAGTAGTATTTGGATCCTTCCTCCCCTCATCAAACTAAAAAAACAAAAAAAACTTCAAAGTTGGACCCCCTCTGACAAAACTTCCTGGATCCGAACATGTAATGAAACTAGTTAGAATATTGTTATATTACAAGATAGATAACGTTCGTACATCATGAATCTGTACACAGTGAAGGCTCAGACGAGTTTGCGCATACACACAGTCTGGCCAGAGCCTTAACTGCTTGTTTACTCAAGGTAGTGGATATGCAAGTTAGAAAATTAAGCACACCTTCTCCGAAGGATGTAGGTGAGGGGTCTGGATGGGTTATAATGATTAGTGAATAATGGCCCTTTTTTATAATGAATAGTGAATAATGAGCCAAAAATTATGAAAAATATAATGAATAGTGAATAATGAGGGCCTAAAAATTAATGAATAATCCTATTTTTTTAATGAATAGAAGAAAAAATTAATGAATAGTGAATTATCAGATTTCTTTGCCACCTTTTTTACTTTTAATGAATAATTGGTCTCAATTTAATGAATAACCCAAAATTTTAATGAGATGAATAATGGGCGAAATTTTTAATGAATAGTGAATACCAGACCCCTAATCCAGACCCTCGTAGATTGTATCCTCGCGAGCTATATAGCCTACCGGAGTTCGAATAAAACTCTGTTAGAACTGTTAAGTGGTAATACAGTCAGTTCACAGTGAAGACTCAAACGAGCTTGCACATATGCGCAGTCTCGCCAGAGCCTTTACAGTTTATAAAATATAACATGGTTTCTGTCACATGACAAGACATGAAGCGCACATAGGACTCAGAAAAAAAAAATAATAAAAGAATCCTGCATTTGTGCAGATAACGTGTTGTGCAACACAGTAACATTTCCCAAAGCATGTAAAGAACATTATTCGTTGTTATCCACGTTTCTAGTTAAAAACATGATAATCGGGTCAACTAATTTTCAGATAACTGGTAAATTATACTAACTAATGCAAGTGGCACAGCGCGGCAGGGGCTTTCATACCCCTGACACATGTCAAATCGCCACTAAAATCATTATTTCGGGAAAACTAATGTATTTTTATTGGCAATTGTTAAAAATACTGTTTGCAGATGATAGAGCGAAAAAAATATGGATGAACACCTCTTTGTGCTTGAAGAGGAAAAAAATATATTCCTGGCGCGGCTGTTTTCGGCGCAGCGAGGCAAGGTTGGCAAAATGCCGGCAAATAAGCATATTTGCCATGCCAGTGGCATTTACCGGGAAATAATGGCAAATAATGGAAAATACTGGCAAATATGATTTACAACCTTCCACATTTAGATTGGTAATTTCAAAGATAGAGCTTATTTTTCTTAATATTTCTTTTCTACTAGCTTATCAGGCTATCAGCTAAACTATCTTAGTTTACGGTATAAGTCTCATTCTTTAAACATTTAAGTATAAAAAGTGAATTTTAGAAGAAGAAAAACCCTGTTTCGTATCTGCCAAAGTACTCATCAGTTGGCTTGTGCATAGTTACAGATAAGGTTGGGTGAGTGACCCTTATCTGTACTATAAATCAATTAAAGACACTCCTGTTTGTGGTCACCCGGACTTTAATTGTCTTAAGTTAAAATATGAAGTATTAAAGTTGGGTGTTTGGATGAGTGACCCTTATCTGTACTATAACTCAATTAAAGACACCTCTGTTTGTGGTCACCTGGACTTTAATTGTCTTAATAGTTAAAATATGAAGTCAATCATGACATCCTGTTGTTCATCCTTACCCCTGGCGATATAGTATCCACTTGGGGATGTGTTGTTTTAACAATTTATGGCAGGCACAAGTGTCAAACAATTGCCAGATATAGTATGTCAAAATTGACCTTAGACTGATTAATTTTCGCCAAAATCTGCGTGATATTCGTGCGTTTTCGTGGAGTACTCCGATCTTGGTCACGCTTTTACAGAGAATATGAAGCTAATGTCATTTTGTTAATGCAAATGGTCCGATAGCCTAGTGGTAAGTTGACAACTCACAAATCAAGCATACCTGGATCGAAACTTGGAAGGAACCTTTTTTTTTTATATATAATTGTCAAATTGCTTTCTTTTTTTAAGTTAAAGCTGCATAGTCTGTAACTTTTGATCTTTTAATTTTAGAACTTATGTTTCTATTTTTCAAGACCACAGTAAAAAAAACTAAATTTCAGGTATACATTTTACCAATTTCGTAAATCTTAACAAATTATCAGTATCAAAACAGCAGCATTTATGTTAAAATAAACTGTCTATAATTATTGGAGGGACGCAAATAATTACCAACAAGAGAAAAGCACACCTGTTTTATAAGACAATTCACTTTTCCGTGCAGTGTTCAGCTATAGTGAACAGATTTATTGTGAAAATATAACTTAATTCTACTTTTACAAACGATTTAAAAAGGAAATGAAAAAATTCGAAAAATGTTCATAGTTGCAGACTTAGTCTCTTTAATATTGTTCGTATATTTTCCCACTCTTTCCTTGTCAGCTGATAACATTTGCAAATAGTTTGGACCCAGTTCAGTACCAACAGAACGTATGTTCTGATCTGGAAACATCTACAGACCTGTTTACATTGAAAGTTGCGCATGTGTAGTCAAGGAGGCAGTTATGTGTAGTTTTGAGTACTGATGTGAAGTCTATCATAAGCAAAGTTTAACAAACTTTATTGCCTTAAATAAAAGGCTAAAATAGATAAGAATTTAATTAACTTAAATTTTTACATACCCACCAAAAACTTAAAAGCCCATCAAAGTTCTCATAATAAAAAGATCTTATGCAGCCTGTTTACTTCAGGCTTCGCCCAAATAGAGTCAGAAAGCCAGTAAACCAGACAGATATCAATGGCGGATCTAGAGGGAACCCCCCTTTGAGACTAAAATATTTAATTTTCATGGAGAATTTTCAGAAAAATCAGGAAACATTGGTAAATGATCTTATAAAATTAACAAATCGAACCCCCCTTTGTAAATTTGAATCCCTATCAAGACATCCTGGATCCCCCTGTGTGTAGTCGGTGGATTATTTGAACAAATATAGATAAATGTATTGCCAAAGGCAGAATAAAGGGCTGAGGAATGCATCTTACCAGAGGAGAAAGACCCTGATCTGACTTATTTTTTGCAAGCATTATAAAGTCTAGAGGGAGAGAACTTATGGTTTATTTGCCCCACTCACAGCAGCTGGTGAAATGTAAAATTGCTTTTCATCACTAAACTAGATCTTTTCTGAGTCTTTTCAATCTTAAAAAAGCCAATTAAATATTTACTAAAACAGTTCATCTTTCTATATTTACTGGCTCGCTCAATTTTGAACATTATGCCATCAAAATACAATCAAAACAAAGAAGAAATCTTGCATGACAGACAATTGTTTTGGTCTATATACATGTAAGGATTGCCTATATAATATTTTGACCTCAAATACAGTCTCATTAACTATGAAAATATACTCTTGACGGTAAAAAAATAGGTCACGAAAACCTATGACAATACCAACAATGGCATAAAACCAATGTTATTCATGAAATGAATAAATGAAAAGGCCGTATTACTGTCATTCCTTACTAGTTTTGCGGTTGATTGGCACTAACTTGCTCACACAGCATGACTAATTGGCTTGTTTGTTCACGGTAATTGACCAGCTGATAAACACAGTCATGAACCAGTAAAGAAATTACCTCCCTTAAGCAGAGAAAAAACGTCTTGAAGTGAACCAAAATGGATAAAAATTGATAGAAAATTGGGATTTCGCTCTATGCGTAGCTTTCAATAGTGATCCGTAGAGCGTATTTTGAGGCTAAAAAGCGTAGAAAATACGCAAAAAACGTAGTAGTAAACAAGTCTGCATCTACCATTTGACACTGTGATAGTGTTCCTGTAAGATTTCTTAAAATGTTAATTTTGATTAAAGGTCAGCAGATGATAACAAAAAGTCTCAAAAATATCATGTCAGCGTGCAAAGAGCAAATCACATGTTAAATATTGAAATTATTCACGATGCTGTATTTGTTACATAAACGCATGCCAAATTCAAATAAATGTAGGCCTATCCAGTTGTGCACAAAATCAAGAATAAAGAAATCGAAAAAAATGAACAAAAATACTTAAATGCTACTGGACTCAAACCCACATCTTTTGAGTGCTAACACTCGACTCTCCACTAGGCTATCGGGAAATTGTAATTAATTTCATTCAGATTAGTAATTGTACAACAATCTAAAGTGCACCTTTTACGAAGATTCACGAAAACTGAGTAAAAGGTCATTGAATGTTCATATGTCTCGAGTCAATTTTGACAAACAATACACAGGTAAATTTTCTCCCCATTTAAAGGTCTATTTAGAATTTACCATTGTCCTGCTGAACCCAGAATTAACCCTTGTCCTGTTGATTCCATTTTTGAAAACACTAGATCCTGATCAGCTGGTTTCTTTCGGAGGCCATCTTATCAGGATCTACACTGTTTTCCACAATAATTGAAAATACAGATTTAAGACGAACAGGGTAAAATTTGGGAGAAGTGTTACTGTGTAGTACATAAAATATTCAGCATGATAAGAGCTAAAGATACTATTTATTGTTAAAAGTTATTTCAAAATTTCAGTCTGAGATTCATTTTTGTCTGTTTAACATGTTTAAATGTATTCAAAGGTTGTATGCTGATACTGTAGCCTCATATTCAATACTTACATTTTCACTCATCTATTAGTTAAATTATACTAGTTTAAGTCAGTTTCTTAAAGATATCTGCTGCATTTACAGCTAAAAATCATATTTGCCAATATTTCACGGCAAAAAAGTTATATTTGCCATTATTTGCCACTTGTGCCTTATTTGCCATGCCGGGAAATACCGGTAAATTCCACCGGTAAATACCGGGGTGGAATTTACCGCCCAACCTTGCGGTGAGGTCATGGCTTTCATATCCGACCCATCTGAACAACAAATCTCCCACATTGCCATCATCAGGTTATCACATGTATGATACAGATTGGTTTACCTTTGAGGATCAAAAATGGCAGAGGAAGCAAAGTGAAACTTCAACACGAGTTTTTGTTGGTAAAATAACTGCTAGTGCAGGTACAGACCCGTATCCCTAGACTTGTCAGTAAGTGTCTCACAAACTACCGGACCCCCCGAGACATTCCTCATACCAAGGCGAGCCTCGGGGTCCGGTACTGGACCCCTAGAATCTGTGTCTAGGGGTCCCATACCAGACACGTAGCCCCACAGTCTAGGGATCCGGTACCGGACTTGGAGACAGTGCCTTGTGATAAGGGGATCGGATAGACAGCAAACCAGGCTTGTTCTTTTTTACCTTCCTGATTTCTTTCTTTTCTTTCTCTTTCTCTATATACTGCCTGGCGCTCGCTTTCGAGCATTATCGGCAGGTGTACATTGTACACTCCGAGTTGCAGGATGAAAGCCTACAAGTAACCATATCGAAATTACCGTAGGGTTCTTTAACCTGCACAGGGGGTGACTTTTAGGGCTGGCTAATCGAAGCCAAAATGCTAATCGATAATCGGTCCTTGCATTTCGATATATAACCGATTAGTAATCGCTCAAACTTGACAGAGGGTCTCGGAACGTTTTGACAACTCTTGCATGGTCAACGACATTGATTTTCCCATCATTTCCCAAAACAACACGAAGTAGCAAGTGTTATAGTTTCAAAAGATAAAAGGTTTTGAATAAAAATAGGCAAATTTGCTCAAAACAAGTCGTCATCCACTCTGTTGGAAGAAAATTGAAAGAAAGTCGGTAATTAAACTCGCAGTCCGCCATTGTTTGTTGTTAATTTCGGCACGTTGCATGACGTCATACAAAAGGAAGTCAAGTATGCATGACACGAACAACTTTGTGTAAAATAAGACCCGCTGTAAACGTCGGTAAATTTGAAAGCTTCTAAACTCGAATTTAACCGCGGAGAAAAACAACTTTCATGCTAGATTATTCATCTGATGAATTTTCGTGATTTTGTACTACTTTACTTAAAACAGAGGAGCTTAGGTATAACTTTTTCTAACAATCAGTTGTTGAGTTAGCCTGCAGAGTACGACGTTTTACTACTTCGTTACAGCACTTTATACGCATCTACTGTTTACGACCATGCTCTTTACGGCACTTCCGGTTTAAATAGAAAATAAAAGGAGGCAATTACGCTTGGATTTTAATTGAATAAATAGACAGAACATCCATTAAAAGTAACCGATTTTTGAATTTTCATATCGATAATCGTTTTTCTTTTGTATATCGACCGATTAACCGATATTTTGATTAATCGTGCCAGCCCTAGTGACTTTCCCTGCACAGGGGACATCCAGTTAACGTCCCGATCCGAAGGACGATACACTTATCTCAGGCTATCGGAGGCTGTACCTATGCGACCGTTTTTTCGAGCAAAAAATGGCGGAAAATTAAGACAGAAATACTCACAGCCGAGAGAATAACGGTTATTACTCTTCAATAAGCTTGGTTTCAGTTATCCAAATACTAGCCAGTACTAAATAATGGATTGGAAATGTTCTCATATGTAGAATTAGTTCGAGGTTTGTCCCAAAATTCGATATTTGCCACGGAAACAAGTTTATTTTCTCTCTGCTCAGTGAAACACAGCTACATACACCGATTTGCGAGGCTGTTTTAAAATGATTCAATTTGAAATCACAAAGTAAATACCTGATTTATCCGTAGTTAAACACTATATATGTATGGTAATTCGCACAATTTATCTCTTTTTAGTTTATCGTGTATGTCTCGATCATTTTATACACTGCAGCCACACTGTTTTTTTCCATTTATACTGTAACGTTTTTCGAGCAAGGTTAACATTCCATTGTATGAGTATTTCGAGCAAAATAAAGCCACTGTATGCGTATTTTGAGACCAAAATTATTGAACGGGTATTCTGAGCAGAACCTTGATGGAAAATTAGAGCTAAATGGACCAAGTATGATGTCTACTCACATTAGGCTAGTAACATTTCTTTAGCCCAGTCTATCTGTGAGTCAGCCGGGCCGCATAGTGCAGTCGGTAACGTGTCTGGCTACAGATGCGTGTCTGACTGCAGATCCAGGGACCGCGAGTTCGATCCCGGTCCAGTGCCATACTTTCGTGGAGATTGATCATGAAATAATTTCTACGGTCATTCTCCTCCCTTCAGCTGATTCATACAAGAAGGGTTGTTGTCAGTTACAGGCGAAAGTATGTGCACAAATTACTGGTAAACCGCTTGTTCAAGCCTGCCCAGGAAAAAGTGTGTTTAGGTGAACTGACCGTCCCGCCATGACAAAAGCTGTTGACTTGGGACGTAAAGCAACAAACAAAACATACAAAACTATCTGTGAGTCATGGGCCTTTTTCTTTGTTTCATCAGAGTATGTCAATTTGATTTGATTGTTTCTCTGTGATGATGCATTGCCTTAATGCCATCTACACAGTTTTTGTTTTAACAGCAACAGAATCTAGGGCAAGGATTCGGTACCAGTAAAATGTATCTAAGCCCCACTCCAGTGGCTTGTGCTACAGTCTGTTCTAAGGCGATGGTTCTATTTCTGTTGATTCATCGTTAATTGATGCTCCCATTTTGTGGTCCCTTGTGTCCATATTGTGTTGTGCATTGCTCTGTGTCCTTAATAGTTTTGCATTCATCTTGGTGGGGAAGAGAGAGCTGGTCTCTTTACTTTGTCCTCCTAGTGTCTTGTGACTGATATGTCTGTGGCTGTTCCTTAAGGTGCTGTTGGTGTGATTGTGGTATTTCCTGATCATGCTCACATTTTTTTATAGCTGTGAGGCGTTAAGTCAACAGGCAGGGTCACACTATTTTTTATTTAATCTATGTTTCTTTCTGAAATTAAGCAGAAATGAGTGTTGAAATTTAACCATGTAATTGCTTGTATTATGATATAATACTAACATTTTATGTAATAAATAGACCAGAAGCTTAGTTCTACATGAGCCTTAGTATTTAAACCGGCACAGCTTACCTGTCAGATCAGGTTTGAATGCAAAAACACAATCCTGAGGTCTTCTACGACATTGCTAAACATTTTGTACTGTCAAATTGCAGTAGCAAATTTTCTGTAGGACGTGATCTTTATATGTACCCTACGTTGCATAATGGTAATAAAATAATGAGAGAAAACAGGCATGATGATCGCCTATTGCTGCTATTTTCAAAAACAAATATTTTCCTTTAAATGTGTGTTTTATATCTATGCACTGACAGAAGACAGTAAAACAAAATAAACGTTTTAGACAAAAGACATTCAGACCCAAAAATGCCTTATGGAAGGGATGGATATACCCCCTAATATAATGGGAAAATGTAGTCTGTCCTATTTCTTAATTTATCAAATAAAAAGAAAACATATTATACATCAATTTTTAGCTTTATTCTTATGGTATGTTTTTAGTGTTTGACATGTAACCACAACAAACAAAAAACATACCATTTGAACTGACAGCCCAAGAAAGCATGTATTACTCAGAGTCATATTAATTTCAGTGTACATTTTCTGTCGCAATATTTTGTATCTTTGAACCATACTTTATTCTTATATATCAACATGAAGCTTGTCTTAAAAGCATTTAATTAAATGCAGAAAAATGTTGGCATGCGATTAAACAACAAACCTTATGATATAACAGTTATATACGTTACTTATTTTCAAATGCATTACTATTTAATGCAGTACTATCATTAGACCATGAGCTGCCAAAACACCTCTAAAGAAGGAAGGTGAAGACTGTGATTTTCTAAAACCTCGTGTTTTTAACCACAAAATTAAGTATGTTTGCTCTTTATCAGTTTTAGAGTTACCATGCAACAGTAAAATTTACTATTTTACCCTGCAAAAATTGGAATTCATATAGCCTTAATATCAAATTATTCCTTTTTCTTGCATATCAATTCCATCTTTAAATTGAAAGCAAATTACTAGCAATACAATTTTAGCTAATTAATTTAGGCAGACTGTTGTTACTGTTATATATTTTACTTTCTTTTAAATAAAATAGTTTATGCATTTATGACACTATATGAGTGAGTACTACTAATTTAAGTAAAGTACTGTCATTGGAGTGCGCAGTAATGAAAGAAATGATGAATAATGTATTTGACACAAAATGCAACGAAGAATGAACTCCAATAAAGCATGGCTGATTAAATCACTTAAAACTGTTATCACTTAAAACACCACTTCAAGTCAGAGTGTTTTATCACATTTGTAAGCAGCATTTTAAAAAACACAAACAAAAAAACTACTTACTTTTATAATCAAATAAGGCTTCTTAAATGCTTATATGATAATCTTTCATCTCTCTGAAATGTATATGTTTGCTTCTTTTTTTATATAAGGAATGATATATACAATACATCTTATCACTAACTACAGCCTAATATAGATTTAAAAAAATGATATTAAACGATTGTAGTTGCTTAGTAAGATCTGACGCCCATTGTGTAAGCCACCAAAATACATATAATTATAGAATATTAGCTATTGATTACACCAACTATATTTATAATATTTTGGGACAAAAGCTAACCCATAACTCCTAAAATTGCCTAAAATATGTCTTTTAAAATATAGGTCAAAATTTAGAAATGAAAAGAAATGAAACATTAAGGCAGACATTAATCCTTGCCATAAGAAAAAGAAACTGTTTTTAATCGTAATGGTTTCTGCCCCATGCATGGAGCATGACATGCCTATCCCTATGGTAATAATCTCTCTATATCCCTATATCCAAAGCACATTCAGGTTGGTGAAGAAAGAATACAAGTTAGGGAAATGATTCTTCTAAATAGGATATCTTATAAACTGTTATAAGCTTAGTAAATGATCTGAAGTAGTTATTTGGTGTGATTAATAGCTAAAACAAGTAATGTGTCATCATCTGCATATGCATAGAGATGTCAGTAAACAGTGTGATTTTGAGACAGTCTCTTTCAAAATTAGCTGATTACAGACACGTATTATGCATACTATCTAATGTTACATGTATCAAATTTTATTCTACCAACTCTTAGAGGATTGATTGATTCTATCTGAAATGTAAGCAAAGGTAAATTGTATGCTACCACCTGCATAAAAACTTTAGTAATTTGTAGTCTTCTTATTGTAAATTAAAATAGATATACAAAGAACTAGCCTGTATCGTTTTAGGGATTATGTTTGTACATTATGAACAGCAAAACACTGTGTACACAGTTTGTTTTAAATAACTGATTAGATTTCTTTTAATTTGATTAAACTAAGCTTATTTCAGATAAATATAACAAAAATATACATCCAACATATATAAGCTTTCAGACCCAATTATATACTGTCTTTGACAACAATTTGGACAAACAAAGGACCTTACGATATATTTTTTATGTGAGTATATGTTACTTTGATATATTTGATAGAAAATGAAAATGTATCTTTCTACTATTACTGAAGTGCTATCGTTTTCTTTATTTATGAGTTTTAAAATCTTTTACTTTGGACAAATCAGAATAAATATGTTGTGGATATAAAACGTTCAGTTATTTACTTTTTCAGAAATGTGTATAGATATATTTTCGTGATAAGAACTGATAATTATTTTAGGACAAGCTGATATCTTGTCATAAATTCAACATATAAAAACAATTTTGGGATTAAATAAAGTATTATATGACATAAACTATAGGGTATTAAGCAATATATATAGTTATTCTTAAAGTCTGTAATGTATGTTGCATATTGACATACAAGCAACAAAATGATATTTTACACCAGAAACAATTTTAGTTATAGTTTTGCACTCTTCTTTATTTGTAGATGCTCATGTTTGGTTTTGTAAAGTATACATGCTTATTTTCAAAGTGAAAACGTTATTTCCTTAATTAACATTTGAGCTGGGACATGAGATTTCCAACAATGTGTAACAGTGTAGCCTCCTTTTAAGCGACTAGCAAAGGCTCTGATCAGGCTGCGTGTATGCACAGGCTGTTCTGAGTCTTTGCCGGTTGCACATACCACATTGTTGGAAATCTCATGCGATGGCTCATATTATTTGGGGTCATCGTATTCAACGGCCTATACTTATACAAGTATGTGTGATAGAAACAAGCTATTTGCAGTTTTGAAATATAAAGTTAATTGTCTATTAGGAACATGTTACTTAAGATATAAATACTTTTATGAAGATTATCAAATGAAACTAAACATAAATGATTTTGTAAGGTGTAGCAGTGTTCCCCAATGGCCGTCGGATCGTCGGACATTTCCGGTAATGATTGGCTCGGTCCGATAAATAGTTCTCCAGCGGCTGACCGTATGTCCGATGAAATTTTCGGAGCGAATCTCCTTTTTTTTTGGCCGAAATTTGAGCTTGGGACCTGCCAAAAATGATCATGTGTGTCCTTTGGGACTCGCAATATTTTGTGAAGAAGTGAAGAAAGAATAAATGCTTACGTTTTAAGAGTAATTCCTGCATAAAATTCGCGGATTTTTACTTTCGATTTTGCAGTTTGTTTACCGTGAAATCTATTTTTGGAATCTACTTCTTTCTATTTACGACAGACAACCTCACACAAATCCATTAGAAAAGGCAAATTTCCAATATTTTCTGACAGATATGTGTTAATTTATCCTTCTCACACATCTACATAATAACTGCGAGGTACCTTTTAAATGTAACGGCTCACTAAAGTCCGTTCTGTCAGAAAAAAAGATCAACAATTATAGAAACTTATACGTTGTTCAAACGTTTTAGGTGAGTGAGCTCCCTTTATTTCAATAATTTAAGATTATTATTGAATTATTCACTTTGATGTCAACTTGATTGAGTAAGGCATCATTGTTCTTATAATCCCTAGATATCAAAAGGGGGTTATTGATTACAGTTTAATGGTGTTAACTCAATGGAAAGTTTGGGATTTATTTAAAATTTATATAGTTAAGCTAAACCTAATGTATTTAAAATCAATTTATATATATAATGTTAGCTGTTCCCTGTAATGTAATACTTTGATCCAACACTGTTTTCCAGTGTTAATCTGTGAGAACACTAGTTTCCGCATTTTTGCTTTCAAAAGCAAGAAATTGCGATGGCTTCAACTCAATATTGAATATTTATATCAATGACCTGTGCTGCATATGCATATTATCATAATGGCCAAAGCAATGGCTGAAGGACTGTTGTGTTAAAAACAAGCATGTAATTGCTTTTAGCCATCAAATTAAACATAAGTATTGATAAATTCTAATATTTAATCATTCAACTTGTTCGGGGTTTTTATCGGTCCTGTAAAATTTTATTTGGTCTGGTAAAATTCATGACTGCACCAGACCGAATGTCTGGTAATGTCTGGAAAGTATTTGTGAACACTGGTGTAGTTGCACATGTAACGTAAATGACATAAATAATATAAAGATGTGTTTCTGGAAGCAAACAATTTATTTTGATACTTGTTTAAAACCCCAAACGAGCTGTTAGCATTTTAGAGTAACTGTATATATCATCTGGATACTCTTTTTAAATGTCACAATTTTGTTTTAATAGTAAAACATGGGGTAGTTGTATTAAACACCTGCCACTGAAAAACTGCTGCCACAATTTGACCGTACGAAGTGCCAAGAAATGTTGTAGAAGGCTAGTCCTAACTCTTTATGAAGTCAAACCTTTTCAGGCATGATACTTTTGTGAATTGAATTTTCAAATATTTAATTTCTCAATTAAAATATCAGCTTTTTGAGTCTCAGACACTACCTGAAAATTTGAAGACAGAATTGAAGCCAGTTCCTTGATACTTTTGAAGACAGTTCATCAACATATTTGTATTATGCTCAATGACATATGGCTGGAAAATATTTGATGATGAGTATAAATAATAATGGGTGATTTGATGTAGACTGACTCCCCTCATATGTTCCATATTTGCCAATAGATATCATGTCCTATAACCTATTCTTTTTTTCTTGTAATAGTTACTTCTCTCCTTGTGCTCAGAATACAAACTTAGCCATTTGAAGATTGAAAGCTATGTAAAGATATGCATGTTTTGCTAAACAAATGTTTGGCAGCTGGGAGCCAGGCTAGATTTGATGTAATAAGTAGATATTCTTTAGTGAGTTAATGATTGAATGTGATAGAAGATTGATAGAACAATTATAGAATATTTTTATTGTTGCGTTTAACTACTGGATCATCAACTTGGGGGGGGGGGGGGGGGGGGGGGGGGGGGGGGGGAACATACCCCAATGATATACTTGGTCTTCAAAAAAAATGATCTATTCATATACTTGATTGAAAAAAAATGTTTACATATTCATATACTGTTCTTTGATTTTTACATACCCTCTTTGCTGTCTGTAAACACAGTTTACAAATAGATATTACAATTTTCGCTTCTGAGCTGAATATCTGAGCAATAATATGAGTATTTTCAAACAGGGATGTCAGAAAATGGGACCATTCATATAACAATGATGAAAAACTGGGTCAGTCATATACTTTTTCTTAGAAAAAGGGGACTTATTGTATACCTGGCAGCGCTGAAAAAGGGGGCTATTCAGCATGCACATCCGTACTATGTCATATATAGGTAGTTACCCCCCTGAGATCATCAATAATGGGTACCTAACATAAAGAGTAAGGACTAGCCTTCTATAACATTTCTAGGCACCAAGATCAGTTGTTGATTTAAAAAAAAATGTTTTTTTGTTTACCTGATTTTATTAATAATAGGCAAACATGTTAAGGATACATGGAGCTAGGCTGATGTCATCCCATAGCTAGACATATATCTTATTTTAGATGTAGTTTGTCAACGATGACAAGCATTCCATTTAAATACCTAAGCAGATTGATGGTAGGCATACCATATTTCCTTCATATCTTCAATGGGTTATGTTTTTATGTTTTGTGATATAAACATATTTTTGCACAGACAATGTAATGGTGGCTTTATAGACATACGCCATGTGTATGTCCAATGAAATCGAGGTGCAATAGCTAATATGTATCTTAATTGACTTTATATTAGGCCTTTGTTTATTATATCATCAATAAATTAATAAGAATTGGGACATCCCATAAAATTACAATATAAAATTTGTCAGTGAACTGATATCTATTCTGTTGGTGAACTATCTTGTAAGTGAATTGTCTTGATTCTGCTTAAGAACAGTAGATGTAGCGTGGTTTGCTGTTTCTTTGTCTGTCTGTCTGACTGCCTCTCTAGCTAGACTTGTTATGCTTCAGGATCGCCAAAGGCTTTGCTACTCGAACTACCCGTACAGAAATTATGCTCAAAATACTCATCCAGAAGCATTGCATAACTCGAAATACCCATACAACTCAACTCGAAAAACGCTACAGTTTATATGCCCTGTAAGTGGAACTTTTGGTGTGCGTACAGTCTGGAAATGGTCATAAAACTGAAGTTAAGTTTAGAAATTGCAATATGTTGGGGATATATTAATTTTTCTCTTCATGTTACGGGTCTAACATGAAGAAAATATGAAATAAATACCATTTTATCATGACAAAAATGTAAATTCAATGACCCAAACCCAGGCAAATTTTACTGAGCAACAGCCGTTTCAGCAGCAATTTTATTCATAACAGCAAAATAAAACATGTATAAACGGAAAATAAGAAACATTTAAAGAAAAATTCTATATTGGAAGCGAAATGCGTATTCAATCTGTTAAATTAAATAGACAAACTATGCATTTACCTCGCAAATTTCTCCCTCTGGTGTGGTTCATCCTCCAACGTCCGCCATTTTTTACTCGAAAAAACGGTCGCATAGGTACAGCCTCCGATAGCCTGTATCTAGTGTCATCCCTGCAAATGACAGGACACCGAAATTTTTCTCGCCGCGAGCGGGAATCGAACCTGGGACCTCTAGCACCAGAGGCAAGTGCCTTACCACTGAGCTACCACGCTTTCCATTTTTGATGAGAAAATGTTGGTGGTAAGACTTTCTAAGTTAACGCTTTTTCCAGTTGACAGCTCAGATATTCGCACGTGATTATGCGAGAATTAAACAATTTAGCGCATCGTCGAAAACACAAGAACGACGAAAAAGGAATATGCAAGGGTACCCCACCCACCAACTTGCAATGCAGGAGTGTGAGATAAGCGCAGGTACTGTACCTTTTCATAGGCTCATTTTGATGTAAGAGCATTTGCCAAATAGATCACTGCTTACTATCATTTCATTTTTAAGTTGTCATCTTCTCATCTCTTTAAATACACGAGGTTTTAAAGGCGGTTAACCAAACTGTCAGTTCTTTTTCCAAACTCCCCATCCATAAACAAACTCACAACTTATCAACTCCCCAGCAATATTCTATTGTCCATCCGTTTGTTTGGCGAGGCACCGTCGTCTTGAAATATAATTAAAGGGTACCAGAAATGGATTTCATACTTATTGTCATTAATCTATTTATCATTCCACGCCTATAATTGCCAGTGGAATAATTTCAGAAAACATCTGCTCTTGCTTGTAAATTCAATAAATGACCTGAGTATACCTCTTCGGACAATATGCATACTCGAGGGGATGGGGGTAACTACCTATACATGACATAGTACGGATATAAGCCCCTTTTTCTAAGAAAAAGTTTATGACTGATCTTTTTTCATCATTGTTATATGAATGGTCCCATTTTCTGACATCCCTGTTTGAAAATACTCATATTTTACTCAGATATTCAGCTCAGAAACCAAAATTGTAATATCTATTTGTAAACTTTGTTTACAGACAGCAAAGAGGGTATATAAAATCAAAGAACAGTGTCACAGGGGCTACGCTACGTCTGATTGGATAACGTCATAAATTTGCGACAGTATGTCCTGCAATATACTGTCGGAAACCCGACGTCATTACGTAACGTCGCTTTTCATTGGTTGACAAGTGAATATATGCAGCTGGCAAGCGGTTTAATGCAGCTGTCGTCGCTGGACGTATAGGCGCAACAGAGTACAATTTCACTGTCTTTTTGAAGGGAAAATGTTAATAGTGCATTAGAATGGGGATAACCATATTCAAAGTTTTCATTTGGGGAGGTATATTCATATTGATATTGTCGGATATACCTTCGGAAATCACATTTTACGACTCCGCTTACGCGTCGCCGTAAAACTCAATTTCCGACCTTATATCAGACGATATACCTCCCCAAATGAAAATTTTGAATACAGTTATCCCCTAAGTTAACAACAACAGAACCACCGCCCCAGAACGGACAGCAGCCCAAGCCACCAGGGGGGCCTAAATGCACCCCATTGGCACCAAACCCCCGCCCTAGACTCCACCTCCGCCGAAGCACAAGAAACGCCCAGCCAACAGGAAAGCCCTCTAACTAATGCAATGCATCACCATGGAGAAACACTAATCAAATTAACACACCATGATGAGACAAAGAAAAGGGCCCGTGGCCCACAGACAGTCAGAGCCAAAGAAAACCTCAAGTTGAGCCACGGTGGATCCAGCCACAGCCAATCCACCGACCAAAGCCTTACGCCAGAGCCGTCACAGAGTCTGAGGCCTGACCCAGTGTGTCGTGCAACCAAAGAGGAAACCACAACCACAAACCGCGACTGGGCCCAAAACCAGGCACGCAGACCACTGCACGACACCCAACCCTTATACAACGCTTCACAATCTCCACATAGACATAGACATAGACATAGAAGATTTATTTTACGTCGAATATACATATAACAAGTAACATAAGCCCTGTAGGGCTTTTACTTCGACAAACAAATTTAAAGAGAATAAAATGTAGAGTATATCACAGAGCATGCACAGTAGTATTATAAACATATATATACATTGTAAGACTGAAAATAAAATTGGGTTATAAAACATAATTATTTAAAAAGTTAAATCTCTACAAAAAGGTTAAATAGGGGATTAAGAGACTAGTATACTAGAGTATATTCAAAGCAGACGGTAAAAGCAAGTAGCTCTAAGTGCAATTAGCACTCATAGGGTAACATAAATTCTTCCCTTAAAGAATCAAGGGAAGAAAACAGTGAGGCAGAGTTTAATTTGCAAAGTATTCCCATCCTGTTGACACGTAGGTGCCCTAAAGGCGAAAAAGGCGAAAAATAAAAGCAAGGCTTTACTCAATGAGGTAGTCTTGACTAAGAAAATTTCTAAGGCACAAGTGTACAAAAGGATGGGATAATAGATGAGCAGTGGCATGTGATTTCCAACAATGTGGCCTCCCGAAACGTGCAGACCCAGACGAACCCACACAGCCCCCCATCCTTTTAGGCACAGAAGCCCCAACTGACGCCCAGTCAGCAGCCCAATAGTCACAGAACATTCAATCGACAAGCAAAGGCTCTGACCAGACTGCGCATATGCGCAGGCTGATCTAAGGCCTTGCTGGTCGCACATACCACACTGTCGGAAATCCCATGCACTGGCTCAGATAACATTTATCGTAAAAAGCAAAAAGCAAATAACAGCAAAGCGAAGCAAAGCAAATCATAAGCAGAAAGCAAAAAACAAAACTAGGCACAACACAGAGGGCATCCACATCCAAGGCCATCCCATCTCCGGAGCAGTCCTCGGAACTGCAGGTAAGATTCTGCCACCCGCAAGTTGTTAGGAAGACTGTTCCAGATCCAGGGAGCCATTGGACCTGAATGACCTAAGACCATACCTTGTGGTGTTTAGTCTTGGAATGTCAGCCTTTCTCTCACCTCTGAAATTACAAGTAGAAGTCTTAATGCTAATCATGTCTTGGATATATTCAGGTGAGAGTTTATTTACTATTTTGAAAGTAAGTAATGGTGCAAAGATCAGGAATCGATACAATCAAGTACCACACCTGACCCAGGATACCAATGGGAAAGTGACAAACTCACAGAAGACACCACAAACGAGAGCCAAGAGGTCAGCCCTTTCCCAGCAGGTGACCACAAAGCACATATAAACAGACGCGCACAAAACATAGCAAACACAAGACAGAACAAAAACATAAAAGATCCACAAAAGAAGTACCGCCTTGGAACGGTCAGTAAAATATTTTACTGGAGGGCTTAAACCGGTTTAACGGCGCCAACCTCACCCTTAATTCAGATGTGGATCAAGACACATAGATATTTGGTTTGCATGAAAGACCCCTAACTTATCAATGCATCATCTCCTAAAACATATAAATCAAGATATAACAAGGAGATAAAGCAAGGATAAGGACTCAACAGTAAATTAAACTGAATACCGGAGCAAAAGAAATCCAACAGGTAAACCCGGTGGGCCCGACAAACAGCCAAAGCATCAGGCCCCTACCATCTCATCAATAGATAAGTCTTTAAGTCGGAACCATCATAGAGTCTGAAGTCCGACCCATCGGCGTGCAATTAAAGAGGAAAGCAAAGTTGCCAACCGTGATTGGGTTGACTACCAAGCATGCAGTCTGTTGCAATACATTAATGTTATAGCCAATCTTTTTATAATGGGAAATTATTTTAATGAACTGCGCTGAAAAATTATTAGAGCCAACAATCTTCTTCAACTTATACACCAAGTCACCATAGAAATCAGGTTCCGAAAGTCCTTGGCGCAAGAGAGATTTAAGTCCAACTTGATATTTAGAAATCAAATCATAGTATCGTCTATAAAATTTTGAAAATGTTTTGCGAAGTTTATGATACCGATAGCCTTGTTTAAGAAGTTTCTGAGTTAACAATTTATTGCGAGTGTTGAAGTCAGCAACATAGCTAGATGCCCTAGCAAAACGAATGAGTTGAGAGATATAGACTCCATAGGATGTAGAACGAGGAACATCACCATCTAAAAATGGGAAATTGACAATTTCAAAATCAAAGTCGTCACGTTTGTCATAAATTTTGGTAGAAACAATATCATTAGAAATTGACAAATGCAAGTCTAAAAATGCGGCTTCGGTATCAGAGGCATTGGCTTTATTAAGTTGGAGCTCTGAAGGGTATATTTGACTAACCATATTGTCAAAATAAAAATTATTAATATTTAAAATATCGTCCAAATATCTTGAAGTAGTGTTAAACGCATCAATAACATCAGCCTGCTTATCATCAGAAAGAGACATCATAAAGTCCCTTTCATAACAAAACAGGAATAAATCTGCAACCAGGGGAGCACAATTAGTGCCCATAGGAATCCCAACAACTTGTCTATAGAGCTTGGTGCCAAATCGAATAAAAATGTTGTCCAACAAAAAGGTCAGCGCATCGCATACATTTTGACACGACCATGCATGATATTTTTTAGGTTTTTCTGAAGTAAAAAATGCATTTCTGTCACTACATGCAAGGTAAGGAGAGCCTTCTCTCTGGAAGGTACTTTCAATAAGATCAATAAGTTCATCTTTAATTAAATTATGAGGTAAAGTAGTGTAAAGAGTAGAAAAATCATAAGTAGACAAACTGGTCGCATTGAAATCTCTAGCTTTAAGTTTATCTAAAATTTCACCTGAATTTTTAATCGACCAAAATAGGTTTTTACCAGATCTCTCATATACCTTTTCACAATATTTGATGACATGTTTTTTAACAGCTGTAAGACACGAGGTTAACAATTTAGAAAATGTTATGAACACGAATTGATCACCAAAATTAGGCCCTCCAACAACTTGTCCGAACCCACAAATCAAATCACCATAAAATATAGGCCCCAACATGCCCTGCCGCAGAAGAGTTTTTAATTATATATTACCCAATGTTGTATTTAACAACCAACCCTGAGTGTCTGTGGTAGAACCTAGAAAATGCTTTTCGAATTTAATGATATCTATGACCTTGTTTTGATAACTTAGCAGCAGTTAAAATTAAGTTTCTGTTGTTGAACCTTTTCTGTTGAAAGATTGCGATATTTTTAAGCATTGACTTATTTTTCTTCCATCAACCGCAAAGAATAAGAGAGGTTCGAGAATGAGCATGAACATCAAGATAACGGAGACTCATATTGGCCCTGGCACCCACCAAGTCTGATTAGATCTTCACTGTGCGCGCAGCTGGTTGCTACATCTAAGGGTCATACCTTTCTGAGATTATCTAGACAGGTGAAATACTTGCCTGGTCGGAGCCTCATGTGTTTTAGCTAATGCCATACATAACACAACCTATGGAGTTGCCTAAGACACATGAGGCTCAGACATGATGTATGGCGTTACCTAAGACACATGGGGCTCCGACATGATGTATGGCGTTGCATAGGACACCTGAAGCTCCGACCAGGCAAGTCCAAAGCCGTACTTGAGAATTGAACCGGAACCCTTATACATTGTACATGTATTTCATATCGAAAAAATATACTCTACCGAACAAGCATCGAACAACAAAGACTGCGAAAATACATGTATTTAACATTTTGGACATGAAAACACCGTGAAAGACAGACTGACAGGAGTCACGGAGTTGTCCAAATGTAGAACCATAATAAGCTTGATGCGCATATTGTGTACCTATCAAATTGTGCAGGCTGATGAGTACATTAGTAATATAGTAAGTGAGTATGATCAGGAAACACCGCTTGTTTTGTAGATTCTTAACTTTGCAAATTGCCATATCTTTCTAGCTAATGTTATCAGCAAATGGAATCATTGCACCAAACACTGATAGTCATACACCGATTCCATACATGATTATGTTTAATGCATCAAAACCCAAGGGACCAAAATTTTACTCCTAGTTAACGCTTTATTCCATAATATCGCCTTTTGACGCCTTTGAAATATCATGTATTTGAAAATGTTATGGAAAATGGAGCATTTGCTCATTTGGAGCAAATGCTCAATTTTCCATAATTTTTTCCAAAGTAATCAAAAATAGGGAGTATGATCAGGAAATACCACAATCACAAACTGCAGACAACCCCATGGCACCGCGAGGAAGAGCCGCTCAACCATCACGAGATACCAGGAAGACAAATTAAGCAAAGCAATCAGCTCTCTCTTCCCCATCAAGATGATTGCAATACTAGAATGGACATAAAGTAACGTACAACAAAACACAGAACAATTACAGACTCCCACAATGGGAGTAACAATAAACAAAAAGTCAACAAAAACAGAACCACCGCCTTAGAACGGACAGCAGCCTAAGCCACTGGGGGGCTTAAATGCATTTTACTGGTACCAAATCTTCGCCCTAGATTCTGCTGTTGTTGAAGTACAAGAAATGTTCAGCTCGCGTGGAGGCCATCTAACTAATGCAATGTATCATCATGGAAAAAACTATAGTCAAATTACTACACCATGATGAAACAAAGAAAAGGGCTCACGACTCACAGATAGTCAGAGCTAAAGAAAACCTCAAGTTTAGCCACGGTGGGTCCAGCTACAGATAAGCATCAGGCGCCAACCCACCGATTTAAGCCTTACGTCAGAGCTGTCATAGAGTCTGAGGCCTGACCCACCGTCGTGCAATTAAAGAGGAAACCATAGCTTTAAACCGTGAGTGGGTTCACTGGTCGTTCTTGAGTGCAAAATAATTAAGCCGTGACATGTGATTTCCAACAGTGAGGTATTTTGACTTGTGTAGACTCATACGAACCTCTGCAGCCACCTTTTAAGCTTAGAAACTCCAAATGATGTTCAGTCAGTAGCTTAACGCTCACAGAATAGTCAAGCGACTAGCAAAATCTCTGATCAGACTGCGTGTATGCGCAGGCGGATCTGAGGCTTTGCTGGTCGCACATACCACATTGTTGGAAATCTTATGCCGCAGCTTAAATTTATTATGCTCCCTTTAAACGAAATAATGTCTCCCCTTTAATGTTCCATATGGACTACTGGATAAACCACGGATCCTAATTTATTCTTTCAAGAGTGGCATGCATCAGAGTATCAAACAGTTGGATCCTGGTCAATCTCTACAACATGTCAGGCCTGATCTCAGTTTAAACTGTTTGCAAAGGTTACCCCACAAAATTCTCCATTAGCAGGCAAACAGTTAAGAGTCAATTTTAACAAAAATGAAAAACATAGTCTGCAGACTGTAATCTTTATTTTAAAATGTAAAATAAGAAGAAAATTTAATCAACATATTTAGATAGACATGTGATCATCAAGGCTTACGACATGATAGGCGTACAGACGTATAGGTGCACGTAGTTCTGAACACAGACGTCTAACGTGGTTTCTTAAGCCGCGTTTACACTATAACAAATTAGGAGGACGAACCCTCAACGAAGTGCAAAAATAAAAAAAAAATCGACTACATACACATACTAGTACGATGAAAAACTGATGAATTTAATTTTCGAGACCTCTTTGCTCTCGTTTGTGATGTCTAATTGTGAAGATGTCACTTTCCCATTGGTATCCTGGGTCAGGTGTGGTGATTGATTGTATTGATTCCTGTTCTTTGTTTTCTTTCTTACTATGACATAACGACCTGAAAGCGAATTTGAAACGAACCCAGAACGTGTTCATAACGTACGAGCAACGACAAACTAATGAACACCAGCGAATGAGAAATGAATTTCAATGATCTCTCAACATGCTCAACGAACACTTAACGTGTTGTGCGTACTCTCTGTGTTTTTTTTATGCGGCACAATTGAAATCAAAGCACTGAGAGTACTGGTGGGGACGGCTGCATTGAAGCGTTCAAATAGGGAGGTTGTTAGTTAGATATCTTTTCTATAACCTGCAAATGGAAACTGGAAGTCCCGTCTCTGATGTAGGGTCAAACATATTGCCACAAAGTGAAATGGGAAAGCAATCTTTCTGACGACATTGGCATTTGTTCATTGGACAAAAACAGCCTTTTTTGGGGAGAGTTTATCAAATGTAATCCATTATTGAACAATGCAAGAAACCAGATGATAATTGCTAACTTAAGAAGTGAATAATCAAACTTTATTTTCAAACGCTTTTATCATAGAGTGTTAAAATGATCACTCAATAAATGTTTGTGAAAGCTCTTCAGGCAGGTAAGCGGTAAACAATTTTCTCTTAACTTTGTTTGGCACAACCAAAACTAAACAGTTGTAATTTGTTTCCTAATAACGTGGCATGTTTTTTTCTCCTTCAGATTTCCATTTGGTTTCTGTTGGTTAAAGATCTTATGAGGATGAGGGAAAGTGTTTCCTAGTATCTTACCTAATACAAATCCACCCACTTATTCAAAGAAATCAATGATAATCAAGAACTGATTTGATAAAGTTCTGTTCACTTTTGTATATGTTTTTCCTACTTTTACTTAATCGCCACCATAGACATTATGTGCAAGCTTGAATGAAGTCTCTTTATGGCAGAGCCAAACCAATTGTATAATTTTGGTAGAGTGCATCATTAGGGCCAAGTTTGTGAAATTATTGTACATTTTGGATCATTGGTCCAGGAGGAGAAATCATTCAAAGGCATTTCTTATCTGGAGCTTTTACGGATCCATTGTTCAGTGGAGTGGAACCATTTGTGCAAAATTGGTAGAAGACACCATAGGGGACAGTTCTGTGAAATTAACTTGCTTTTGGGCCAGTTGTTCAGGAGGAAATTCTGTTAAAATAAGTTTCTTAGCTAGAGCTCTGGCTGTCATTTTGTTCAAAAGAGTGGAACATCTGGTCACGAACCTGAAGGCCTAAAGTCACAGAAAGTAATAAAATGATATAGTACATGTTCTTCAAATACAAATGGTTCTATAAAATAACTGGTATTTCCGCCCAGCAAGGAATTATTTCAATTTTGGAAACATAAAGAAATCACATGGGGCAAGATCTAGGGAATGCAGGAGGTGAGGCAAAATAGTTACTTTTTCTTTTTTCAAAAACACTGTAACTATTTCAGAGGCATGAGCAGGGCCATTGCCATGTAGAAGACAGATATGTTTAAAACCAGTGACAGGGCGTCGTTTCTGATATGTTTTAGGCTTCTCCAGTACTATATGTCTTTGTAGTCCTTTCCAGTGATGTTTTTGCCCTTTTCCACCAGCACTTTTATTGCGACTCCTTCACCAGAGAAGAAAATTGCATACCAAACCTTTCTTGCACTTAAAGACCATTTGACAATTATTGAGCGTCTGCTATGTTTAGTGGCCAAGATTTTATTGCTAACCTTTCTGACCAGCTCAAATTAATAGACCCGATTTTCATCACCTGGGACGACATTTGCAAACTGCTTTTTGTCATAAGTTTGAAACATTTTAAGCAGCTTTTTGGCCCTAAAACCTGTTGTCTGTTTTGCTCATCAGTCAACAGATGTGGCACCCATCTAGCAAAAATATTTTGGACTTTTAAATGTTTCTTCAAAATAAAGTGAACTGTTGATAGTGACATGCCTACTTTTCATGCAATATCAAAAACTGTAAATCTGGCATCTCCTTCAATGATTTCCTTCATTTTTGAAACGATTTCTTTACGAGCTGCGAATTTTCGCCTTCCTGATTTTGGTGCATTTTTGATGGACTCTAAGCCAGATTAAATTTTATTTTTCCAGCGCATAACTGTGTCATAAGACACACAAGAAGGTCCATAAGTAGTAGAAAGTTCAATCATCAGCTGCTTCAAAGAACAGACAAGTTTTGAGCGAGCTTTGATGTAACCCCTTATTTCATCTTTCTGGTTGACTCTTCTACATGTACCAATTATTTTTATTACATTGGTCAATAACTGCGTGTATTAATACGGCAAATTTTGTGTCTTACATTAAGTCTAACGTGTACATTTATACACCGTTGTGTAGACCTTAAATAAACCTAAATAGGTATATATTGGTTTTTATCGTCTCCCACGTGGATATTGAGATATAGGACAATAAGCAATTCATCGAACATCCCTCGTAGGTACCATCATTAAAGTGTGCCCGCAAACGCTCACATTGTTGAACTCGCCACTGTTGTTCAAACCCAAATGATTCTAAAAAGGAAATAAGATGTCCTAGATTTTGATCTCTAGCCTCAGAGAAATGAAAATTTTTGGGGATATGAAGATATATGGATATTTTTTTTGGAGGGGGGGTTCACCACGAAATTGGACTATATTTAGGTCTGATTTCTATGCATTTTAGGGTCTTTTCTTTACGTCAAGGATTTTTTGGGGGGTTGCTAAAATTTCAAATATTTTTGATGTCCTTGAAATTCCTGATATTTCATGGGGGTGAATGGTAGATGCTGGGCCAGACCCTTCATATGAAGAAAAACAGAGTTTCCCACCCCTCCCAAGCCCCCTGGGACACGCAAATACTCTTCTGTGACAAGAATACACTTTTACAAAGAGGCTCTGTCTACACTAAGAAATTAAAGCGGTCGATTGGGCAGGCTGGCTGACTGACTGATTGATTGACTGACTGAGAAAGCAAGCAGACAGACAGCTATATTTTGCTGCATACTGCTCTAAAACACTGGTCAGCTTTTTGGCGGGAGGGACGTGTGTGGCACACTGATATTATCATATATAAGTAGGTTCTGTCCATTTTTGGAGATTCAAAATTTGAATTACATTTTTTTTTGGGGGGGGGCAGGAGATCAGAAAAATAAATATGTTTGGAGATATGATGAAATTATAATTTATTTTTTTTACGTTTTGGAAGGTCAATGTTCAGATATGGAAAAAGTTTTTGGGGTCGCTAAAGTTCGAATATGTTTTGGGTACTTATATTTTGGGGGTGAAGAGTAGATGCTGGGTCCAATGCCAAGCCTAGGTATTTAGAAAACTTGAAAGTATCCAAAATATGGTCAGGCACACTTACCACCTGAGATACTAGATAATCTAGCAAAACAGGCATACAAAAAAGTCAAAAGAGCAAAGAACGAAACAGACAGAAAAGGCGGGACAGACAGCCATTGGAAAGTGGACAGACAGAGAAATGGCTAGATTATGCTGCTCACAGCCTTCAGAACATTGGACAGGCGCTCCAACCACCTGAGCTACTAGACACATGTAAGCAGGCTAAACGAGCATATAAGTAAAAGAAGGAAGAACCAATGCAGACCGACAGACGGACGGACGGATTAACGGACAGACAGACAAACAGCTAGATTTTGCTGCTAACAACCTTCAGCACTTTGGTCAGGCGATCCTACTACCGTAGAAACTAGATAATTGTGCTAAATCAGCATACAGAAAAATAAAAAAAAAGCGAAAACCCAATGGCTACATTCTGATCTAACAGGGTTTTGATCCAGTCGTTTCAGCACACCAGCTACCTATCTTTTGTCATAGATGACTCTGACGTTTTGATTTTTAGGATTTCCGTGGACAAGAAAGCATATTGCAGAACCCGCGGCCATGAACAACGCCAACAATGGTCACATCGGCGGTAAGATTAGGAGCATGCTCTCAATCCGTGGTTCATATTTGCATCAAACTCGCAATAGAACCAGTATCAGCTGTCCCTGCTGGTAGAAACTACAGGCTTTCAAAATGTAAGTGCCTTTGAGCCCATTATTAGTTCTTGCCACTTTAATTAATATGTGGAAAACGGTTTCAAAAAGCCCTGCCCCCCGGCCAGATAACAAAACCCCGTGGACGCTATAGTATTTTTCCACGCACCTCCATGGTTTAGACTTGCAACCGTTGAAGGGGTAGGGGCAGAAATCCCGTTCTCATAAACAATCGACGCTTATTTAAGCCAAATCATTAACATACAGGTAAAAACAAGTAAATGTCGTTTCCCCAAAAACGCAAAAATATAGAAACCCTTTCTTAAAAAATGTGTAATTGTCAATCAATCCCAAAGTGTCCCGATTTCAAGGACTCGTTCATGATCTATTTGCATTTTTTTCTCGCATATTTAACCCTTAAAGTGCCAATCGCAACAAAAGTCGTCTGCTTATCTCGTCTGCCGAAATGTTTAAGAAGCATCTATGGCAAAAAGTGTGGACCCAGACCAGACTGCTCTTATAGGAGCAGTCTGTTCTGGGTCAACGCTGTTTGCTTCTATACTTGATTCGTCAGTAATGTTAGGCAATTATATGAAGCAGACGACTTCAGCAGACGACATTTTCACATGCATTTTTTCTTGGCGCTTTAAGGGTTAAGTACTTTAATGCCTTAGCCATGATGTGATGTTAGAGTGACTATTCAAGAATATGTATATGCCTTTAATCGCACCTGACAAGTGTTCGTAAATAAGTTTTAACTATTTCAAATGAGAGCCCCTACCTTCAATTTCAGTTTATTTATTCTCCGCGAAAAGACTAGTCGAACAATATCCGCGGCCAAGAATTCGGTATGATACCAGTGGTGAAGCCCGCAAAATAATAATCTTTGCTAACAGGTTGGACCCAGATCAGACCAAACAAAACGTCGAGCCTGATCTGGATCCCAAATGTTTGACACTGTAGCGATAGAACCGCAGGGCGCATCCAGGATTCCATGTTGGGGAAGGGCAATATTTAAAACATGAAATATTTTCATGCGAGCGCAGAAGATGCGAAGCCATGCTAGGGCGTGGGGGGGTCGTTATGAACTTGGCACACTTTCACACACCAAAAATAATTCCAACCTATACGCAGGGTCGTAGCAACGAGTTTGAGAGTTAATGTGAGTGTTTTGATTCACAGAATGCATGAATGCGAGTTCTGTAGGTGCCACGCGCGGGTAAGGTGGTCTGGGGCATGCTTCCCCAGGATTTATTAAAAATTCGCGCACTTTGGTGCCTTCTGGCACATTTTCATGCAGTTTAATTCTTTACCAGAAAGCTTTATTTTCTCAACAGGCAAAGTAATAAAATTTTGAAATGAATGGGTAACTTCGATGTCATTTCTTCAACATTCAAATGGCTTTCTAAACGAACTTGTAGACTATATCATGCGCGATTGGAAACAAAACTGTTTTGTGAAAATGCGAAGAACATAATTATTTGCAGACAAAAGTTTCATCGTGTGTACGTCCGAGAAACATGTTTCAAGAGATTTTTGGAGTTTCATGAAACAGTTTCATCGAATAGGACATCGCTATATTTTCTGAAACTTGTCTCATATTTTTCCAGACAATTAGCCAATCACAGCTCGGCTATTTCTGAAGGTCAGTTTACCTGTAATTTCTACAATTGCGCATACACAATTAAGAAAGGGATCTTTTAGCTAAGTACAAGTTGGTGAGCCCTATATACATTTCTTCGTTGAATCCAAACTTCGTATTATTCGCGGTCCATTTAAATGTTGCGTTGCAAGTGCAATGATCATCAGACACAATGGGACAGCAATTTCGTCCTCCTCAGCATGCTCAGTAAGCACCATGTTGAAAAAGTATGCACAATTTTAGCGGGAAAGAGCAACAGGTAATGTGAAGTTGCATCGTCTGTACAGTAGTGTATGGTACACACAAAAGTTGCATACATAAGTTGTAGACAAAAGTTTCATCGTGTGTATCAGGCTTCAGACTGCTCTGATCCGGTGCCACAATGCTTGACCGTATGATAAAATTGGCAATTGTTGTGAGCATTAACACATAGTGCTCAGATGACTCCAGTAGATTTCATTCAGAAAAAGGAACCGAAAGATATGGTAGGCTACAATAAAATGACAAGATTTTAGCAGGGCGCCGCCGATCTGGCACCTTTGAATTTAGATCTCTATATGTACGTTTGCGAGCGGAGCGAGCAAGAAAAAATTAGACTATTTAAAATTGAAAAAAAAAATCAACAACAAAAAACAGTAGCCACTGCTAAAACCATATTAACAAGAAAAACTATAGCATGAAATATCATGTTAAACTGGGGCGGTGTAAGTGGCTCATTAATGGTTTTACCGAGTTTATGATAGAGCAGTAGATATCTTTTTAATGGATTGATACATGAGGATGGTGCAATATGTAATTCAAGTGCAGCAGCTAGGTTGAGGGTTGGTGCTCAAAAGAACCGTCTCAATGGCATTGAGGTGATTCTTTTTGAAAACCTACTATGTATTTCTGGATTTAGAAGAAAGGTTTTTATTATTATTATTAAACACCCCTGAAAGTATCTGGTGGTATGGATGTTATTATGGCGATGTGCAGACTGATCTAAAGTCATGAGTTGCACCTATTGAGTAGGTAGATCTGTTCTCTAAACACGGTGCCTATTTGCTGTCATGTGTACAGATGAAAGAGATGTCGTAGTACGTTAACAGTTTGTCCAGCTTTCTTTTCATTATGCGTAGGAGCTTTGGCTATTGTTCTATGATCTCTATACAACAGTACGTAATCTACATTCTCAGAAAACATATAAAAGTGGGCCACCATCGGCCCGTCACCAAAACTCCATTATGGCATTTGGTTGGCGGGTCGACAGTGGACAACCGGGCATAGTTTTGGTAGCGCTCAATGGCATTTTCAAATGCACTTAAGTGTTCAAATGTACGGTCCAATGTGACAAATATGAACCATTCTGACAATATAAACTGATACTTTTGTGAAACTGAGTCAAATTGTAGAATGAAAGAGTAATGATCAGTAATTACTTTTGGTTTGATTTATCTATTATAAAGACCGATAGTTAAAAGACCTTTTTGATCTGTTTGCGGCAGGTAGCAGGTAATAGGGATCAAAAACAATAGGATAATTTCAATTTATTGTTTTCGTCGTATGAAACATAATGCTCTATGCTTATGTTTTTCGCACACACGACACCCTATAAACTGACATTGAGATAAAAAAAAATATTTGGGCCTCGGAACGTGAAAGCCTGTCTTGGGGGGTGCGAAAAACAAATGCACAGACTAGCCTGCGCATTAGCGTAGACTGATCAGCGCCTTTTTCATTTGTTTTTTGGGAAGTATCATTTCTAGAATTGCTACAAGTGAAATTTCAATTTTCTAGCTAGCCTCTGTAGATGAGAAGACTGCTTTTAGACTCGCTTTTTCAGAAGCCCCAAAGACAGATTTTTGTCGCGTTGAGGCCCATTTTGTGTCGAAAATTGCACAACATGTAACACAAACGCAGTAGCCTACCTAATCAATGCAATTACATATATTCTGGCATCAATGGATCATTGCAAACTGTTTGTAAACGTCCATTGATGTCAATATAGCAACCCGAATAATGATTATGCTGCTGTACTCCTAGCTTACTGATACACACTTCCTTTAGTAAAAGCCAATACTTATTAATCGTGACCTACATCCGTCATCGATAGGAAACATTTATCTGC
Source organism: Loripinus fragilis (assembly GCA_964019695.1). Lineage (NCBI taxonomy): Eukaryota > Metazoa > Mollusca > Bivalvia > Lucinida > Lucinidae > Loripinus > Loripinus fragilis. The sequence goes on along the minus strand of OZ026526.1, from coordinate 79,922,451 downwards.
CTGTTATATTACTGGGTCTGAGCTGTTATTTATTCTTTTACAATTAATCATCGTTTCTTTGTTGAATTAAAAGGGAAAACTTAGATTTGTTCTTACATTTTCAACTTTCTAAGCGTTATTGATCAATGCCTGACCGATTGTATATATATAAATAGAACGTACTAAATCGCGTTGCGATTGGCTGTGTATAAATAATTTACATATACATGTAGTGTGTATATCACATGACCGGTTTGGCGGGATAGGCACAAAGTAAAACTTCGAATGAAATCATACAAGTAAGATTATTTAATCCCCAATATTTAAGCGACTTTTTGGGGTCAGCTGAGATAATTCTTGATTTATATGAATGTTATATTATTTACATACATAGCCGCGTAAAAAACACGCCGACTTGTTTGTTTGTTGTCAATGAAAGCAGACTACAATGGCAAGTCCACTATGTCTTTTACGATATGCCTATCATTATTATATTACTGCGCAAGGTATTATTTTTTACATATATTTGTATTTGAATTAGCAATTGGCAATAAATCATTGCTTCGATACCCAAACTGAAGTTTCTAAACTGCAAAGCATAACAAACAATAAAAAAACAACGAAAAAAAGAACTACTTTTTACGCGTAATATTTTCCAGAAAGTTGTTCGGTTTGCATTTAGCCTTTATCCTGCGGAATCCGGATATACCCCGTTCTGGAAAACATTGTAGATCCGGATCAGTTGGCTTTTCAGGAACAAACTAGTCAGGATCTTAACGACTCTTTATCATGCATCTAATTAAATTGTTAATATTGAAACCATGCAACTTATATGTCTGAAAATTTGCAAGGAGTGTAGCATATATTTAATGTATGGCCTGGCAAGGGTGAAAAATCGACGTGACTGAAAAACTGTAAGTGTTAAAATTGAGTCCGGATGCCAGCATCCGTCCCCAAAAATTACATTCAATAAAACCAGATTTGAAGAGAGCTGGTTGCTATGCTTAGTTTGTCTCCCTGGTGTCTCGTGATTGCCAGTGGCGGATTTAGGGGGGGTGCTTTGGGTGCTTCAGCACCCCCAGCTGAGTCCATAGCAAAAATATCTTAACCTACCTTTTTTCTTCTCAATGTACGGTAGGCACCTTTTAGCATGTTCTGTAAGGCCGGTTTTAAAGTCAGCACCCTAGAGATTTAAACGGCTGTTAATTATCACACCCAATCATAAAATTAAGTTTTACCAATCAGTGGAGAGCAAATTAGCTGACCGACTGCGTAACTAGGCAACCTGAGTTACCTCTAAATTTGGATAGCCTTATCTTCAAGTCAGTGCGAAAAGAGAATTTCTAAACAATTACCTATTCCAAACAACTGATACATTTTGTATAAATTTGTAAACAAGTCTTGATAACTGGCGAAATGCTTTCCTCAAATTATGCGTTCATTATTGAAAACGATATTCCTGCAAACTGCTGAAAGGGCGGTTATGTATTTAGAGTTTGACAATTTTTCATATGTAATGTATATTTTCACGCGTCATGGCCACTGACACGACGCGCGCGACCTGATAGAATACCCGTGGTCTGTTTTGAAATTGTCGGTCTCTTTGATCATGAATCACCACTGGTGGTAAAAAAAAAAAAAAAAAAAAAAAAAAAAGTACCCCCCATGTAATGCTTTATGGAGAGCTTGGCCGATTTCCAATATCGGTCACAATTAAGAAACAAGTTATTAGCTTCTGGTCAAAACTACTTCTGAGCAAAAAATCAAAATTGTCTCATAGATTGTATTCTGTATTATATAATAACTTTGTTAACTTCCATTATGATTTTCCATGGCTGCAAAATGTTAAATCTATCTTAGATGAAGTAGGAATGAGTAATATTTGGATATATCAGCATCCCCAAAATAGTTCCTGGCTGTCCAAAACAGTCCTTTTAAAGCTTCAGGACCAATATAAGCAGTCATGGTCAGCATCAATTACCGATACATCAAAGTGCCTGAATTATAGAATTTTTAAGACAGAACATAAATTTGAAAATTATTTGATTAGAATGTCACCCAAAATGCGAAAAACCTTAATAGACTATCGCCTCTGTAATAATAAATTACCAATTGAAACAGGCAGATGGGCCAATATCGATCGAAACCTCAGAAAGTGTAAATTATGTAATTCAGGTACTGTTGGTGATGAATTTCACTATGTTATGGAATGTTGTTTCTTTGACTTTGATAGGAAAATCTTTATACCACATATCAATAAGAAAACAGTTAACTGCATTACATATTCAAATTTATTTAATGATACTAACACCAGGCGGTTAAGACGCCTATGTAATTTTCTGAAAATTGTTGTCGATACCTTTAGGTCACATCCAAGTTAAATACTTGTTTAGATCCTCCTATACATTGTTCATGCATTCCACAGTGCTGCAATTATCATACTCTAAGGGTCACGGGTATATGCATTGGATTTTTTAGTACCCAGTAAATATCTTAAGACAAAAACAGCGTACGTATGTGCTTATTATTAAGTGATAATTGTTAATTGTATAGCCCTAAAAGGTATGGTCAGTGCAGCAACTGGAAATGCATCGAGAAAGATTGATTAACCATACGAGCAAGACTTCGCATACAACTTGTTCCGGTCATAGTTTGCTTGTGTGTGTTTGCGCAGGTGTGTGTGTGTGTGTGTGTGTGTGTGTGTGTGTGTGTGTTCACCAATGAAGTTAGTATGAATACGGCCTGTGTTCCTCAATCAGCCCAGATATGCCAACACATCACAATTTCTGGTCCAATAAATTGAACTGGGCAATCGTGCACACAGTTAAGCTACTATTAATACTTAACTGTTTGGGTGGTTGCTACTTGTAGCAAAATACATCAGTATTTGCTATATCTTGTCTGGGCATTGATGGGCCTCAATATAAGTATATGTTTGTATTACCTCATATTACATGTTAAGCATGTACTGAGTGACTTGAATAAACTTTGAAACTTTGAACAGTCTGGACTCAGCTAAGGCCGGAAATTTTATAAGGTTTCAACCTGCTTGAAATTATGACGTATACATGAACTCGGACCCTGTCCGAGACATGAAAGATATTTTTAATAGAAGTTAATATAATTAAAAGTCTGCAGATAACATCAGTTGACATGCAGAGTTGATACACAAGCATGTTGACATAAATACTGGGGTTGCGACCAGGTAATGGACAATCCATTTTGCTCAGCTACAGAGACTAGCTGTGGTATAGAAATTTTGCCTGAGGTAGGGTTATCTGTTACAATTTCAACAGACAAATACACTTGCTTTGACATCATCACAGTCTGATCTGTGCCTTTGTTGTTCGCTAGCAGCAAAATCAAGTTTTCTGGCAGCTATCTTCCATAATATGAATTTTTCAAAGGATCTAGTTTTAAAATCGGACGGTAGAAATAGCGTTTTCCCCAACCGCATTTTTCTTTTTAAAAATTGCCGCAGACATTTGCCTTACTGCTCTTTCAAAGACATATTAGCAGTCTTGCTGGGGTCTTCATGATGCGCTGACATACGCGGATGCGTGTTCTGATTTGGGTCATCCAAGCGAGAGCCTTCGCTGGGCAACATTGCATGGGATAAGACGGTTTAAAAAAAATTGACCTAGCACACGAGATTTTGATACTTATCGTATCTGCATTGCAAGTATGTGCATATTGTGCGTGCGTGACACTGCAGCAAAATTAGGTTTCCCATAAAGTGAAATGTTCAAAGGATATAGTTTTAAAACCGGAGGGTATAATTAGTCTTTAAAAATCGCCGCACACATTTGCCGTGGTGCTCTTTCCATGACCTGTTCGCAGTCTTGCTGGAGTCTTTATTTTTTGCTGACAAACACGGATGCGCACTCTGATTCGGGTCATCAAAGTTTCAGCCTTCTCTGGGCAACATTGCGTGCGATAAGACGCTTTAAAAATGAACTAGCACATAAGATTTTGACACTATCCTATCAGCGATGACTTGCATATCGTGCGTGCGTGCATGTGTGTGTCAACTCTGTGGGATGTGGGTCTGACTAGCGATCAGGCTGTCACGAGTTCGCTCTTCCCGTCCAGCTCCATTATAATGTTGAAATTGGTAATGAACTATTTTCTACAGTCATTCCCATTCCTTCTTATCGAAAGAAGGACAGTTGTCAGTCACTGGCAAAGCTCCACTCCAGGCCCTTTTGTATCTATTAGATGGGAGCAGTTAGGAATTATTCCACTACCTCCCCCCCCCCCCAATCAACTGGGAAATAATCTAAATGAGCACCCAGTTGAGTAACAATATTGTTAGCTCACATGACCACGAAAACTCATGTGAAGTTTTAGTGTACCAATGGTCCAATGTTAGTCATGGCATCTTCCGTTCATGTTTTCAAAGAAGTATATCAGCGGACTAATTTTAGTCAGATTACATATAAAGCATCATCAGGTATGGAAGGGGAAAGGTTGCATGTGGTTTTTGGGCTGACTGGTATATGTATAGACTTATAAGGGGAAAAAATAAAATCTTTTTTCCCTGAAACGGAGAGACCCACAGCTTATAGATGTATGTCTTGTGGTCACCTACATAAATCCTGCCATCCATGCTCCTGGTGTCTATACTAGCCATGGAGTCATTAGCTAAAAAAATCCCTAAATCCATCAGACCCACAGCTTGTAGTCCCATAAATTCTGCCAACCATGCAACTTGGGTCAAAATTTACCAAATACTGACGACTTTAGGCTTTAATAGCGTTCATAATCATAATGGGGATTTTTTTTTTAAATCTTCTGTCCACAGCTTATACTTTTAATATGTAGCAAAGTTTGGTGTTTAGTGTTTTCTATACGTTAACCCAACCACGCACCTGGGGTTCAAATTGATCACGCGCCGGGGACATTTGCTTTTTTTAAACAAAATAAATTGAAAAAAAATCTCCGAAACCAGAAAGCCAACTACTCAGGGGAGTGGTATATAGGCTAATAGAGTATCTTGCTTCTATGGGATACAGTTCTATATGGAAACTGATTTGCGCTATTTGTGTCTGTAATATATTGACTGTCGGTGTCCATCTATCAAGCACCCCCAGCATAAGTGGTCCTGGATCCGCCACTGATTGCTGCATGCCTCTTCCTCGCGATGTCATGGGTTAGTCTGCAGTTTGTGATTGTGGTATTTCCTGATCATACTCACTTACTATTTTTGCACTGTTTTGTGTAGTTTATTTTCAGTCGAACAGCTCAGGAAGTCTTGGTGCCTTCAAAAGACTAACAATTTGTTTGGACCAATATTACCGTCGAGGCAATGAATCCTTGTCGTACTGTGAACGAACAAACATTTCAAATTAATTAGATTGACATGTTTGCGCACCTGCTAATAAAAAAGATCTAATGTTAAAAAGATACCGTTGATGTGTTAACAGTAGGAGAGCTCAACTGAAATGCAATCTGTTAACCAGCACATATATTTTGCAAGCAAATAGAGCTGTTTTTAACCAATATCAAGTGGACCCGACGTGTAAGCTTTGTTCTGCGGCGCCAGAGACTAGTTGAATGTTTAGTGTTATTGTGTATGAAATTGAAAGAAATGTATTACAACAGAGGATGGCAAACTATGCAGCATTATGCATAGACCAGTAAGATCCTGATACTTTTACAAGACATAGACATAGAAATTTTATTTTGCGTCGAATATTATACAACATGTAACATAAGCCCAGTAGGGCTTTTACTTCGAAAAACAAGAATAAACAAACATTTTAAAAATAACGAGTATCACAGCATGCACATATATAAAACAATATTATAAGAGACAAAGCACAATGTACAAAATATATCACAGCATGCAGAAAGCAATAAAGATATAAGAAGGTAAAATGTATATACCAATAGAGAACATCAGCAGGGGGGTGGAGCAATTAAGATATAAGAAGGTAAAATGTATATACCAATAGAGAACATCAGAAGGGGGGTTGATCCACTGCTGACGAGAACTATTGGACATTGCACTATAGCTGGGAAAAAATTTGGTTGATGAGATTCAGAATTTTTAGACAGTGAGCAGACACCCAAAGAAACACAGCCTTTGCAACAAAGCGAAAGAAAGCGAAAAAACAGTGGTCGAAAAGCGAAAGCTTGCAAGGAATGGGAGCGCAAGGGAGTTAAAACTGAACTGCAGAAGTAAAAGCAAAGCCTAAATTTAACATGAATGGCATCCGCAAATGTCACCATCCCATGCATGGAGCAGTCGCTTGAACTGAGAGAAGGACTCAGCCAGCCTCAGGTCATTTGGGAGACAGTTCCATATTAGGGCAGCTTCATAGTGGAATGAAGTAGACCGTACCCTGTGCTCTTCACAGCTGAAAGACTTGCCTGATTTTCTCTCCTGAAATTGTAAGTTGACTTTTTGATGTTGATTAAATCTTTAATATAGTCCGGAGCAATGTCATTAACGATTTTGTAGATCTCTGAAGTCATTTGCTTCATCCTCCTTACATGTAGGGGGGGGGGGGGCGGTGTTCGTCGAGGTCAACATAGCTTGTAGGGATGACGTGAAATCATTGTTGATGAAACGTAAAGCCCTCTCTTGAATTTTTTCTAACGTGTTGGTGCTAGAAGTACTACAAAAATTCCACGCTAGCGGGCAGTAATTAATATTGGAAACAATAAAATAATCGTCAATAGTCAACTTGCCTTGTTTAGTTAAAAAAAAAGACCAATGCGCTTCAAGACTGCGAGTTGTTTTGAAGCTCTTTTACAAATTTGGGACACATGGTCATTGAGTCGCAACATAAAATCTATATTTATATGTAAAAGAGTGGCATTATTTTCACACTTAATTTCAGCTGAGTCAATATTAAAAGAAGTAGCATTAAAAGTAGTAGACCAAATATCTATGTGTCTTGATCCACATCTGAATTAAGGGTGAGGTTGGCGCCGTTAAACCGGTTTAAGCCCTCCAGTATAATATTTTACTGACCGTTCCAAGGCGGTACTTCTTTTGTGGATCTTTTATGTTTTTGTTCTGTCATGTGTTTGCTATGTCTTTGTGCGCGTCTGTTTATGTGTGCTTTGTGGTCACCTGCTGGGAAAAGGTTGACCTCTTGTCTCTCGTTTGTGGTGTCTGCTGTGAGTTTATCACTTTCCCATTGGTATCCTGGGTTAGGTGTGGTACTTGATTGTATCGATTCCTGATCTTTGCACCCTTACTTACTTGTATCAGATCCTGCAGCAATTGTTAAACATATATACAGTGGCTGATGAATGTGGACTTAGACAGGACTGGTGAAAGCGTACACCAGAGAGTACATACACGAGGTTCGCAAAAAGAGAGTCGCCAAATTAAAACATATTTTAACCAGGTAGAAATTTTAACTAAGTGTAAAAAGATGAACAATGTAAATGTAAGAGTTATTTTATTTATTTCATTTTATTAAAAATGTATTTTTGTTCATATTCATTTCGATGAAAAATGTCATTTATGTAGATAAATTTCTTAAAATTTCTTTAAATTACCCATGAACTCATTACAGATTATAACTGAATAAAGGTGTCGACGAGTTGTCTCACGATCTGTAGACGAGTTGTTTCAAAAAGTGCAACCTTTTTGTGTCGCCGAATTGATCTGCCGACGAGTTGTCTTGTTCCCCAATCATTCATCAGGAAGGACTGGGCTGTGTCCTTGGGCAAGTCATACTAACATTAGTACTGATTCAGTCCAAGAAACTTCCCGACATGACTAAAAAGGTGTCGACTCACTGGATACCAACACCAAAAATTAGCTCTGTTCTGTTCAGCAGTAACATTATCGGCCCAGTTCGGGTCCGTGGAAACACCCCAAACCACCCCAAAACACCACAAACCACCCCAAACCACCTCCAAACCACCCCAAACCACATCTAAACCATCCCAAACCACTTTCTTAACACCCAGAATATGTTTTTGTGATAGTATCAATAATTGAAGAAGAAATTTAAAAGCATTTTTATTACGTTGACCTGCCATGTTAGCCCCAAACCACCACAAAACCACCCCAAACCACCTCCAAACCACCCCAAACCACCTCTAAACCATCCCAAACCACTTTCTTAACGCCAAGAATATGTTTTTGTGATAGTATCAATAAATGAAGAAGAAATTTGAAAGCATATGTATTACGTTGACCTGCCATGTTAGCCCCAAACCACCACCAAACCACCACAAACCACATCTAAACCACCCAAACCACGTCATTAACATCCAGAATTTGCATCTGTGATATTATCAATAACTTCAGAACAATGGTAAAAGCGTTTTATTGCGTCGACCTGCCATGCTAGCCCATGGATGAGCTAGAAGAATAGATTTTTCAGGAAGAAGAATGTCGAACATGATCACACCCTGGGGTAGGCGAAACATAGATCGTTTCAGTTATCAATTAATAATCAAGCTTTGGTAATCTTATCAGAAAATTCTAGAGGTAACTGAAAAAAATTAGCCGACTTCGGCGAAAAAGGTCCGGCTCAAACCTTTTTTGCCCAAAATTAAGATTAGTACTAACAATCTTATTTTATTTATTCATTTATTTAGTTATTTAAAGGCTCTGGCGAGATTGTGCTTATGCACAGACTTATCAGAGCCTTCGCAGCTATCTGATACAATTATAGTTCTAACAATCTTATTTATTTATTTATTTAATCATTCGATAAGCAAAGACTCTGGCGAAACTGTGCTTATGCACAGACTTATCAGAGCCTTCGCTGCTATCTGATACGATTATAGTTCTAGCAATCTTATTTATTTATTTATTTATTTATTTATTTATTTATTTATTTATTTATTTATTTATTTATTTATTTATTTATTTATTCGATAAGCAAAGACTCTGGCGAGACTGTGCTTATGCACAGACTTATCAGAGCCTTCGCTGCTATCTGATACGATTATAGTATACTAACAATCTTATTTATTTATTTATTTATTTCTTTATTTCCGACGATTTTCTGAAAAAAAAAGTTTGGTTTAAAATTAGATTTAAGTAAATTAAGAAAAATTGAAGTCTTCACAACATACATTTCTTGGTTTAATAAAATCAACGATAATTTCCGAAAATAATAGGTCATATCTCCGTCCTTGTAATACCTGATAGACTGTTAGGATCCGTGCAATGGGGACACCATCAGTACCTGACTGTTGGACCTAAGCCCCGTCATATCATACCTACTTGCCGAGACACTATAGCAAATGCGGTTCTTTTCTAAATTAAATATTGCATCTATCATTTGTCAAATAGAACTTTTTGTTGCATTTTTTTCTGCTCCCCCACTCTAAATTAGATAAATTCCAAAAGTGAACGAGACAATATCGAAAAGTGTCGCATTTGAGAATGTCTTCCCCGTGGATCCAGCATTCCTCCAGCCTAAACAGAATATAGCGGACAGAGAGGTGTGGATTGCCTGCATAATTTGATAATATTGATAATATTTACCTGTCGCAGCCTGGTGAGTGCATACAAATAATTGTAGGGCGAATTTCCAATTTCTATGGCCGAACAATCATTGCAAGTGTATGTTGCATCGGACTCATTTAAAAACTTAAATTCAGAAGCGGTCAGACCCTCGCAGCCAGTGTGATGCCATCGCCTGCAAGCATCACAACATATAGACTCGGACTTGCAATTCCGCCGACAAGAACCGCAAGGCCAAAAAGTGGATCTTTGAGTTGACACAATTTTGCGTTTTTTTGAGAGGCATAATTCCAGCATAAATAATAACTGAAACGAATTGCTCGAAAAAAATACAGTTTATATATGTATATCCTCATGGGCTTCTTAGCCTTTTGGAATTTGAAATAAACCATATCTATCTAAATAAACCATATCTATGAAAAAGTGAGCAAACAAAAATCAAACCGTGAAATTACTTACTTATTTTAATTGCTTGTTTGCTCAATTGTGCAACCAGCCGAAAGTAAACACGTACTAATTAGCTACCGAAATCCTGAGGATTAAAGGTGCATATCACATGTTTGATCTTTAATGTAATCTGCGACAGTTATTTTATTCTTTAAACTGATTAGGATAATTGATTGCTTGCAAACAAGCAGTCGAAATTAAATACGGACTAATTAGCTTCTGAATAAGGGTTAAAGGCGCATCACATGTTTGATCTTCACAATGAACGGTGTGAAGCGAAAAAAGGGGATTTACTGTTTGTGTGTGTTGATCCAGAGAGAGAGAGAGAGAGAGAGAGAGAGAGAGAGAGAGAGAGAGAGGGAGAGGGTGTGTGTGAGTGGGCTTGTTTGTATCCAGGGAGACTGGTCTGAGGTGGTTTGGGGTGGTTTGGAGGTGGTTTGGGGTGGTTTGGTGGTGGTTTGGGGCTAACATGCAGGTCTACGTAATAAAAACGCTTTTAAATTCATTCTTCAAGTCTTCACACTATCACAAAAATATATTCTGGGTGTTAAGAAAGTGGTTTGGTGTGGTTTAGATGTGGTTTGGGGTGGTTTGGAGTGGTTTGGGGTGTTTTGGGGTGGTTTGGGGTGTTTCCACGGACCGGCCCAGTTCGCATTGTCTGCGCATGTGCGATACTAAAGGATCGACCTGTCTGCTATGGGACATCGCGACTGAAAAATCGGGTTTGTGCTGTTACGCGGTGCGCATTACTCAAAACACCTACGTTAAAAAGTAACAAGCGTTAAATGCCTATAGATAATCCTTCATTGGAGATATCTAGTCATATTGGGTAGCCAAATCATAACAATGATAGGTATTACGGTATTCAGCCATAGACTGATCATATGGTTTGCACTAAAACATTTTTGAAAACATTCTCCGCATGGCATTTTCATTGAAACCGTTTCAGTGACACGTGATGACGCGCTTGATAAACAATATTGAATCAGCCAATCGGGCGAATCACATGACTCTGTGACGCATTTGGTAAACAAATATGTCACATGTACCCACAGTGCTCAAATCAGACAGGTCAGTATTTGATAAAATGCTTCCGGTCGATGACAATGGCCCAGTTCGTCCTTTTCCGCAGAGCGGAAGAGTGCTGTCCCCTATATTTATCCTTGCAAGAAAATAAATAACAAAAAATGACAGAAACAGCAGAGAGAAGGTTTATGGCAGGTCCTCTCTTAAAGGACGAGTACTGTCCCTCTTATGAAGAACTCACAGTACCTGAAATTCCATTAACATCAGTAATGTTTAGAGCTGGAGGTCTTTATTTTGGCAAATACTGTGACGAAATCTGCAAGGTATTTTGAGTGGGTGGGGTGTGGCTTCTGTGAAGCCAAGTGACCATAGTCGGTGTCATTCAGTGTTATGTATGTGACAAGGAGAACAAAATAGATCCTTAATAAAAGCGTTGCTGTATGAACTAGCTTTTACATAGTCCCGGTTACCGGCCTATTGATGAGGCTTGTATAGGGGTTTTAGGGATATAGGATATTTGCCATTTTACTTCCAGGGATATAGGATACTATCCATTTTACTTCCAGGGATATGGGATACTGTGTTCAATATTTTGGTTACTTTCAGGGATATTGACTATTTAGGAAAATTAATTATGGGGATATTTGCCAATTTATAAGGGATACTTGCCTGTTTACTTTAAGGGATATGGGATACTTGGTACCCCCCTATACAAGCCTCATTGATAAGGTCGGGTTGACGTTGTGTGTTGTGTATCAGGTAACCAGCATATGAAAGGCTCAACTCCAATATAACCTTGGAGAGGCCCACCACTGCTAGCATCTGACACCCAGAGACCATTGTACGGTAAAAAACCCCAAGAAAGTAATGGCGTTTAATGTGAGTTTCCGAACTGGACACGAAGAAGTCATGCCAGGGTAGCGGTCAGAGTCTGTTTTTAAAAATGTGGAAAGAAGCCAGAGAAAAGAACCACAGCAGGCTTGCTCGGAACAGACAAAACCGAAACAGACATAGCACATGCCATAGGTCTGCTGTCATGAACTAGCGTTCGCAAGTCCTGCCATTACAAGCCGCCTTCAGGGAGTTGGAGGTGTACACTGCATCACAGGCTCCACATGACGGACACGTCCGAACACCCTGGATAATTGGAACATCGGACATTGGTAAAACAACTTTAAAACTGGTGAAAGATAGCGGGACATGTGGGCCGAGAATTCTTGCCACGGTGATTTTTGGAAAATAATAATAATAACTCACCATACACACTCACACACAATATATCATGTCAGAGGACCAAAACCCAACAGAAGTAACGCGGGTAACAAGTGAAAAGGATCTAGGCGTCATATTCGACGAAAAATTGATTTTTAGAGATCATATATCCAAAAAGGCTGCGATAGCAAATAGGAATCTTGGACTGATATTTAGAAGTTTTACCTATATTGATAAGGTCATGTTTCTAAATTTGTATAAATCCCTGGTACGTCCACACTTGGAGTATGCAACCTCAGTATGGTCACCGATGTTCAAAAAAGACAGTATCACACTGGAAAATGTACAGCTAAGGGCAACACGCTTGGTTAACTCACTCTCAGGTCGCACCTATGAGGACAGATTAAAAACATTGGGACTTCCAACTCTTGAATATAGACGTTTAAGAGCTGATGTAATACAGGTTTATAAGATCCTCAACCAAATTGATCGAGTAGATATAGATAAGTTCTTCACCATGTCAGAACTGTCGACAAGAGGTAACAGCCTGAAAAACTTCAAACCTCGGTCATGACTTAAAGTGAGATCCAGTGTTTTTTCAAACCGTGTTGTTGATGTGTGGAATTCTCTACCAAACGCAGTTGTGACGGCACCTTCACTGAACGCTTTCAAATCAAGGCTGAACAAACATTGGCACGGACATGAGCTCAAATTCAATGCACCATGCTACATCCCGGGTGGAACAATGTTTTCAAATTTTGTGAGAAGATGTTCAAATGGGTCTTTAGAAGTTGCCTAGCAGCTTGGTACGACCTCGGTAATGGTGAGTTAATGGTGAGTTAATAATAATAATAAGTAGAGCAGCAGTCGATGGTACACCATCGCAAATACCCGCTTTTTTTACCTATAACCTTTACCTTGGGATCAAGGTCACACAAAATGTAGCTCAGTACCTTCTACATAATGTGACCTATGCACCTGTGAAGGTTGAAGTTGATATGTCCAATGGTTAAGGAGGAGAAGCATTTACAAGAAAATACATTATATGACCTTGACCTAGTTGTTAAGGTCACACAAAATGTTGTCCAATGCCCTCCAAATCATATGACCTATGCACCTGCCAAATTTAAAGTTGCTATGTCCAACAGTTTAGGAGAAGATGGATTTACAAGAAAGTATATCACATGACCTTGACCTTGGAATCAAGGTCACACAAAATGTTGCCCAGTACCATCCACATCATGTGACCTATGCAGCTGTAAACTTTGAAGTTGCTATGTCCAATGGTTCAGGTGAAGATTCATTTATAAGAAAATACATTATTTGACCTTGGGGTATTTGACCTTGACCCCAAGGTCACATGATGTGTTGCCTAGTACCCTCAACATCTTGTGACCTATGCACAGGCAAAATTTGAAGTTGCTACCTCCAAAAGATTATGAGGAGATGCATTTTCAAGAAAATACATTATTTGACCTTGACCTTGGGGTCAAGGTCACACGAAACATCACCCAGTACCCTTGACATCATGTGACCTATGCACAGGCAAAATTTGAAGTTGCTACTTCGAAAAGTTTATGAGGAGATGCATTTACAAGAAAATACATTATTTGACCTTTGACCTTGACCTTGGGGTCAAGGTCACACGAAATGTCACCCAGTACCCTCTACATCATGTGATCTATGCACCTTCAAAGTTTGAAGTTTCTACGTCCAACGGTTTAGGAGAAGATACAATTACAAGAAACGTGACGGACGGACGGACGACGGACCGACTTTGGTACGAAATTAATATACCCTATTTTTCTTACGAAAAAGCGGGTATAATAATGATAATAATAATAGTCTTAATGATGAAAATAATGATGGATACTCAGCCCAGTATCAGGGCCCTAGATAAGCTTTTGGGTCGATTGGGTATTTACGCAACCTGGTTATCCTGAATTGCGTACTTGCAAAAACAATTGCGTATTTTCATATTTTTTTACGCCACGTTTTTTTTCTGTGACTACACGTTTTCTTATTGCATGAAGCCATCGGGAATGTGCTTGCATATTTATTAATTCCCATCGTCTGCCTTTCTAAAGTATCAAACTAGCGGATTTTATTGTACCTGAAGCAAATCTCATCCCCTTGTTGACATTCAAGCGTGTACACTTTGCAAAGTTCCACTTTCATCATAGTGTTTTTCCGCAAAATACTGGACTGGTCACCGATATTTTATTCATAAACTGGAGCTATATTGAGCGCTCGCTAGTAAAAAAAAAATCAATACCTGACTGGCATTTGTTTATTACCCAAATGGTACGCAATGACATCGCATGTTATTGCATACCGATCGTTAGAATTGCTTTTCGGTACACACACATTTAATTTTAATTGCTTTTTTGAGGATTTTAATTCATCATCATCATAATAGGATTTTTGATTAACGTGCAGGTGCAGGGGCATCATCCACATCAGTTGGCCCCTTTCCAGGTAACTGGCTAGCTGCACGCAAAGCAGATCTCACACCTGATCTCCAGGTGCTCCTTTCTTGAGGGTCAACTGTGGTGAGCTTCCACTCATGGCAGTCTTTCTCTGTCAGTTTCTTCCATGTTTGCTTGGGCCTCCCTGCCCCCCGCTTGCCGTCAATCTGCATATCATATGCTGTTCTGATTGCACCACTGGAACGCGCCACATGCCCAAACCAGCGAAGCCTTCTCTCTCTCAAAATGAGGTTGAGGTCCTGAAGCTGAAGCTTTGCCAGTAGCTCGCTTGACCTTACCCTGGCCACATCCTCTGGCTTGATACTGCCGATCTGTCTGATCATGGCCCTATCATTGCGTTGCAAGCGCTGCAGGTTCTTCTTGGTGAGTGGCCAAGTTTCACTGGCATGGAGCATGGCGCTCCGCACGCAAGAGCTGTACACATGGCCACGGGTCTTGTAAGAGAGGTGGCGGGATGTGAGAACTGGTAGTAGCTCCCTGAACTTCTTCCAGGCGGTTTTCACACGAGTAGTGACTGCCATTTCACAGCCTCCACCAGCAGAAAGCATGTCACCTAGGTAGCAGAAGGAAGCTACCACCTCAAGCTTATCATGTCCGACCTGGACTTCACTCTGTGGTCTGCCATCAATAGGGCGAGCATTTCCCATGCACCGTGCACACCTATTATCAGGATTTGGTGTCAGTCGTTGTAGCCCACTGCATTTCTTATGCACCCAAAGTTTGCAGCCATTGCAGTAGATGCTGTTGTTGCCTACTCCTGTACGACAGACAGCGCATGGGTATTCGCCTGAACTCTGCAAGAGGTCCAGGCCTGTACCACAGATCATGACCTTTGTCTTTCCTGCATTTACCCTCAATCCCTTCTTCTCCATGGCTTCTTTCCATATCAAGAGCCTCCTGACACATTCCTCTAGGGAGTCAGCAATGATGACAAGATCATCTGCATATAGGTCCTCCCAGGGAACACCAGCCCGAAACTCACGTGACAAGGCCTCCAGCACAATGATGAAGAGCAAGAGACTGAGTACGGATCCCTGATGGACCCCGACCTTCACCTCAAACTCTTTGCTGAAACCCTCGCCAACACGAACCTGGCTTCGTGCATTAGCGTACATTCCCTGGACTAACCGCACAATCCATTCCTCAACGCCTAGCTTTCTCAGGGCCCACCAGATAACCTTCCGAGGGACACGGTCAAATGCTTTCTCTAGGTCCACGAAGGCCATATAAAGCCTCTTGTTGCCAGAGCTCTCACTAGGATTTTGAAAACAAGAGTCCCAGAACCCTCTTTGCCAAAAAGTGGGAGTCCCACAATACAAAAGAATATAGCCTCCTTCAAAAAATAGGAGTCCCAGCACCAAATATGGGAGTTCAGAACTGCAAATTGTCAGTTAGTGAGAGCTCTGTGTTCACTGCTAGGTATTTCTCCTGCAGCTGCCGGACCACAAAGATTGCATCTGTAGTGCCTCTTCCTGGGACAAAGCCAAACTGGGAGTCGTCAATAGACACCACCTGTCTTATGAGACCATCGACAATCCTCTCTAGGATCTTCACGGCCTGCTCAGTCAGCTTGAGGCCTCGATAGTTGCCTCTATCCAAAGCATCACCCTTGCCCTTGTAAAGGCAGACAATGAAACTTTCCTCCCAGTCAGTTGGGACCTTGCCATCATGGATAATCGCTGTAGCAAGATCTAGTATCATGGTGGCACCTGTATCACCTGCTGCCTTGATCATCTGATGGACCTGCAGCTTTGCCTGACTTCATCTTTGAGATGGCCTTTTCGCATTTACGCAAATACGCTGCTTATCTAGGGTGCTGCAGTATTATCCCAAAGTCAATCCTTAAAGCTCTGAACAGACTGGAGAATGATGAGAATAACCGATACTTGTGGAAACTCACACAGAATCAGGACTATTTGTCGTTATTGGTCAGCTGCAAACTTTGCGCTAAAACTCCCAACATGGGTAAGGATGACAGGGAGGTCAATGGACGTGCTACTGTGTAACCAGTGAGACATCGTCATCGTCGGAAGAAGAAATCTCCCTCTGTGTTGGCTTGTTCTAGGAGGAGACACACACGTTTCCTGGAGAAGAACTTAGCTGGAAAACCAGATTTTGCTTCCCAAGAAGACCAGCAGGATTCTGATATTTCTGTGTGTGTAAAGGAGCTGGAAAATACCCAGTACCCAGAGAATACTTTGCCCATATATCTATTTAACTTCGTATAATATAATACACTTCTACTGCCTTGTGGTAGAAGCTGGCTTTTACAGAGACGTGGTAGAGTGTTTGCCTGTTATTCCAGCAACCTGGGTTCGATTCCCGGCTGGGGCAGGTAGAAATATTTCACTCTACGACAATGGCCCCTAAGGTAAATAACAAACACTATGACCGTTCAGTGCATAAATATCTCCCTTGGTTTCATTTCATGTGATACCTGACTACCTGTACCCAGAAATTCGGGGACAAATTTCGAATTGGAGGGGGTGAATGTCACAGGGTCTAAGTATAATATATAATACACTTCTACTACATTGTGGTAGAATCAGTCTTTTACAGTGACGTGGTCGAGTGTTTGCCTGTTAATCCAGCGGGTTCCATTCCCGGCTGGGGCAGGTAGGAATATTTTCACTCTACGGCACTTGTTTGTGGTAGTAAGAGGGACCCGTAGTCTTTGGAAAATCCAACGCCAACCCAACCTGCTGATCCTGACCTGGTAAACGAACAGGCAATCCTTCTTGAATTTTCTGGACAAACAAATATTGATAGTGAGTTATCATTAGTGACAATAGTGATGACAAGGACAGCAGTGTTTGCTCTTACTGTAAGCATCCATCCAAAAAAGGAGTATAAGAATCTATCATGAGTGTGATGGTAGGATAAAAATATTCGTCCTGGGGATCACCAGGGCACAAAAATTCCACTCGTCCGCTCGTAATTACGAGTGAAATCTGGAAAGGACGAGTAAATCAGGGCGAGTGCTTTGGGTCGAATTACTTGAGGAAGTCATATTACTTATTTCTCCCTTATGTTCTTTATTGCATACACTTTTAAAGGACTCATGGATATTTTTGCAGGACGAGTGAAAATCGTAAGTCACTCGTCCTGCAGGACAAGTGCAATATTGAAATATTTATGTCCCCTGATCACCCTTTTGCATCACAAGGCTTGCCGAGTGATGACAGGGACGGAATTTTCTATCCTACTCTCACCCGAATAATGGATTCTTTTTCTTGCTCACCATTAGATAGTAGATACCACATTTTATTCTTAAGAAAAGGCTCCCAGAAGTTCCTGAATATGCCGAGATGCGACGTGTTATGATGACGTCACTTTGACATAACAATAACGTCACTTAACGACCATATCCATGAGCTCCAATACAACCAATGTATTTAGCACTCACGTGACAGCCTGGGTAAGATAGCATGAGTAAGATAAGATTTTCTAACCCAAGGTAAAATCTCAGATGTCCTATCCAGTGTGCAAGAAAAGACCTTATATGTTGTTCACACTGTCATATAACCCACTACTGCAGTGTTCAGTGCCAGAGGAAAGATTGGGACTTTCACAGATATGCCTGATCAGTTGTGGCCAAAAGGGGCGGACATGGTGAATGCTTAAATTATCTACCACATATACCTGTATATAATTTGTGAATATGCTTTTTGTACAGTGTTCCAATCATATTTTTGGTGTGGGAAGCTCGGTGACTGATTTGTACAGTGTACTGGTTACAGTTTTGCATTTACTTTGAATTACTTTAACATTTAACTTTGTTCTACTCAGTTCGAGGTGTCCCAATACTGGGAGAATTAAGTCAACAATGGCATATATCAGTGTCCGTATACTTCAGAAAAGTTGATCCTGGGAAGAAAAATTAAAAAAAAATTATATAAGTTAAATTTGATTTTAACTTTAGTACTCATTTTATTTATATATTAAAAGACAAACATTAAATTGCGGGGGGCATAACTCTTGGAATTTGCTTTTTTTGTTTGGACAAAGGGAATGCCAAAAGGAGTCCGGGGACAAACATATACAGTAAAACCTGTCTTAAGCGGCCTCCACAAAAAAGACACAAATATTGGTTTTCAAGACCGATTATTGCTAACCAATGCAGGTCAAAAGTATTGCAGAATGCTCCAAAAGAGCATTCTGCAATACTTTCGGCCTGCATTAAGGACATATGCTACTAAATACTTCCCATATTGAAATATTTTGAATACTTTGCATACAGTTTTTTTTATGCATGGGCTATCCATTTATGAAATAAAAAGGATATGTCACCGTGCTTATTTTTTCAGAATCTCATATTGAAATTAACAGCATTTGGCCAATTTTCTAGAAATATAAAATAATAACACTAGTCCTAATTATCGAGCTAAACGGTTGTAATCTTCAGCCAGCTTCTTTCTTTTAACTTAAATTACTGCCCATGACCTCAAACTTTTAAGAAAATTTGCATGTTTACTTGTTATCCCTTGCTGTGACAAGATACTGCATGATATATTTTGGCAATTCGTCGAAAAATGGAATTTGTTTTTAGAATAAATCATGTATTAAAAAATCTGATATTGAAAATCTTGAAAATTTATTTTTAATTCATGGACTATTATAATACCTTTCAGAAAAAAGAATAAAAATCTGGGGTCACCGAACTAATTCTCTTTCTAGAGGGCCAAATTTAACCCCACCCCCATAGGTTTCATGAGTAATTCAATATAAAAAGTTCGGGGATGACCATTTCGGTCGTTTTGATGATGCCATTTTACTACTATATGAAGTAATTTAGCATTAAAATGTTAAAAAAGAAAGAAAAAACACACTGAAAATATGTGCGAATCCGGGAATCGAACCTGGTCCTCTGGCTTTGTAGCCAGACACGCTAACCACTAGGCCACGAGGTCAGGTTGTGCGCCGCTCGAAATAACCATACAAATAGTATAGACTCGACCACTATCGTATTTGTAACCAGGGTTATTGTGTACGTCGTTTGATTTTGACTGAGCTACATTTATCTGTCTTTAGTGCTGAGACGATAAGCTCTGAAAAGATGTCAATAGATATTTGGAACACACTTTAATTAGTTATTTTGTGAAGAAAATGTCGGAACACCGATATGACATAAGAATATCGGAAGCTGTGTTGATCCGAATCCGTTAAGGGTCGAAAGACAGGACCCAGACAACTTTCCCCGTTTGCAGACGTGGGAAAGGTGCGCATTGGAAATAGCCGCATATGTCTTTAAGCTACCATCTCTCTTTAAGACCTTTGTATTGTCTATTTTTGAGTGGCCGCTCAAGACAGTTTTAACTGTACCCCATTTATTATTGTAGTCAGATAATAGGGAATTTGATTCATTCCATATGTAAGGAGACATTTGTGCATATGCAGTAAGTACCAAAATATTGTCTGCTGGCCCAATTACAAATGTATCTATAAATGCATTAAAATGTCAAGATTTTGTCTTAATTGGGATGTGACCCATTAGTTTGAGCGTGCAAAGTGGGGCTGTTTGTTTCTAGGGATTTTGGCGAGGATTTGTTAGAAGAAAAGTCAAAGTACCGGCTTTTCCTTGGGGGCTGGGGGCGATGGTTACAAATGACAGTGGTTAATGCATTACCAACTGAATGGTATGTAATCCTGTGTATGTAATCAAGTGCAAGATCCAGATCAGGCTAGGTGCTTTGTTGTCCCT